>VZRE01014787.1:1045538-1077742 GCA_013396775.1 Cephalopterus ornatus
TGCCCGGCACCGCGGGGCTGTTGCCGGGCGACGGCGGCGGGACCCGGAGGGACCCGGCGGGACCTGCCCCGCACGGCCCGACCCGACCCGACCCGACCCGACCCGCCCGCCCGCCAGCGCAGTGCCGAAGGTCTCCCCGAGGTGCCCCGGAGCCTCCGGCACGCAGGGAACAGCGGCCCCGGCCGGTTCAAACGCCGGTGCTGGAGCCGCCGGGCTGAGGTTACCGGGAGGGGGCGGCTCCGCGGGTGTGTCCAGAGACACAGCTGTGTGTCCTGAGAAGGGCAGCGGAGCTGCTGAAGGGGCTGGAGAACAAGTCCGATGAGGAGCGGCTGAGGGAGCTGGGCGTGTTTAATGCCTCTCAGGGGCGACCTTATCACTCTCTACGATGTAGGCAGGGGAGGGTCGGTCTCTTCTCCCAGGCAAACCAGCAACAGGACGAGAGGACACAGTCTCAAGCTGTGCCACGCAAGGTTGAGGCTGGACATCGGGAAGAATTTCTTCACGCAAAAAGGGTGATGAGACATTGGAATGGGCTGCCCACGGAGGTGGTGGAGTCACGGTCCCTGAAAGTGTTTAAGGAAAGACCGGACTTGGCACCCAGTGCCAGGGTCTAATTGTCAAGGTGGTGTTCGGTCATAGGTTGGACTTAATGATTTTAGAGGTCTTCCAACCTCATTGATACTGTGAGGGGATCTCTGCCCTTCCCACCCACCCCTGCTGCGGCAAAGGCCAAGGTCCACCCTGGACCAAAGGCCGGGGAAGGCACCTCAGCCCCTGCGCCGCTTGCCCTTCTCCTGACCGAGTCATTTATTCCTTCACACAAACTTCCATGGACTAAATAAAGAGATGTAAAAGCTTCCCTGCAGCTGCAGAGATCCTCTTGGCTTCAGCTGCGCCCTGTGGAGGGAAAGGTCCTTCCCTGTGCAGGTGAATGGATTCGGCCCTGGAGCACAGCAGGTACTTGGAGCAGGAGTGATGAGGGGCTGGGGTGACAATGGACACCTCACAGCCTTCACTGCCTCATGGGCTCATGATCAACACACCTTCACTGAGACAGAACAGCCCACAATGGGACAGAGATACTTGGCTGAAGTCAAGCACCTCTGTTCACATGGAAAATGGAATTTCAGCTAAATCATACAGAGTGTCTGGTGTGCAGCACCTGCTCAAGAACTAACTTTTCTCTGGTGATACTCTCTTGTGCTTCACCTGCATCAAAGGAAGTTGAGGCACAGCATAGCAGCATTTTGACTTCTTTTCTCATACTTTCTGCTAAACAAAGACATTAGCATCTCTACTATTACCATTAATCTCTTCACAATTCCTTACAGTAAAATCATTACTCATATCCCACTCATTGATGCAAGGAAACACTCAGTTTATCTTTTAACAAATAAGACTAAGAGTCCTCTTTACAAAGCATATTTAAACACTAATATTAGATCATCCCCAAGGGGATGTTGTTATCTTCCATCTTTAACTGATTTCTTCACTTTGCCCGAGTGATGTGCTTTGGTAGGCCAAGCACAATTTTCTCATCTTGATTATAAAAATGAGAGAAGAGCCAACAGGTTTTAAAAAAAAAAAAAAAAAAAAGACATAGTTTAAATCATGCTCGCTTCCATGATGTGGAACAAATATTTGAATGCATATCCTACATCACTGCATATTTACCAAGCTACTGAATATTCTAGTGTCCTGTGGGATCTGTTCCACATTTTATAAATCAATGTTTATTGGACTAGAAGGGGAGAGAGAGAGAGAACTTAACTCTTCCTGTAGAGGCCATCTGCACACATTCTGCAGGTTCATTTGTAAAAGCAGCTACAAGAGCCATAATTTTGGAAAGTATCTAAAGAAAGTATGTACCTATATAAAGGGGAAAAAAAAAATCATGAAGCCTGGTGTTTAGAGCAGCATCAAAATGTAAGACAACATAAAAGGCAGGAATAAAACTTTATTCGACATAAAAACAGAAATGTTCAAAGGTTACAACTTCCAGCAAAAAAATTATTGATGCATTTTATTTCTTTTTACCTCAGATGCTGGGGATACAATTGATCCCACTGAAGCAGTAAGAAATCATGGTACTGACTGATATGAGGATGACCTGTCCTTCACTTCTTACACTTGCTGATTCTGGAGGCCTGGAGCCAGAAAAAATGATCAGCAGCATCACGTGTGGTGGGAGGATTTACCTAAAAAGCAGCATTTCAGTACTTGGATGAAGAGCAATCAGGCTGCAAAAACTAGGAGATAATTTTCTGAGAAAGTTGTACACACGGCAGGCTAAAGCAGTGCTCAGAAGGGCTTTAAAATGTTCTGTTGAAACAAAGAGCATGAAAATGGGACCAACAGGAAATTTGTGTTTGTCTAATGAGCTGGGTTTATTTAGCCCATCCAAGGACTACTGAAAACGCTGGGGACATTGTACAGACGAAGACAGGAAAACTGGGAAATGTCCAAAATTAGCATTTAAGAGATACATAGCCTGGGCAGAATACTAATAGCTGTAAAATGAACATTTAACATATGGATAAAGTAATGACTGGTTCTAGAGTTCCCATCAGAGATATAACAGGAAATGTAAATTAATATGAGAGCAAATACTACGCTATAGAAGGGAATAAATGTACCAGAGGAGAGCTGGAGGCTTGATCCAAACTGCTGGATCATCCAACCAAGCCAGCATTAAGGCACCTACGTGGAACATTTCCACGGCCATCAGCCATCCTGACCAAAATACATGGACACCGGGAGAGAGGGAGGAGAGAGTCAGTCTGAGACACGGATCTTAAAGGAAGGATCGAAATGTCAGTTGCTGGAGAAGCGGAGAGGATGGGAATCTTGGTTCCAGGTCTTGATTGTCTTAAAAACATTGGAAGAATTCTGTGCCAAAGATGAAAGGGCACTTGGAGGTGGCAAACTGGTGCCACCTTCACAACCACAACATGGTGCGGGGTCGGGGCCAGAGTTTGTGGATGATAAACTGCAAAATGGAGCAATTTTGTGAGAAAAGCCTTGATATTTAGCAAGAATAACATTTATATGAAAACAACAGCTAGCAGCTCTTCTCATTGTTTGCAGTGGAAAACAGTCCTTTAGTTGTTATTTACGCTGTTTATTCAATTACTCCTTGAATACAGTGAAAAAGGCAAAGATGAAATTAAGTTTAAATATTTTGAATTTTCATATTATAAATACAAATTTTATGGATATTTTACATGCAAACTTTAATTGCATTTTAATTTTAAACGCAAATCTGTATTTAGTTTATTTTCCTCAATTTCTACCTCATTTTAAAAAAAAAAAGTTTTTCATGTTAAGAGAAAACTCCTTCCTCGTGCATGTGATGATATGTTTTTAAAGGCACCATTTCTGTAGATATTAAACAAAATCGACTCATTACACCAATAGCAGAGCAATATAATAATTTAAAACGTGTTTAAAAATTATTTATATTTATAAAAATGTATTTAAACTGTCATTATTCTCTCAAACCTTGCCTGTGTAGCAATCTGTGTGTTATGGACGGTCCTGTTGATTTTCATAAGCCCTGTGCCGTGCACGTTTCCGTTGCAGGAAATTCAAAAGCAAACCTACAGCCCCTGCAGAGGAACCACGGAGTCTCTCCTCCTGTCCATTCCTGTCACATGCTGAAACTGCTCCCAGTTCTCTCCCAAGGCTTCCATGGTATCGTTGGTGGGATGTCACCTTTTATTAGCACGCTCGCTCTCGGATACTCTAATGCACACTGAAAACATAAAATGCACATCATCCATCTTTCATGTGACAGCTGCCTCCCACCTTCTGAACTTCCAAGCTCCTGGCACACTTGGGTCAAGGCTCTGCTAATAAAATGATGCTGAGTGACAGGCGGAGAGGGAGTCTACTGACTACAAGCATTTGATAAACTGTTACCTGCAATTCCTTCGGTGTGTTGCCTTGGGCAAACGCACTAAAGAGGAAACAAGTCACTACAAGCCCCGTTTGTCCACCTGGGTGAGTGGAGAGGAGGATGAAAGGCAATATACTCCTGTTACTTACAGCTTTGTGATTTTAATCCATTTTGTCAGGGAAATACCTTTTGGTCCATCAAATAATGTGACAGTTAAACTATTCAAAAAAAGGGAAAATCAATGTTTCCGCACTGCTGCTATGTTTGTTAATATGATTCTATGATTCCACTATTTCATGAGTTATCAGATGCACAGTGTTTCAGTTTAACCACTAAGGTTATACTTGTATCTAGATATAGTCATTTTTTTACAGTAAATAAATATTAAACACATAAAACAAATAATTTGAGACAATTATTCAAATTATCTAATATATACACATTATTGACTCATGATAATTAAGACGTTTTCTACTATTTTGATATAGACTTGTCTTATTTTGATTTGTTACAGAATCTCAGACTTTTAGGATCTGTAGATCCTTTGAAGTCAGACCTATTTTAAGTCAACTCTTTTGGAAAACACTGTTCCAACATAGTTGGATCCTAACACAGTTCAGTCTGGTGATGTAAATGAGCGGAGCATTTTCCCAAAACTTAATTACAGTTCAGAAGTATTGGATGTGATTATGCACATGGTGTGAGACTGATGCTTGCTTTAATTACTGCAGTGGTTACTGTGGTCAAAATCCATGTTTGCATAGGCAAAGGAGAAAGAGCTTTTCAGAATTTCCAAAAGAACCCACAGACCTGAGTTTTTTATGCGTGGCAGAAGACACAGAAAAAAAAAAAGGTAGGAATGTTCAACTTAGGCTCTTCTCTGGGATCAGCATCATATGGAAGAGATAAAAATAGAAGCTAAAAAAACCAGCAGTTGATCCAGACTGAGACTGTCTTCTGCTCCTGGAACTATTCCTGGCTCAGAGAGGAAAAGAGGGAGAAAAGAGAAGTGTCCCACCCTGGAGATGACTCAATGGAGAAGGGAGTGGAATGCCACCTTGGCTCCCTGGTGCCAGGTGCCCGGGAGTTTGCCACACTTCAGGTGTGATTGTAGGGCTCGCACAAACCCTTTCAGGCCTCTGCCAGTGGCTGCTGGAAATAGAAGCAATCCCTTTTAGTCTCAGTCATTCTGTATGAGAATGAACTAAGATGTATTCCACGAAGTATTCGAGAGAGGGGAAAACTTTTAAGTAGGAAATTACTTCTCAGTATGCCACTTGAAAATGTGGCATTCCTGCTCAGCCTACAGTGTCCTCGGCAAAAATTAGAGACTGAAAGCACAAAGAGAATGAAACAGTCAAAGTGACCTCAATACAGAGGAACAGAGGGGGGAAAAAAAAATCAAAAAGCAGGACTTAACCATGTGCTCAGACTTGAAGTAGATAAAAGTAACAGTGACACACTCAGTGATCGCTGCGAACTTGACCTCAGCGGGCTCTGCACAACCTTCTCAGCAGCAGCAGAGTCACATCATCAAGTGGCTTTGCAAGGACAGAAGATAATTAAATGTGATCACATCTAGCAGAGCAAAGCATAGTGTGATAGTAAAAATGCAGTAGTAGTAAAAATATTTCATAATTATAAAATTCCTTAAGTGATTGCTTCTTTTCTTTCCAGCAAAACAAAATCCTGGCATTGCAAAGGTTCAGGTGTGGTGACCACAAGAAGAGGCAAACTGACGCGTTTTCTTGTTTTGGTTCTTCCCTCATCCCTGCACACACCTACACCTATGCTGGGATTTGTATTTTGAGACTGCAAGGGGCAGAAGGCGAGAGATTTATTCCAACGTGCCCTGCCAAATCCCCAGTACAGAGCTGAGCAACTGGGACTAGTCAGGCTGGGAACTAATTGGCTGCTAAAAACAATAAAAGATGGGAGTACTTTTACAAGACATCTAACATGCTGACTGTATAAAATTAGGCTGGAATGACATTACTAAAGAAAGCTTTCAAGTGTCAAGAATGAAAGAAGGTCGGACATTCTGCACTGAGGAAATCTAGATCTCACCAGAGGGGACATCCACGGTCATTATTCTGTTTTGTCTTTACGACAACTTTGTAGCTGGTCAGAAAAAAAAAAGCCAAGAGAGATTGTTGAAAGACTGAGTAGAGAGAGTGTAGATAGTGTAAGAACTGGAAAGACAAGTCAAATTTTTAAAACCACATGCAGTGAAAGCTGGTACAAAACAGCTCTTGATGAAAAGCGAGGCTATTTTGAATGTAAATGTTATACATCTTACTATTTTTGTTTGAACAGGTATTGTGCCATCACCAAAATCAGTGGAATTATACCACTACAAACATATGTTTAGTTTATACATAACAAGAAATAACTGAATTAATTTTCCAAGTCTGCTTTTCCATCTCTCTCCTTTATGCAGTTATTTTGTTTGGTTTGGCTCTGTGAAGGAATCCCGGACTCACCATGGCTGGAGGGCCCACAGGAGATCTCCGGTCCAAAGCAGGACACCTCCAGGGATAGCTGATCCACAGCCTCTCCAGGGAACCTGTCTCAGCCTCTGCTGGATTTGCTGAAGTTTATCACCACCCTTCTTACCCTTTCATCTAGAATTAAGCTTTAAAAGAAATAGTCCGAGGAATTTCAGTTCAATCCACCGATGTACCACAATTCCTAAAGCTGAACAAGGGCATCCCCACTCTGTACCTTCCTTCCACTACATTCCCCCTGCCTCTTGCCTTGGATCTCATGCTGGGATTCCATGGATTTTAGGCAAGGAACTGTATCTTTACACTTGTTTGGAGTCCAACCCCAAAAAAAAGGTCTGGGGTGGAGGGTGTCTTTTTTCTTTGCTGAAGCAATGGCATGGTTATTTTCCAGATGATTTTCCGGGTGATTTTACTTCACTCTTTTGTCTTCTCTTGCATTTTATTTGCCTCACCTAACATTTCAGGTTGTTTATTGCTCTTCTTTCCATTAGTAGCTGTATTTTTATCTGTATTTTTATCCCCTGTAAATACAGCACATGCTCCTGGCTCCTTTTCTTGTAATGCTTCCAGCACTGCACAAGCATATCTACATTTTCCTTATCTTTTTCCTTCATCTTAATGCAATACATGCTGTATCCAACACACTACCTTCCTCTCAACTAAGTTGTTCTAAATTATTTGTTTGGTGTGAGGGGAGAACAGCATTGGGATAGAAATAACTGCTCTACTTTTGATCACTTGGGTGTCATAACACTGTGTGTATTGTTTTCAGTTTAATTATGCTGTGTCACTTGGCAAAAATTAGTTCAAAATTTGGGAGTTCAGGTTCTATAGGAGATAAAATTAAAAATAATTTTATGGTTTCATTATATAATAATACTCAGCCTTTATGCTGGCAATTAAAATGTCCTCCCCATCAATTGGAATTAATTGCTTTGTAAATGGTGTGTTACACTGCAGCAGTGACATAGTATATGATGCACAAGGAAAGCAGGAGTTTTACATCACAATCCTTACAAGATGTTTTAATTCTGACTTTCATTTTTTTATAGTACTCATCACCATTAACTTTAATGCTTTACCTCACTACAGTGTTTTTAGTTGCTAGTGTGTTAATAGCTTTTCTTAATGTGCCCAAACCAGTGAAAATCTTTTTATTAGTCATCCATAATCCACAAGTATTTCTTGACCTGCAGGAACCAGGTTTGTTTTTATTCCCCCTCTGGAGGTGGCCAATAATTGTATCAGGAGCTCTATTCTGCTCATACTGAACTCCCTGCAAAACTCTTCTTATTTTGACTGAGAGTGAATTATTTATTGTGGATACAAAATGTCCTTTAAGACAGGGAATCCAAATCCACGTACAAGAAGTAGTAGAGTTAAGGCTGATATATAGCAAAGTCTCCAAATCACCCATTCCAGGGAAAATGAAGACTTTCTTCCTGCTCGTGCATAGCAGTCTGAGGGATAACTGGCTGTCTAAAACACCACTTAATTTATGGTTATGCATGGAGGTGTTAGAGCTCCGCGCTATGTGTACTCCATGCTGCCTTTTGTTACAGGTTGGAAAATGAACTTAATCTTTTTCCTTATAGCAATCCCTTCCTGGGAGCTCTTTCAAGAACAGGTCTGTAGTGTAGCTCATTAGAATTTAATCTCTTATATTTTAATAAGTATCCTACAGGGTTAAGTGTTAGAATTACCTCAAAAAAAAAAAAATTACATCATTAGTTAGCAAATTAAGAAAATTTGTCTCCCAAATACATTCTGTTTGAATAGAAACAAAACAATTTTATAACAAAATGAACCCTGTTACCAGTAACTTGTTTATTTTCAGAAGCAGAAAACATTATTTTTGGAAAACCACAGAGAAATAATGTTTCAAAACAAGTAAATGCATTTCAAAGCATAATTGTATAATTTATCAGGATGAAGGTTTAGTCCCTCCAACACAGTCCCATACTGTGTTGCACTGCCATTATAAATGGAGCCATTACTTCTCCTAATAAATTTGAAAAATTGCCTGAAGTACCAATATTTTTTACTAACACCCAAAGTGCACGCACCCAGTTATTTAAAGGTAGCACGGACAGGCAGCATTCCCACACAAGTCAGTTAAGGGAACTTCTAGAGCCAGAGCACTGAGTGCCTACCTGGTCCTTTCTGAGCCCTGACTCAGAGGGTCACCATTCCACCTGGGCACTGAGATGACACCTGGGGACACAGCAGACAGGAATAAGATCAGATGACGGTCCCTGAGACACCCACAGCTTTTATAAGTGACTGGAGTAGTGAGAGACAATTCAGACAAGTCTCTGGAGAGCAGCTTCCACAGGGAAGGTGCTAAAGAAAGAAGCCTCTGCACTCCAGCTGCCTGCCTTTGCAATTTGGCTGCCCAACCCTGGGCCACCACAGATGTCAAGGCCACGTGTTCCCAAGTGACTCGTTGGCAGAAGGAGATGTCAGGTCTGCACCTCACACAGCAGTGAAGTGCAGCCCCTGTGTCCTGTGCTCAGGGGCAGCAGGACCATCGCTGGGATGCATCGCCTGGCATTTGTCCCCGGCACCTAGAAATTCATTTGATGAACAGCCACCACCTCACAGAAGTTGTTCTCCCTCCCCCATCCAAACATCCTGCTACAGATGGACTTACTCAGTAATTTTCTGAGCCACAAATGTCTCTCCTAATCTCTCCGGCAGCTGGTCAACGCTACAGAACCAGGCAGTGGAATACACTTGACCACAGAGGACCTGAAATGGGTAGAGCAAATGAGAGCTAATTTTTAAGTCCTGAGTCCTAAAAGCTGTTTCTTACAGTAAATGTTCTCTCAAGTGATGGCTAAAAATTGCAATTTTCAATAAACTTAAAATATAATATCATTACTGTGGTAAATATATATCATTATTACTGGAAAAATTAAATAGCAAGAGGCTGTTGTTATATATAACAGCATATACTGTCTTGTATCTTGCTGCTGATAGGGCAGGAAACTGCAAAGTACTTCCAAGATTGATGACTCAGTTCAGGTTCCTAAACTAGGAGTGAGGTGGAAATGGAAATTCACCACATAGAGCCAGAGTTGCCCCACAATATTTGAGTACAAGTACATTTTCCAAAGTGGTCATTAATTCTGGATCTGCTCATTTTTAGTATCCAAATCAATACCTCAGCGTTGTGATTTGTGAAGATGGCACTTATTAAATGAGTTCCATTTCAAGTGCTAAGCTACAGCTGTGATGTACGTAAGAAGTGCTTATCAAATATTTGCCTCCAGATGCAATTATTTGAGCAGTAAATTTTTGAAATGTTATCTCACCTTTATGCCCAAACCCAGTTGCATTCCAGTGTTTTTATTGGAAGTAAGCTATATCAAAGAAAGTCCTTATCTATGAGCAGTAATATCATAGGCTGCTCTCCACACGCTTTTTTATTGCTAATATTTATCTGCTGGAGACTTGCGTGTATTTTAGGTGAATTTTTTTTTTGTGCTGATGCTTTGCATGTGGAGTAATAAAAAGGTTTATCAATTTACAATCCAGCTGAAACCAGTGAGCATTTATGAAATAATTGACTTGGTTGTTTGGGCCTCGCTTCAGTCGCGTTTGAAAACAACGTTAACTTTTCTGGATTGGTAAATAGCACAGTAAACAGCAAGACAAATGCTGTGTTCATCGTGAAGGACTTCCGTGGTTTGTGGCATAGTGACAGCTTTCAGTGTACAAAATATGTATTCCAGTTTTTAAAAACGTTATCATTACAGACTGCCTCTGTAAAGGCAGCAAAACAGTTTTAAGATGATTTCTAGTTTTGACACTCATCTTATTTGCTGATAGTCTCCCACATTTAGCATCACTCTAAGAATTAGGTAATGTGGGATTGTTACCAAAAAATATTATTTAATCATAACAGCTATAAAGCCACAAAACCCCCCACCTAGAATACGCCTTCTCAGTCCTTAATAATAAAATGCTCCTTCTGACAAGCTAATTGGACAATTTAGAGAGTTCCCTGTACGAGGAAATTCAGCTACTTAGACAAAAAAAAAAAAAAAAAAAAAAAAGAGACATAAATTAGTAGTTCACGTCATAGACTCAAGTCTGGAAAAGTTCAGTCTCTTCATGTTGCTCTAGTTGTACAAAATGGGGTAGAAATTGCCTCGGGGAAGAATCCAGGAGTAATGAGGTTAGTTCAAGTGGAGCTGACAGCACAACTCTCTCTCAGGCCCCCCACGCTAAAGCCACGTATGCAGATGCAGCAGGCAAAATACACCTTAAACGATCACCAGGTCAGCTGTAATTCACCTGTGGGTTCCACTTCTGCTTTTCTGGTTAAACACACAGCTCAAGACACTGTCAGAAGGTACACACACAGTGGTTGTGAGAAGTTAAAACACCAGATTAACAGCAGAGGAAAAATATATTGACCACGTGTGCCCCAGCAGAGCCCTGCACGAGGTTTGCACAGTTTTCCCCTTTCTATAATAACAATAGAACTTGACTGCTTAACTTTAACATAGTTTCTGTATGAAATACGGAAGAAAACAATGCATTTTAGCTCACCCTGGCCATCGGATGGCAATATACATGTCAGATCTACAGTGGCACGAGGATAATTAATTGTGACATTGCCAAAGGGACACAGCACTTTTGCTGATAAATTCTTTACATCTTTCCAAAGGGTCACAGTCAGTATTTCAGCTTTAGGCCGGTTTTCTGCCTAGAGCAAATTTGATTTTATTAGACTTAACACAAGCTATGGAAAAGCTGATCTGGAAGGGTTACCTGTTTCAAACATGAAAAACATTCTAGGGAAAATAGAGAAGCTGCTGTGCTTGAACTTCTTCATGCAAATAGAGTCCTACCTGAATACAAATGATGTGCATTTTTGAACAAGACTGCCAAGTTGAAAAAAGAAAAAAAACAAAGTATATTAATATTATAATACCAAGGTGAGACAGTTTGATAGAAATCATTTAAAACATGGATTAAGGAGGTCAGCAGAACGCAAATCATGAATAGAAGGAGGAAATGAAAAACCAGAAAATAGAAATCCTTGTGGTAGTAATTTAGCAAAAAATCAATTTAAATTCACTGCAAAAATAGTTCTAACTTAGAAACACTAGTGGATTTTTTTTTTTTAATTAATTCTCCACTGTCCTTCCAGCATAGACACAAGAGGGCCGGTATCAAACTGCCTCTGTTAGCACAGCTGACTTTGCCTGATGAACCAATTCTTGCCAAAATGTTCATTTGCTGATATAACTCCGCCAGCTGACTTTTTCATGAGTATTATCCAGCGTCATACAAGACCTGCCTCTGCCTTTCTTTCCATCCTTAATTGGCCATCACCTTCTCCGTGCAGGTTCACGTCCTGCTCCCCAAATGAAGCCCAGCAGTGATTCAGCAGGGAGAGCTACAGGTTTAAAACTTTTGCATTTGACCTTTTTTTAAATTCCTAACGTAAGTAAACTGTATAAAAACTGTCAAAACCGGTCTGATGTCAGGGTCTTGTTGGATTCTCCTGCTATGTTCCTGCATCTGAGCAGGATTAGAGAAGCCTGAAAAGGTTTTCAGTCCCAAAGGGCAGCTGCTGCAGACCAAAGTGCCTTTAATGCTGGTTGAACACTGCGGTCACAAATGCCATTTCAGAAGGGATGGCAAGTTCCAGCTGAAAAAGTTACACCCTGAGAGAGAAAACTAAAATGGGAACTACCTGAAGAAATTATAATAGAGATGCTGAAATTTTATGTCTTCGAAGATTTTCAAGATTCTCCCTTTATAAAATAGATGATTATAAGACTTTCCTTTGGGAAAAAAAGTATATCAAGGACAGCTCCAAACAGGAATTAACAGTGAGGGGCATAAACAAGATTTATATCAGAAGTCATGGACAGTATTTTGCTGGGTGGAGGGGGGTGGAAATTGTGTATGTGTTTTGTTGGAGTTAGTTTGTTAGCTTGTTTGTTTTAGAAGAAATATAGGGAAAAGCAGAATTTAGGTTTCTTGGCTTAACAAACAGCTTCAGCAGGATAAAAATGGAAGCAAGGTTTTTTTCTTATAGGTCAAATTCCAGCAACAATAAAACAAGGCTGCAGCTCCTTCCATTGGATCTGGATATATCCCCAGGCTCTCCAAGAGGCTATACTGACTTACAGGCAATGAAACCTGGCATGGCCTTTGAGATGTGGGTAAATTAGGTCAGGCTAATGTGAAATACAATCAGGCAAACACTCAGAAAAAAATACGTAAGTGATGGTGATGCCCACGGCACTTAGACTGAAAGAAACAACAGTTTTTTGAGAATTTCAGTGAACTTTGATGTACTTTAATCAGGAATGTAAGACTGCTCAAAATATATAATGAATGAAGTCACCAAAATGTGAGCAACGTTAGTATTGGACAGAACAATCATCCCTAAGGAAAACAGCTTTTCCCACTATGCCTGCCATGCTTGTAAGGACCAGTTTAAGTCAATGACAATAGAGTAGATCCCAGTTATTCTGTCAGATATTACAGTTGGAAATGGTCTATCAGATTTGCTTACCTATTGAGGCATGTGCTTTGGTTCCAGGTTTGTAAATTCCGGAAACAACGTTGACTTGGGTGAAATCATCAGGGTGCACATGTGAGCAAATGCATCAGTCTGGGAGAAGAGCAGGCACCTTCAACGAGAATAATCTAAGAAAAAAAATAAAATAAAATAAGAAAGGGGAGCACGGGTGCAAAATTATTAATAGTAACAAATGGAATATTTAATTGTTTACTAAACAACCATTTCTCCTTTTAGTTTTTGTTTTCTGCAAGATCCAACAAATATTAAATACCATTAAACATGAGATTTCACTGGTAACATTGGAGTTCTGATATCTGTTATTATTAAATTCCTAGTACTAACAAAGCAGAATGCTTAAAAAAAATATATATCTAAAATACTTATTTAAGTGTCTTCTGCTAAACAGAGTTTAGCATTGCTCCTGTTTATTAGAAGTCAATACACACAGTGTACATTTTCTTAATGATCACACAGTTTGCTGCTACCAATTATAACCTGGTTTTCTTCCACCTAAGGAGCCCAGATTCCTTTAGCTCATACAATATGTGAACATATTCATGCCTCTCAAAAGCAGATAAGCTGAATTCTTAGATCTTTTATTTATGGGATGTCAGTCTTAACAAATGTGGCAAATACAGCTCAGTAGCTCACAGCAGCATAACAAGACTGTTTAAGCCCTATATATTAAGGATAAAAGAAGAGAATTGAGTGACACTTTATTTCAGTCATGGCTAATCTGAATGATGTAGGATATCTAGAAATACACAGCTGTGTGTGTATACTTCCAAAATAAAAACAGTTTTGAAAGAAATGGTGCATCGTTTCTTTTCTTCTCATATCCAGGGCACACTGAATGAATTTCAAAGATTGAGAATGGAAGACATCACCTCACAGCAAGTTAAGAGCCCAGGCTCTAAGTAGCTGCTTTGCCCACACGCTGTTTGCCCTGTGAGACAATGGCACTGCAAAGCCTTTATACAGCAGATGTGTCTCAAAAATTTAAAGCACAGATCTTCAGCCAAGTGTCACCTTTCTTCTGCTTTTAATTGTTACATCGTGTCCACTCCAGATGACCCTTGTATAACATTAATGAACAGTTTAATGACATTAAAATGAGGATTGTCGCCATGGAAATCACGGTAAAAGGTCATTTCTGCCTCTCATTTCACACATATGGCATAGAAGATTTTTCATGCACGTTATCAAAAGACTACAAGGTGCAAGTAAATCCTGTGTGTAGGTGGGAAGATCTCTGCCTGAAGATCAAGGGTGGAGGACTGCATTCCCTAGCCTCATCTTCCTAAATGTTGCCATAAAAGGGGACAATGGATCAGTCAGTAAATACAAGTGTTACACTTGATTTCTGGGTGCTCACATGGACCTGCCTCCCCAGTTCAGCATGTAAATCCCATATAGGGTTAATTTTGAATTCTTGCTCTGAAGTGCTTCCATATGGTAAAATGTTTGAGCATTTGCTTAAACTTTTAATTGACTGAAAGCCCAATTCGTCTTTGTTCACTTCATTTGCATTTGGGAGTAGATTATTATTTTTTGAAAACCTCTCTGTAAAACACAGATTATAGACTGATGATCCAAAGGCAGTGACTCAGTGGGGGAAAGTGAGTACATCCAAGTGAAGAAATAGTCACAGAAATGAAACAGGAAGATTTCTTAAACTCCTAAATGTTTGGTGTATTTTAACTGTGAAATATATAGACTTTAGGTGTATATTGTGGTCAATAGTGATTTTTCAGTGTTGTAGGAGGTGTCAGAGGGATTTGTGAGGCAAAGAAATTTTCCAAACTAGTACTTTTACAGGACTGAACCTATTTTTTACCACCTACTCAGAAATCAATTAAATATCTATAATTCTCAAAGTGTATATTAACCACAAGCTAACTCTAAGAAGCTACCTGTGTTACATGAGCTCTAGCTAAGCTGAGCAACAAAGACATTTTGTTTCCTCAGGAAAACATTCTTTTAAGGACAGAGAAGGGCAAAAACCAAAGGCAGACAATTGGAACAATATAACAAGTTACTTCCATTTTCATATGGGCCATTCCATTCCTAAATGTAAAGATATACCTAAGTATATATACCTAATGTAAAGATATTCCGAAGTGTAAAGATATACCAAGGCCAGCAGAGTTTGATTTTCTTTGCTGGCAGGAATTAGTTTGAAAATAAGATTTCCAACATTTTGGAAAACTGAGGTTCAAAGCAACAATTGTGTTGGTTTGGGAATGGAATTTTACTTTTCTTAAACTCCTGGTTCTTCAAGTCACAAGTAACATCTGTAAAACTCAGCCTCGAAACCTCTGCTGGAGCCAGACTAATTTGCAATTAGCTAAATCCATCTAAACTCATCTGTTACCTTCAAACTGAGACCCACCTGGAATTCAATTATTGAGAGATGTGAGGTGCAAAAAGATGGGTTTCTACAAGTAAATCAGCAGCAAAAGGAAGTCCGGGGAAAATGCGGGGCTGCTCCCCAGTGGGATGGGGACCTGATGACAGAGGACACAGAAAAGAGCAAAGTACTCGATGCCTTCAACTTCAGTCTGACCTTCAGCAAAGAAAACGGCCACTCTCTTCTCAGGGGTATCCAGGCAGGACAAGAGGCATAGAAAAACACGGGGAACTCCAGCTAAATGTAAGAAAATACTTATTTATGTGAAGGTGATCACTAATACAGGTTGCCCAGAGAGGTTGTGGAGGCTCCATCCTTGGAAATCTTCCAAACTTGATGGGATGGAGTCCTGGGCAACCTGTAGATGGAATTTCGTTACTTCCATTGTGATTGATAATCCTTTTTGAAGAGATACTGAAAAGTCCGTTGCTGTTAACTATTATTTTCTGTTAAGCATTTATTACTACAGCTGTTTTACTGTTATTAAAGTTATTAAATAGGAGGGGGGAAAAATCTGTTACCTACAGCAGGTGCTGTAATTTATTTGGGTGGTTCTGTTTGGCTGCAGAACAGCCTGTAAACCCCATCATACTTATCTTGCAAGTAAATCCCTTGCCAGTGATGATAAAGGCATAACAAACAAAATCAGACATCTCAGCCATCTATTAATCCTGGAGGAAAGCAGAATACTGCCCTTCATTCTGCAGAACGGGAGGTGACTTTCATAAGCAGCAGTGTTTTCTCGAAGTCTTAAAAACTCCTTTGGTTTTGGGTTTTTTTCCTTAAACTTGTCCAATACATATT
Source organism: Cephalopterus ornatus (assembly GCA_013396775.1). Taxonomy (NCBI): domain Eukaryota; kingdom Metazoa; phylum Chordata; class Aves; order Passeriformes; family Cotingidae; genus Cephalopterus; species Cephalopterus ornatus. Next base: position 1,061,711 of record VZRE01014787.1, read on the forward strand.
TTTTTCGCTAGTCTGAGAAAGGGATGACTAAAAAGATGTGCAAAATCATGAGTGGTGTAGAGAAGTTGGAAAGAGACCAAGTATTCATTGCTCCTTCCGAAACAAAACCTGTGGGGGATCAAATTAAGTTATTAGGAGCTATGCTGGAAACAAATGAAAGTTTTCTTCATGGAGCAGAGAGGAAGGAGATTTAAGGAACTACTTGCTAAAAAGTATGGTGAGTACCAAAACCTTAAAGGAGCATTGAGGGACACTGAAAAGCTTTGTAGAAGATAAAACCAGAGGGTTATTAAATAGTCACAGGCACTATAACTAGATTAAGAAGTCTCTGAGCTACTCAACAGGTGGAGGCCAGAAAGTATCCCGTGTACTTACCCCACATGAAATCTTTCAGAAATATTCCCTCCCCCTTTGAGTCTCCTCTTAAGGACAGGCAGAAACCTGCTCCCAAGGTGAAGTGTCCTCCCTCCGCAAGGTGGGAAGAAACAAATAATTACAGGAAACAGCAAACGGAAAAGGTGGAAGACCAAAAAGTAAAGAAGAAAACAAACAAACAAACAAAACCAACAAAACCCCAAACAAAACAAAAACACACACCAAAAACAAACAAAAAACAAACACCAAAAAAAACCCCAAAAACAAAACAAAAAAAAACTCCAGCAAGAAATCCAGACCACCCTTGACACAGCACTTACTGATATCTTCAAATAGACATGATCTGGTGAACACTGGACAGTGTCAAATGTCAAACACAGCATAAACCTCACAGTAATTGTGATAATGAGATGTATTATTTTACAGCATTATTGCAATAAGATAATGTCACTTTATGCACTTACATTGATGTGATTACCCAAATGATAAATGCTATTAATTTGTATCACATCAATGTCTGACCATTACAAGATAAATAGCTTTGTAAAAATAAGATATATAATAAGATATTATATATAACAATGTAATATCTATAAGGTATTATAGATGTCAAAGAGGTTATATATTGAAATAAAGCTTTTGAAAACCAGTGACATTCAATTAGAATGCAGTCTAGGTAAAAACAAGCACAGCAATACCTGAATAAAATACATTTAGACTTACTAGATTTTACAGGTACCAATTCTTGACACAAGCCTCTCCTTAAAGTAGTTGTAGGTTTTAACATAACAAAACCAAAGGAAGAAATATGCAAGATAATGTTAAATTTTAATCCGTAAAAACACACACAAAAACAGGTGAAAGCCTCGTTTAGAACTTGAGGATGAGGGAAGGTAGGTTGAGAATTTGAGAAGCAATTGGTACTTCTCTAGCAGCCATTCAGAACACAAAAATCCACTAAAGAATTCAAGAAATAACTTGTGGTGGCATTCCCTCGCTCATTACAGAAAAATAAGCATCCAGCATTACTCTCAATGAGAATATAAGGCATGTGGATTGAAAGATTTTAGTACCCAGGGCACCTTCCTACAAAGGGCTGCTGCCTGATGCACAGGACTCTCTTTAGAAACAAGGTCTCCAAAAACACACACTTTGTACCCAGAAATCAGGCTTCAGAGCAACACATTTCCCACCAGAGGAATTACCATCTTTAGGTAGGATGGAGGAAGATGTTTCTTTGGGTTTTTTTCTCTCTCCTGCTCAAACTTCAGGCAGAATTTCCTTTACACCAAACACAACTATCTTACAGCTTCACATAAAGTTTAAGTCGGAAACGCCCAGGCAGCCAAATAAACAATCACGCCCACCTCAGTCCCTTTCCTTACCCCATGCCAACCTCTCCTCGCACGGGCACAAGGGTCGAGACAAGGGGAGAAACTGGTCTGGGTTACCCGTGACCTGACAGTATTTTACTGGCCCTTCTTCCGGTGGCTTCCTTCAGGTTTCTGCAGCTTTGAGTGTAAATCCAGCTCTGGCTTTACGCAAAGGGCTTTATGAGTCCTGTCTCTCACCAGAGATTTCCTCTAGGCCTGAGCTAGACATTTTTTTCTCTACAAGTTAACTGCCCGGTTATCTTTTTTTATTCCTTTAATGTTATTAACCCTGACTTGATGTTAATATTAATGTTACCAAGTAAAAGTCACAGGAAGTTAAAACTAGTGTTCTGGGAGTGTGGGAGGAGAAAAAGAACTTGAGAGACTTCTGCTGCCAAAAAACTGTATTGTAGTTTGCTCACAGCGGGTGGAATAACAGCTCCTGGTGCTCAGGCCAGTGCTCTGCACCCTCTGTAACTACTCTTAAAGGCCTTGGGAAACATTCATATTCAATTTGGACCTCTCCGTTCTGATGTAGAGTCTCTCAATGCCAACAAAACAACAGCCATAGGAAATCTGAATGCAATGGGAATAGTAGCTCCTGATTTCCTCTTCAGTGCTGATGGCCTCCTGCACACAATGGCACTGCAGCTGTGCTGCTCCGTGACATCTTGAGGGGAAAAGAAAGGATTTTATAAAAGCCAAGCTAAAAGCACTGTTTTAATTTTTTTTTTAAAGTGTATAAAGCTTTAATTAGCACAACTCAGCTGGAAAGCTTATAAATATTTGAATAGCAGTAAGATGTATTTTCCTTTTACATATATCTTGGCATAAATTGGAGTCACGTGTAATTATCCAGATGACAGTATCCACTTTGAGATTGTTTTAAGAGGATCACATTTCCTGATCAGTGTTGGGAATAACTAATATTAATGAGTGCCACTGAACCTTTAATGTACTTCCTTTTTATTCTTTAAAAGGATTACTTACGTTCAGAGCTTCATTCATATTGGAATAGGCTGTTCCATGTCACTTTTTGTGACAAGTACTAGAGTTCTGTTTTATTCTGTGGTTCCAAAGATAATTGGCAATGTTTAACTAAATATTAAATATGATTCCCCATGAAGGTTTTAAACCTGAATTTTGAGTGTATGAATGTGAGAGATGTTTTGACTATTTTACTTGAGATGTTCTTACAACTACCACTGAAAACTATATTTAGCTGTTGAAGTTACAGGTTCATCTTTAAAATGCTACCAAGGTCAAAATGTTTTTCTGGGGAAAAACATTAGCTATAACTCAAAAATAGAAAAAAACCTTTAACTTACCACAATGGAGTCTCTCTGTTTCGATCAAGAGTCTTAAATATCAGATATAATTTAGAAGGATTTTAGTCCGAGTGAAACTCCTTTGTGCACTAATTATATGGGCTATAGGTCTTCCCTTTAAAATACTGCATTATTCCCAGTTGCTGTTTTCTGGTGATTCATATCAGATTCACTTCCCATTACAACCCGCTATCATTTAATGCACCTTCAACTCAGAGCCAGCCGGGATTACCACTGCGAACTCCCCACTGGGGATCTCACTACAAAATCAGGGGCTCCAGATCCTATTAATTTCATTCATAATTACCAGTGGATGAGATCCTCCACCGTGCATGTCTGCTAACAGCTTCTTGGATGTTTCTCACTGTCTTGTTTAGTACAGACTAATATTTAGCCCAGCATAATGCCAAATATTTACCTGTATAAACACTCTTGCTTGGTGTAAGACACAGAGGAAAGTAAACGTGAACTAAACTTGTCACCTTACTGTATTCCTGTTATGCCTTGGTATTGTATGAATTTCTTTGGGAAGAGTACTTTTTAAATTTGCTTCAGATCCCATGGCAACTATAGGATGAACAGAGTTTGCAGTTCCAACCAAGCACCAAACACAATTTCAAATTTGGTATCCACCTGGCAGACAGAAATTTGAAACAAATGCTTCATGGAACATGGGACAACTTCCAACTGCTTATTGAGGCAACACTTCTGTTCTTTCACGTATTCTTTACAAAAATGTTCAAGAAGCATCAGCTGATCCAGCAGGAATTCACTGCAACACTGCTGAGATCTACATCATTGCCTAAAGAAACAATAAACTCACTGCAGACATGAACATCACTGTGTGTTACAGACTCCTTCCCCTCCTGCTTCTCTAACACCCTCACACACCCAACACTGCAGTGGAAGTCAGTCCAGTTCAGGAACTAAAAAACTTACTCCAAACACCCAGTTAGATCAGAATTTCTCTATTTTTAAGCAATGAGAAGTGTTGAAATGAACAGTCAGGAACTACAAGCAACTTGACATGTTAGAAAGGCTTCGAAACAGTAGGTAAATTCCATCCTACAGGAGATGTTCACATCTCTTAGATGAAGACAGTCGAATCAAGAATGAAATTTATACTGAAGCATAAACACAATCCATTTACCAATTTTGGCAGCTAGTGCTTTGCTTTTGACTCCAGTAGCTCCATAAGCCTTTGGTAAGCTCATTTGGTAAGCTTGTCTGGTTTTCCTTTTTTTTTTCCTTTCCCCAGAAAAAGGAAAGGATTGGCACACACAGCATGCTGCAACTTGTTGCATCCTGAGTTTAGGATGGAGGGTCTTGCACTGAGGAAGCATCTGTGCTGTGCTCCTTTCTCATTTGGATTTAAGCAGCGTATTCCTCAATGTTACTCCCGGGTACCGTGTCCTGGGAGTTCAGGACAGGTCCTGGTCTCATAACACCTGGCTGTAGGTTCTGGAGCTGTCACACAAGTGTATTCCCATTGCATCCATACCAATACTTCAGTTACAAATCTCTACACCAGGAAGCATTACTGATTTCATTCCAGCCTGCTGGAAGCAGACAGTTCACATTTGTAGTTCCCATCTAGGCCTCCACTGCAAAACCACCACTTCCTACAATGTGGAGAGTAGTTTCTGATAGAGACACCAAATTCCAGGACAGAACTCCTCTTTCAGGGTTATATTATTAGCTAAAGAGTTGTCCTCTTCATTGTGGCTTCCAGTGCTTAACTGAGACTCTAGATTCCACTGGAATCTTATTCAGGATGGATTAATTTAAAAAAATTTTTCCTGTCTGTTTAATTTCCTGTCACAGTAACCATGGTGATAAGATGTGCAGGAATTAACAGAATAATCTGAAATATACTGAAGAGATAATGTCACCCCATGTCCACTGTAATGTGTGACATCCTTCAGATATTAACTCACTTCACTGTTATTGTTCAGGTCCAGAGGACTTCCATAAATACTACTAAAGGAATTGATCCAGCTCCCAGCTTCAGCAGGAGGCATCTGCTACCACTTAAAGTACAGTATTTCACTTTTCTGGCCCAGCTCCAAAGTACAGCATCACATATGGGCAAGTCCCAGAGCTTTCTATTTATTTATTTAAGAGGAGAATTAAAGCCCAGAACTAGAGCATTATCCACGGTTATTAGCAATGCACTTGTGCTGAAAAGGTTTCAAGGATTTATTCAGCAGTATCAGGAGCAGTTCTATAGGCTGCTTCTCCATTTTATGTTCTTTGCATTACTGTGCAGTGTGGGTTTTCTGTAATACTATTGTGCTATTTGCATTCACTCAAGTAGGTGACTGTGGTGAATTTTAAAGATAAAATGCTTCAAGGAACATACATATGCCGCGCTATATTTGGAATGAAAAATGAGGAAAAGAGTTTGCAAACAAGAGTGTAAGTAAGCTGGATATATCATAAACAGAATACAGGAAAAATCATTCTTTAATCACAGGCAGCAAGACATCATTATCTTGGAGTTAAGGTTGCTAAGCAACTTAGCTGGTACAAAACCTACAGCACAGAAACCTTACTGATAATGAACTCTAAGTGTGGTAAAAGTCCAAAGTAACAGGGATTAAACTGATAACATTATAGTTCATATACTCCCTTATCTGTACAAGCCAGGCAAGTCACAGTCTCATTTCCATTTTTCATTCTGTTAATTTCTCATTTTGTTGAGCCCTTTATGACTGTGCAATAATCTGGTACAGAAAATGCAGTCTAAAGGACAATGCACATAACGGACAGTAGAATAAATACCAAGTGATGGCAGAATTTTCAAGACATATTTTGCATTAAATCACAGACTATGGGAAGTGTCTTACCTGAAGACCTCTCGTGTGCTGCTCCTTACTTTATTCATAAAAATCCCATAGCTGTAGAACTTCAGGACCTTTGAGGAATTTGGGTCTTCAGGTCTAAATGCTACTTGTCAGTCCAGGTCCACTAGTTAATTTGTCTTAAAGACAAAACTTCTGGAAACTATTAGCAGAAAGATAAAACAAGTAGATAATATAGTAAATCCCCTTTAAAACACTCTGTGGACACACTGAATGTGTCATAGTAATTGCAAATGGCCCTCCAGGTATTTACTAAATAAGCCTTTGATGTGAAAAGATGCTGAACATGCCAAAATTATGACCACAGTTCATCATGTAGCTCTTATTTATAAGAAAATAAGTCAGGATATGTGAAGCACAGAACAGGAGTAGGGGAGAAAGGAGACCGCACTAAAATTTGTATTTTTCCCAGAAGAGTGCAAAAGCTGCAATCCTCCTCATTCCCATCAAAACAAAATCCTACAATTTCAAGGAGCCCCCTTCCTGGCTTGTTTCAGCACTGCCCACATCCCTGTGCACAGAGTTTGTCTGGAGCTGGCAGTGGTGTCCCCAGAGCTTGAATGTGACCCCTCAGTCACTATGGGGCTGAGCTCCTCTCTCTGACCAAGCTGCTAAAACAACCCTAAACCCACTACCCCTAGTCCTGGAGCGGAGCTGGGTGGGCTGTGGCTGGATGCAGCCTTTCCTTGTAAAAAGTGCTCCTCCTGCTTCTGTTCCTTAGCTGTATTCCAGATTATTATTATAAGTCTTCATGGGAAAAAAAAGGCAAATTCAAGAAAGTGTTACCTAACGAAGGCCATGTCTCAAGCAAAGAATTCCAAAAGTTCAAACAATGGCACTGTCAATGTCAAAATTCAATTGCTTTTCCTGATGAAATAAGATTTATTGGGTCAGTGTTCAGCTTCTTGGGCACTCTATTCTGTAGTTCAGACTATGGGGCTAAGTGTAATAAAAGTTAGAATAAATGCATCTAAAGGTGATTTAGAACTTGAGTTAAACAACCTTATTTCCCACATGCCTTTGAACCATCAAGGCTGCAACAGCCCTTACACTAACACTGTCTTTTAACTGTAGGGCTGCAATTACTTATAAAATATGAACTGTGTAACCCTTCAGATTATTTTTTCTGGATCCTCGTTGCCTCAATACTCATCCCAAGGGCTTTTAATCTCAAGCATTTTTCCTCAGTTGCTCCACTGAACATAAAGCATCACAGCCAGACAGGGAGGGGAAGACATTAAACACCCAGTGAAAGATTTCTGCTGACTTCAGTAAACATTAGATCAAGCAAATAACCATGCATCAAGCTCTGCCTCGATTAATGGGCTTCAGAGAAACATATTTCATAAGCAAAGCTCGCACAAAGAAAACATCCATCCTTGTTTCTCTGAATTTTCGTGGATGGAGCATGGAGTTAGAGCACCGTGGCAGTGATCTTTTCTGTTGGTTACCAGCACGTGACCATGAGCAGGAGAATTATTACACCAATTTCTCACATAGGAACAACAGAAGAAGTTGGATAACCAACTGTCCAGGGAGTATGGGCTGTCTTTATAAAACCTGGAAGAGAATACAAGTCTCCTGCATCCCAACTGAATGTCTAAGCCAATAGATCAATTTTACCAATGCTGGGACAACTGGGACAACTCTCCCTTTAATGGGTATCAGCTGCCTGGCCTCTATCACCTATGCTCTTTACCCAGCTTTGAATAACTTGTTCTGACTGTCCTGCCAGGCTGTGCCTCAGGCAGTTTGAACTTCCAGATTTCTTTGGCATGAGTCTACTTTTCACTGCATGACACCCACTGAAAGCCCATCTTTCTTCTTTTACTCCTGTGCTCAAAAGGGAAGGTTGTCAATCTCTTGTGACATTACTCGCTCCAGTGTAGGAAGTTTGGTTCATTTGGACTAAGAACTCTGCAAACCCATGGGTGGGAATAATTTGTGTAATAATAGCTGTAGATTGTTCTCTGTGGATTTTTTTTCTTCTCCAGTACCATTTATAAACACGACTTATAACCAAGCTCATGGTTTCACCTTATTTAAGAGCTGTTTGATGTAATGGCTTTCCTGTTTTGCTCTCTCTGTGCTCAGGGAAGGGAAGGAAATCCCGAGAAGAAGAAAAGAGAGCCATCATTTTGATAGCTCTGAAGTAATGAATAGTTATTGCTACTTCCAGACTCCTTAGTTAAATGACCCATCTAGTGATTAGCACATCCTCGGAGCGATTGAACTTGTGATCCCTGTGTGGTCTCCCCTCAAGGGCACCTGTTTAACTTCCAGGCAGCAGCAGTTATCTCCCTCTGATCAGACCCTGTTCCTTCTCATCCTCAGCAGGGTATTGACCTGAAGCCTCCTTGTAAATCCTGGAGATCGTTCTCCACTGTTCCGAGTGCAATCCAGCAGCTGCAGAACGCTCCCCTCAGAGGTGAACAGAAGAGCAGCTGATAACTGCCTCACTTCGCAGTGCAAAAGAAGTTTTAAGGACAAAAGCACTAGGGGAAAAGCAGATAAGTGACGGTAAATGACACGTATAAATGATCATCAAACAGAGACTCCATCAACTTTACCCACTCCTGGACTGAGCACGAATTTCTTTTCCAAAGGGTGCGGGGTAGTGCTCTCTCCACTCATTTTCCCTTTTTTCCCTCTCCTTCTTAAGATGGAAGAAACAAGTATTTGAGGCTGAACTGAATCCCCCCGGGGTATTCTGGCAGGATCTGTTTGCTCTTCTCCACGAAGTTTGCACTTCAAAGGAGTGAGATACCACACCCGGCACAGTCCGGTACCTACCATCGGGACTGCAGAGGAGTGGATGCGAACTGCCCTGGATGGCACCAAGCGGAGAGAAGGAACGTGCTGGCTCAGCACCGTTCGCTTCCCTTCCCTTGGCCCTAGAGACCAGATCTGCTCGTTCCGCTTTTTGTGTGACAGGTTTTTTTATCAGTAAAACCATTTCGCTCACCTCTATTTCGTTTGATGCACCCCACAGACGGACCCCTGGGGTTCATCCTCCCAGAGCTCTGACACTGGACACCTTTTCCCACTTGGCTGTGACTCTCTGTCACACGTATTAGGGATTCGTGTCAGCTTGTGATTTCGCTTTCTACGAGCATCCTGTCTTACTCCAGCGGGAACTAGAAGGCTTATATAACAGTAATTCCCTGTTCCTCAGCTGCTCCACGCTCCCATAGCATCTCACATGGCAAGACTCTTTTTGAAACTTCTCCCTGGCAGCCTGCTCTGGTCTCCCGCAGAGAACCTGAAAAATAACATTTCTTTCCCTGTAATGTTCCTTTGCAACATTTCCTACAGTTTCACAGCAGACAAGATTAAAAAGAAACAAAACTCCATGACCAGCAGGGAGTTCTGCACTGGGTGACAATCTGAGGTGCAACTGTGCAATAAGGGATTGTTAGGGTGGCAGTTGGTTCCAGCTTTGCAGGGAACAGTGTGCGACAATGCAGTTATATTTAGAGACTGTCATTCAACTGTGAAACCTCCACTGCCTTGGTCAGAAGTCTCCCCAGTGCTTCAGCATGTTTTTCCTTTATGCTTAACTCACATTTCAGAGTCAAACTGCGGAAGAGAAGTTCTATTCCTTCCTTATTTAACACCCCAGCAATTTCTTTTAAACTGTACAGGGGTTTGGTTTTTAGCTCTGAACTTCCCCTCTTCTGCAGGCTGGTGGACTGCAAATGGTACATGAATTAGGGACTTATTTTTCCCCTTCATCCATTTTGAAGACTCCAAAGAACTGTATATTCCTGACAAAAAAATACATTAATACCTAAAATGAACATTGATTCAACCAAAACAATAAAAAAATATTAACTCTGAGATAGTTATGATATCCAGAATTATCTCTAGGAATAATTATCGCTATTTTAAATATGGTAAAGTATTATTTCCTTGGGTACATGAAGAAGCTTTGCTATAATATCTGCAGGAGCTGCTGTAGATTTTTACCCTTCTAATCTCATAGTCATCATTAATGTTTTTAATTCCAGGTTATAGCTATCAAAAAGCTTGGGATACACAGCAAAAAATCACATACCCCAGATTCTATATCAATTTCCATTGGCTTGATTTGTGGGTTCCCAGCCCTTGTGACTACGTGCATTTCTGAGCCATTGCCACCAGTTCACTGGGCTATGTCCAGTTCTCGGTGGCATACACTGGAAATACTAAAGATATTGAGGTCAAAAGCATTTTTATTCTAAACTCCATACGAAAAAGTTTTTGAGGTGGTTTTTTGGTTATTTTTGTTGGATTTTGTTTTTTTTTTTTTTAATTAAGAATATGACTTAAACAGAGGGAGAGCTTGGATTTCACAACCAGCCACTTTAACACTTTCCATGAGAATTTCCAAAGCGCGCCTATGAAATCTTTACTAAATCAAACAGGTATACCTATTCCTGAAAAACATTTCTGGCTTCGGTAGCTGAGACATATTTCAAGAAAAAAACAAAAACCAGAAAAACAAACCACTTGCAGAGCTTCCACCAGATATAGCTTGATGCATTTTGTGCCCCTGTAGACTCGCATCTCAAATTCCAACTGCGTGCTAGTGCTTCAAGCCAAGAAGTGAACCCGACTGCGCGGCTTTGCAGCTGTAATGGCTTCACATTGGATGGTATTTGTCCCCTGTTTAGTCTTGCAAAGCACAAGAGGACTGTGTTTAGGATTTCTTAGAAACCAAGCTGAGCCAGCGGAGCCGTGGCTCTGATGTTACAAGCCAAACCTGCTCAGCCCCTTGGAGTTACGAGTTCCCCGAATCCTTTATCCTTTACAAACGGCTGCACCCTACGTTAAAACTGCAAGAGTAGGTGGTAAGTTTTATCATACAATTTGAAACCATACGACTGCAATTTATTTCCCTGAGCTGATTAAGCTTCCTGTGGGAACTGGTCCCAAGCTTTGTGCTGCAGGTGGGTAGGGACAGGAGCAGTGCTGACCCCAATGCTGCAGAGCACTAACTAAAAGTTTCCCTAATTTACAGGATTATGCTATAGCCACGTTGTACTTTAAGTCATAAATTGTTACTTTTAACTCTGTTTCTCAATTATAGCGAGCTTCATAAGAAATTCTGTTTGTAATGGCTGAAACTATATTTTGCCATTTGAAGTTAATATAATCAATTTGAGTTTTCTTATATCATTCCGGTTTTGCCAAAGAAGATTTCATCCTTAATGCATCATCAGTAGAACATCCAGTTTACAATAGGGATGGTAAAATTAAACCACGTTATTTTGCAAGCCAATAGTCTTGAAATACATCAGTGCAGCAACAGCAAACACAGAGCTCACAGAAACACCCTACATTTTGGTAAATGTGATCGTTATTTCTCACTTCTTGTTGCCCTTGTACCTGCAGCCACATGAAGGGTGAACTGTTGATTATTTCCACTGTAAGTCCTAGCACTGACCTTTTCCAGCTACTGTTATTTTTTTTACCGAACCATCCAAAAATTACTAAGAGGAGAGACAAAGTGCATTGGAAACATTTTCTTGTGCATGTTTATTCCCACATGCACGTTTATGCAGTTTCAGTAAGTTTAACAGAAGCTGGCTGGTTTGATATCCCTGCTTTACTATATAGTGTTCTTTCATCTTTAGGCTTTACAGTTTATTAACAACTGGTGTTAGGTTAAAAAGATGGAAGATACACAGAAATTGAGTCTTTAACAACTGAGTTATGTGTTGGGTAACAGAGGGTTTGGGGGCCACTCTCAAATATTTTGTTCTAGGCCTCCAAAAAAAGGGGGACTGAGGCTGCCAGACAGAAGGAAACCAGGAGAAAGTTCCTTCCTGCTTCAGAGCTGTAGGAAAAGCAATTCAGTCAGAAGGTGTCTCTTCTCTTCCTGCCCCCACTGTGAGAAGAGAAGGAACAATTCTGACTTACTAGGTCAGCACAGTCTGCAAGGCTTTGCAAAACAACAAAGATGCAAGTACTTTCCTGTGCCTAAGGCTTGCCCTCTCAAAAAGACATAAATACAAATCATACACACATAAATATATATATTCATTAATTTTATACTTTGCTGAGCACTTTCAGAGATACTGTAACAGCTGGGCAGAGCAGGGAACGTATTTTCAGCAATATTTTTTTTTTCTTAATACTTTTGAACACTATTTCATGCTTCCACAAAAAGCAATGCGTCTCTCGTATATACCAATGCACTGCAACAAATATTTCTGATGGCTGGTTTGTCTGGTTTGAGCACAGTTAACCTGACCTTGTTCTTTGGAGAGAGTTCTTTTCAGCTGAGGTATCCAACTCTTCTCATATGACCTCAAATGCAGCCACTTTCTACCTCCCACACTAAACGGTGGCTCTTTTGTCACCACAGATCTGTTGAGTGGAACTGCACGTGCAATAATGACTTGCTCCAAGAAATCAGATTAAGAAGCTAATCAGGGAAAGCCATTTTTGTGGGTTTTAATACTTTTGAAACAAAGTGAAAATGGAGAATAGATCAGGCTCATTTCAGCTTAAGGGGGTGAGCATAAAACTGTCTTACTTTACAGAAAGCTTTCTACTCTTTCAGAAAGACAGTCAAAATTGGGCATGCTAATAATACAGCATTTGGGAAAAGGTATGTATTATTTTAAGGCTAATTTGATAAATTGCCATCATTAAGACCTTAGTAATGGCTAGGTCTGATGCAGCTGCTCAGGGATATAATAATAGTATGATGCCTGCTCTTTGGGGTGTTTTTTTTCAAGAAAACGCTGTAGTTTGACTCAAGCACTGGTGACAGAATGGGCTGGTTGTCACCACATCTCAGCCTGGGGGACAGAATTCAGCTCTTAGGAATCAGGTAATTGGTGGCTTGGTTCGAAACCAGAGAAATTAGAATTAGCATTACCCAAAGAAATCTCTCTAGGATACAGATTGAGATAATTAATAACGTACATTTAATTTATACTTAAATCATAACTGGACCAAACTCGGAGGCGAACACAGAGCTCAGTTTCGGAGGTACAGGACCAAGTTCCATGGAGCATTTGGTTCCACCGGGCTCAGTGGGGACCACTGAGTTTATATTCCCCCAAATTCAGGCATTTATGGGGCACTTGGATCACGACTGTGGCTGCCTTGCCCTGCCTTATGGGCAATAAAGGCAGAGAGGTGCTTTCAGAGATGATGCAAGTCTTAGATGGGGATCAAAACCCTGGAAGAACTAATCCCTCTCTTACTTCTAGAGCCTTAACTGAGGTTAAATGGGTTCAGTTTAGGACTCTGAAAAGTTGGGATCCATAATGCTCGTCTTGATCAAATTTTAAAACATGAAAGAGAACTTTTACAAGTCATTTTCATAGATTGATTTGACCCCAAGTAGCCACTGGAAGTAGAAACATTATTTTATTATCAGACAGAGTAAACACTTACCAAATTAATACACAAGCCCGTAGTAGATTGACATTTTTTTCTCTTCTCCCTGAGCGCTACTAATATTTAAGTTTGCCGGTGTCCAAATGACCCAACAGAAGTGAGAAAGAACAGAGAACATTTCATCTTGATATTTCTGATTCTACAACCACATCAATAAAAAGATATATTTATTATATTGACCAACACTGCTGGGGGAAAAAAAAATCAGAATAGCTCTTTTGTCTTTAAAGATTTCATGATGGCAGCTGAAAAGGTGTCATTTGTTTTAAATATAATATTTAATCCACACTTAATTATGAAAGGAAACCATGTAATCCACTTAATGAGATGGAGTTAAAAATAGCAAAAAGAGGTACTAAAATACATAATGAATTTTGGCAGCTGCTTACACTTAGGGAAATAATAAATTCTATCCAAGAAATGAAGAATTGAGAGGGGAAGCAAATTCTCATTGTGTGCCTCAAGTCTGATGGGCTGCTCACCAGGGCACCAACAATCTTCAGAGCCAATAGCTCAAGATCTCATTAAACCATACAATAGTTTATGCATATTAGAGCACTAAGGTCTGGCTCATTGCTCATTGCAACAGCGTAAAAATCTCACTTAGTTCTACTTTCCTGTCCAGCTTTACCAAAGTGCTTTTGAACTGGAAAGCTGCTCTGAGAACTTCTGTACTGCATTATTTTCCTTCTCAGATTGGGGAAATCAATCCACTTTTGGTTTGGTCCCGAGAATTGTAGTTATTCTGTCATCAAAGGATTCTGTGATCAGTTCACAAAATAACATGGGCTATTAAAGCCTTAAGCATGTTAAAAATGATGGGCAGACAGCAGGTTTTCACATCCTCAGGTTGTGCAGCACTTCTTGTCATATGTGAATGTTCTTTGCACCAAAAATTATCTACTGTGTACAGTCTGTATATCTGCAGTCAGGAAAACTGTAAAAAATAAAGTTGTCTTTAGCTAAATGAATCTCTTCTAGAATAAAAATGTCATCTTGTTCCCTCAAAAAAATTGAAAGAAATGAAGACATAAAAATTGAGGGAAACAGGTAAAAAGGCGTTAAATATACAGTACTTAGTTCAATTAAATGCTATTTAAAGAATAGGCCGTTCTAAAGACATTTACTTGACTCTTCATCCAAGTGTGTTAAAACATAATTTGATCACTATCCACCCTTGGGTATGTGCTGACCCTGAAGGGCTGCAATCCATAACCCAATTCAACAGCTGGAAGCTCCAGCTCTAAGGCTGGAAGTAAAGTTCACCTTTTTAAAAAGTGAAAATAATCAACCATTGCAAATAAGGCCTGTGGTAGCTTCTCTGCTATTTGAGCTCTCAAATCAAGATTAAATGTCTTTTGGGTCCTTTCCTGAAGCCACCAAGGCTTCTCCCGTATTCCGATGGGTGTCCCCAAGAGGTGATGCCCCAAAGACAGATATTGAGCCCCTAAAGGAGTCAAGCCCAAGCCCAGGCACAAAAAGCTTTACCAATCAACATGAAAATTCCAAGATACTTTCAAGCCAACAGGCCTGGCGCCTTCAAAAGTTAATGGACTGTATCATATGAAGCTGCCAACATGAGGCAAACAGAGATCCTTAAGTACATCCTCTCCTGCATCCATAAATCAATCTGAAATAACAACTCCTACTGCCGCACCAAACTTTTCCTTCCAGATACTCACTTGGAAAACAGAAACATGCCTCCTCATGTGCCCATTAAAAACAATCAGTGTTGTTGATGCCTTCTCCGGTGATTTAACCCCTGTGTGTGTTCTTACTTTCCTTTAACAATTTCTGTGACGCCTTTCCTCCTTTTTACTCACTTATTAGCACAGCAAGCAGTTACTTGGGGAAGGGGAAGAAAAGGAAAATAACCTCAGACCGATGGAAAAAGCTTAACAAAAGAAGGCAAGAAGAGGCAGTCTTGCTTGGTCTCAGAGCAGTTGCCATGGCACTGCATCTGACTGGTCTACAGATTTACTCTTTGGCAGGTAGCAGCAGGCACAGGAGTCAGTTTTCATCCTCCCTAGGAGAGGAAATTTATTTTCCCCTCACCTCTTGGGCACTAAAACTCAACCTTGTTCACAGTGCCAAGAAATACTGAGCTGACCCTGAATTCCACATGCAGTAGGAGTTTAGCCTACAGCATTCCCTACACTGACTCCTCTCATTTTCAGCTTCTCACCTTCACCACTAAACCTGTCCCAGTGAACCTCTCTCCGAAACTTTTGCAGAGTTTTGCATAGCAAAGCAATTCCTGTTGCTCCACTAGTTTTAATCCTTTTGAGTCTACAACATACTTCTTCCTTTCGTCGGTGAAATTTGACTTATCCCAGTGACCAGCAAGACACTGAAAAAGTTCAAATGTTATCTTCAGAATAATTTTTTAAAATATTTTCAAGGATTGCACCTGTCAAACTATATAACGTCAAAGAAGTCTTCCTCCTACAACTTAACCTCATTGAATAAGCTGATAAAAAGACAGATTTCCTGCAGCGTCAAGGGAAGCTCTTTGGGTGCACTTTGTCTCTTTCACCTGAGTGACATCACCTATTCTCAGGATTTCCAGCCGTCATCTCTGCCTTTGAGTGATTTAAATCTCTGCTGGCTGTACTCCCAGCTCCCATTTTTAGCACCAGAATCAAAGGTACGCCTTGTCATCTCCTAACAAAAAAAAAAAAAAAAAGTTTCAAG
>VZRE01014787.1:1077798-1095578 GCA_013396775.1 Cephalopterus ornatus
CCCAAAAAAAAAAAAAAAAAAAGTTTCAAGTTTGTCAGATCTTCCCCCTCTGTCAAACTTGTTCTTCTCTTCCAGCATCAGAACACTCGAACCTATTTCTTCTTTAGCTAAGCTGTTGCTAAATCCTCTCTGCTTTCCTTTCACGTTATTCTATAAACCTGTTTTCCTCTCTCTCTGATCCCGAAACCATAGTAGATAGTTTTGACATTACTCCTTTTCCTGCTTGTCACCCCGAGTTCTTTGGTTTATTGGGAATACAGCTGCCAACCAGCCCACCCTCAGCACCTGCTTTTGCCACCCTTATCTTTGACATCACATTTAGGCTTTTCATTTTCAGCTTCAGAAGTCTCCAACTCTTACCTGAACTGTTATCTCAGGCTTCAGCTTTGTGCTGCCCCCTGAGCTCTCCACTCCAAATATCCTGTGTTTTCAGTGTTGTCTGCCAACACTCTGGGCACTCACATGGAAGCAATACAGCTTCCCTCCCACAGCTGCACACATCATTAGCTCAACAGTACTTTATGTTTTTGGTAACAGGGAGATGAAGCAAAACTGCTGTCTTGAGTCAGGTGCCAAAACAAGGCCTTTGCCCTCAGAAGTCCCTCTCCTTCCCAACTGGGCACAGAACTATAACAAGTGTGCTGCTCTGAACTGCTTTCATTCCCTTTGAGAAAATAAAAATCTCAGAAACTTTCAAGCTGCTTTGCAACCTTGGCACTTCAGGGCCTGAGCAAACAGAAAGCACGATTAAGATTTGTTCCTTAATTCTTTGTGCCTCCTGCCCTTCCTTTGCAGAGGCTCCCTCATCAGGAGCCCACTGCCTCAGACTGGAACTTGCAGCCCTGTAAATACCTCAGACTGTTTAGAACAATGGCATTATTTATATACTGGATGGATTGTAGTACACCTTTCATTTCCCTTCAGAGCAGCGTATGATAATAATCACCAGCTTTAAACCCCGGTAACAAATACAGCACAGGAAAACACTGATGGCAGTAACTTGGCAATGCAGAGGTCAGAGTTCCCAGACCTGTTCCAGCCAGGCTGTGTGACCCACTGTCAGACTCCACATGCAACTAATTCCTGCATAAGCAACAAAAATACGTGAGCTCAAGCCAGCTACAAGGCTTATCTCCATGTCTAACCACACTCCAGTTCTGCAGCCTCGCATCTTCAACTTTATACCTTCCTCCTTCTTACATTTTTCAGTGAATTTGCTTTAGTCAGACCGGGGGCACTTCTCACATTTACTTTCCATGAGTACTCAAACAATTGAGTTTTCCTGACATAAATGCCTGCGGAGAAGGAATGAATGTCAAGGTCTTAAGCCAAAGCGTTTGTGTCAACCTAACATATGATTCAATGCAGAGATGATGTGCATTCTGCCACTCAGTAAATGGAAAGAAACACACCATTGTGATTTATGATTGAGCACCTCTGAGCAACAACAGCTTGGAAATGAAAAACAAGCGGAGCGTTCTCTGCAGTGTAAAAAAGGGGAAGGCAGGGCACGAAAAGGGGAAATGGAAAAATACATACGGAATCTAAATTACTCAGTAAGGTTAACGAAAAACGTGATACTGTACTTTTAAAAATCTTGAGCTGGTAATACCTTTTGGTCTCTCATCAGTTTTGGGTGTGAATTTCAATATATGAGTTGTGAGCCATCTTTCTTTCCTGAGTTTCTTTCCACTGTCTTTGCTATTCCCAGTTCCTGGTGAAGGAAGCAGGTCTTCATGGTTATCACACATGTTCCTCTACTACAGCTGTACCCTTCCAAAGTACATTTCCATTCCATCACAAACCTCCTCCTCCTCTCATCAGTTTGTACTGCATTGTTGAGTAAACTTTACCAGAACAGGGATTTTCATACCTTGTTTTATAAATATTTACGCCTTTGGAGAAAAAAGTTAAATAGAGACAGTGACATACAGTTAATTCTATTTCCAGAGCTGGACAAGCTGCAAAACAGCTTAATGCAAGTGACAATAACTGCAAATATAGACAAAAACAGAGTAATCACATCAATATTTATGCAAAATAAATTATAAAACATGAAATGTGCATATTTTACTAAAACACAAGCTATATATGGGCCATAAAATGCTGATTTTAATGTCCTCATTACTGTTAAATGATTTGCTTCTCGTGCACCATTTAGTAAAAACAGTCAGTTAATGGCACTGTATTGGAGTTAAAATTACAACATTTTTTTTCAAATTAAGTATGCTCAGAAAGTCTGTTCTGTAAGAGCACTGCTGAAAGCATGATTACTAGAAAAACACTAGGATGAGAAGTGTCCTTCCCCAGCAGCATCTCCATAATATTGCATTCCCATTCTCTCTTGAAAGTGAAACCTGTGTACAGGATTTAGTAACTTTTCCCCATTTTAGTTTCAGTTTCTCTGTTGTGCAAGAGAAGACAAGAGGAAGACAACACTGACAGATATTTCAACAGCAGTTTATTCACTGTAGAAGTGCTCTGCTTCCCATAAATGGTGAAAACTTGTGCTGGGGAAAAAAAAAAAAAAAAAAAAGAAAATCACAGAAGAGAAAAATCAAGCCCTGGACTGGAGTGCAAATATTCTTACAAACAGTGATGTTGCTTTACTTACCCAGCCTTGCAGCCAACTTCTAAACTTGCCCAGACGTCCATTTTTTTGCATCTAAAAATTCTTGGCAAACAGGGCTTGGCTTTGTGCTTACCTCTAGCCCTGTTTTGTCAATCCCAAAGCATTTTACAGAGAAATACACATTATAATTTCCACTTTGTTAAGATCATAGAGGCATAGAATGGTTTGGGTTGAAAGGGCCCTTTAAAGGCCATCCAGCCCAACCTCCCCTGCAGCGAGCGGGGACAACTTCACCTGGATCAGGCTGCTCAGAGCCCCATCCAACCTGACTGAACATTTTCAGGGATGGGAACTTCTCTATTATTTTATTTTCTTTTGCCTGCAGAGGTGAGGGCAGCCCTGAAGTGCTGCTGGGGCTGGGGGGCAGCCACCCACATGCCAGCAGAGTCACAAAAACCAGACCTCTCCTGCACTGCCTGGGAGGAACTTTATTCCTATAATTAGGATTAAGTGAGGCTGCTCTCACATTCTGAGTCAGGCACGAATTCCTGCACAGACCAACAGAACATTTTACTTCTTACCAGTCCTACTGCCAAAATATCCTAATCATAGAATCAGATCTTTACTCTTCAGCTACTGGTGAAGAGAGATGCACTGATTTACTGGGTAAGATATGAATACACTCCCTCAAGAGATTTATTTAAAACTTTGACCTACCTTTTCTGTGGCTCTCTCCGAACAAGAGACCTGAGAACACTTCTCCTGCATAAGAACTTCTATTTTAGCAGAACTCAGTTTGAGGGAGCCCAACAATGGACTTCTCTTCCCTCACCATGGGGTTCACACTGAGATAAGGAACTTGAAAAAAACGAATCAAAAAAATTTTTAATGCCTGCTTTTAAATATTATTTCTTGAATAAACTAAAGTTAGAAATCCCACAGAATTAGCATTCTTTGGGTCTAACCCGGAACGCAATTGTTAATCCAAGATCAGTACGAAGATCCAACATTATGTACTCCAGAAAGTCAAAGATGATATTTCTACAGTGTAGGCAAATGACGTATTTTAATAAAATAATTTACATTGCCCTGAGTTAAACCTTAGAAATGTAAAGATACACCTTTTAATGGCCCTACAAACAAGTAAATTGAACACACTGCCTGGGTTTTTTTGGCACAGAGTACACACAGTGGCCCATCAGCCCCCAAAGCAGCCCAGGAGCAGCCAGGATATTCCATTTGCTCAGTTACAAGGCAAAAGAGGAAGGCAGGCAAGTGTGCTGCACAAAATCAGACAGGGAAAAGCATGGTAGGGCATAAATTCCCAAAGAAGTCTGTGTTCTAATGCACAAGGAATCACTTGTTACTTTCACAGTCACAGTTATGATTTTATTCATTGTACTTATTAAAATGATGGAATAAAAGTACCTTCAAAATGGATGCACTCCTGAAGTAATTAAAGCATTTTCATGATCCATAGGTTTGTTACAGAGTCTTTTACATTTCTCTCTCTTTCCAGTAATGCCAGCTTGCATCCAGAGGTGAAATCAAAAACCCATCACAAAAACATACTTTGAAGAACTTGGCTCTAATCTTCAAGCCTCAGGGTTTGGTTATTTGTTTGTTTATTCACTCTCTAGGGAACAGGCAAAGTAGAAGAAGCTTCCCATTTTACTGTGTTCTCGTGGCCTTAATTTTCACCACTTCAGTCTCAGCAGGTCACTGCAACTTCACTGTGAATTTCTCAGTTTACTGTACCGCATGACAATATGGCCACAAAGAGGATTTCCTGTCACAAACAAATCAGCTGTAAAAGGGAGGGAGAATTGTCCGTTGGATTCCATCAGCCAGAACTTCTGAAGTGCCCCCCAGCTGGATACAACCAACCAGCTGCCCAAGTGCTGGCCCCTCTGTGCCAGGTTGGACAAATCTCTGTATCAGCTGTGGGACTGCAGCACCCCTTCCTCCCTCAGTACAACCTTCAATCATATTTTATTATGTTTAGCATCTGTGTGTATGTTCTACACTTAGAAGAACTGATCCAGCTATTCTTATGAGGCTGTATATACAGAACTGGCCACATCCTCACATATTAAGTGTCTAAATTTAAAGTCATAACAACATACTAAAAAAGTAAAAAAACCCTACTGCTCCCTCAGATAAAAATGCTCTTATCGAAGGAACTTTCCACCCTACTGGCATACCTGTTTGAGCCAATACTTTGAAAACTCCTTGTACTGAACAGATTAGATTGATATTTTACAGTAATGCCTTCTGTCAGGGAAGCATCCAATGGGAGCCAGCTACTATAGGGATTCTAACATGGCTTGCCAAATTTTACTTGTGTTTTCAATGTCCACACAAGAAATTGCCCATTAAATTTATAGACCAATTCTATGCTAACTGTACTCATTACATTCTGTGAGGAAACTAGGTAATTGGGTTGTTGTACTTCTATCTTTAGAAATAAATTAGAATTCCTGCTCAGTTAGAATAATTTAAAATCTCTGACTGTGCCTGTTCAAAGCATCCATTAACAAATGCTGGCTTCCCCTCGACTTCCCACTGCATTAAACAGGCCATTTCTGTACACAAGACAAAGCAGCTAATCAACTGGAAGTTGAAAATAAATATGCAGGGAGCAGGCATGCAAACCACAGTGTTAAAATACATTTGCCTTATGCCAAGATTCATTTGTAAATTCATCAAGTGTTACACTTACTAAGTCATGTTGATATGTTTTCAAGATGGTTAACTGCTCGAAGACAAATAATATTTACAGTGCAGTTAAATGGACTTATTCAGCAACACTCAAAAGGCACAAACTGAACAAGTGGGTGTACAGCAGCATTTGTGTTGCTGCAGCACTCAGGGCCGTGCTCAGGTGAAAGGTGGCCCTGCCCACGGCAGAGGAGCTGGAACTAGATGAGCTTTAAGGTCCCCTCCACCCCAAACAATTGTACGATTCTGTCATCTGACCCTTCTACAGCAAAGAGGCTCTGATTTCAATTCTCAAGACTTTTAAGATTGTGCAGTCTCTCTGTGACTGTTGCAGCACAACAAAGCCAAGCTGAACAGCAGAAAATGCCAGAAAGGAATGCAGAGACTGAGTAATTTTTTATTTGCGAAGATATACTAACCCTCTGCAGGGAATCACTTCCCTGCACTTAGGATTTCTTCGGGTTCATAAACCCGAATCGTTTCCCAACTAAGTCTACTCCAAACATACCTCAGAGGCTACTAACTAATAATCACACTACTACCACCTCCTAATTTCATATCTTTGGGATAGCTAACCACAGAGTTATAAACTGAATTCTACCTTCTCAGGGATAATAAACTGTAAAATGTAAGAAGTTACCATGCAAAATGTAAAAAGTTACCAAATAAAATGCAGAAGTTACCATGCTGTAAAATGCCCTGAATAGGGATGCAATCACCCGATCCATTCAGTGTTCAAAGTTTCGCTTTCCATACAATAAAGATTCCCTGAGCGAGGACGAAAAAAACCCAAAAAACACAACTAAAAAACCCACACCAGAACTGTGAGCTCCTACTTGGGAAGCTCGCAAACATAAACAAAAGAACAGATGTTTCAGTTTGTTTTGTGAAAGGTGGTAATGGAAGATCAGTCATCCATGCATCAAACAAGTGCTCCGCTGTTGACTCAAACAGCACTGTGACAGCACCACAGCTCCTCCTGAGAATGCCTCCAAAGTCGAAATCCTGGAGGCAAAAATCAGCTGAGGAATGCTTTGTTTAAGCAGTGACTAACAAAACCTCTTGCCAGTAGCTCTGCTATCTTCTGGAATTCCAGAAGCAATTATAGGTAAAAACCAATTCCCAGACAAAGAAAAAAAAAAAAATCAGGCATGGACAGAATCCGATGCAAAGTGTTAAGTGGACACTGAGTTATGACTTTGGCTTCTATTTGGAACTTGGCTACCTATGAAGTTCAGCATTAATTTACCAACTAAATCTTGCTACAGCTGCTGCCCCAGAACAGCAATATTACTCTAAGATGAGGCATTCTGCTGTTGAGTCAGAAAAGATACTGCCTGGGAATATAATCATCAGATCTAAAGGGCTACTTGATGGGAACTGCATTTTTAGTTTAAAAAGTGAAAGCGACTCCGGTATTAGGAAATAACAGCCAGAGTTCTGTGACAGATACGAGTTCTGCATCAAATTAAAGCAGTCAGTAGTTCTAGAACTGGAATAAAGTAATAGATCTTGACAAAAATAAAAGTAGAATACATAGTAGAAAAGAAGTGGGAGACTTCAAAACATCCCTTAGGCAGTTTTTGGAAAGAAATGATGCTCCTGGCACCTGGATGCTGCAGCAGGACATACTTTGTAGAGATGAGATGATGGAGGAGCTAAAAAAGGGGTGTTACATACAGCCATCAGTGGCTCAGTTCCCGGAAGAAAACAATTCCAGGGAGAAAAAAACAGCAATTCCATTATCAACAAAAACTTCAAGTTACTAGTTATTAAACCTGTTACCTAGCAGACTCACTCAGTAAATTGTTCATTTTGTATAGTATTTCCATGGAATAAGTTATGTTTTCATATTAGAGTGCTTTGCCTTAGAAGTAAACAATTTAAGAGATTCAAACTATTTCAATTAATGCATGTTCTAAATAAAGAGTCATATTTTTTATGCTGATGATTTGGCTAAAAAAGGTGGTATTTTATATACAGGATCACAGAATGGTTTGGGTTGAGAAGGATGTTAAAGCTCATCTTGCTCCAACCCCTCTGCCATGGACAGGGACACCTCCCACTATCCCAGGTTGCTCAGAGCCCCATCCAGCCTGGCCTTGAGCACTTCCAGGGATGGGGCACCCACAGCTTCTCTGGGCAACCTGTGCCAGGGCCTCACCACCCTCACAGGGAAGAATTTCTTCCTAATATCCAACCTAAACTTGCCCTCTGTCAGTTTAAAGCCATCAGCCCTTGTCCTGTCACTCCATGCCCTTGTAAAAAGCCCCTCACCAGCTTTCTTGCAGCACCTTTAGGTACTGGAAGGCTGTCAAAATATCCACCTGAAATGTATCCAACTCGAGCCTATCACAAACACCTTAAGGCCAAACAAAATTCCCCAGTATTCACCATTCACTGCTCCAAAACAAGGTTCCAAACAGGAACATTTTTTTCCAAGAAGGACTTTGTCTCTTCCTTTATCAATGTACCCTGTACCCCAAGGAACAGCTCCAGATCATGGGGGAAATCCACATGGACTAACCTTGGTAAAAAATCCTGGACATCAGCTGCCACGATAGAAACAACTGTGGAATGTATGTGAACAGAATACCCCAAACCAAGAGGGTGTTTGCTCAAAATCTGCTAAGATTGTCTGCAAATGAAGACATGAAACAGTAACCAGGCAGTTACCAAGAGAGCTCAGGTGGGAAAGAAGAATCAGCTTAAAAAAATCAAGTGTAAAAAGCACTAACGTTTCTAAACAGTGAGAAGAGAGCAGTGAAAACCTGGTCTGACATCAGGAACGTGCTCCCCTGGCACCTCAAGCTCTGTGTCACCTCCTGTCAGAGGGACAGAGGTGAGCACGGACCTGCAAGCTCAGGGTGGGGAGCTGCTGTAGGAGGGTGTTTAGGCATCTGAAGGTTTTGTAAGGGTCTAGCACTCATTAATCTGTGATAATTGCTGCTATTAATCCTGCACGTATAGTTCATGGGCTAACAGTTAATTACAAGCCATCAATAAATCACCAACCACTTCAATTCTAACTTGATTTAAGCCACGAGCTGTTTACCCTTACGAGCACCACACGCACTCCCTTCAGTGTTTTCCGCTTCACACTGATATGTGGCCTTCAGCTAAACTTAACTGTCTCAGGTTTTTATTCTCTTTTTCCTTCACCTGAGGGCCCCCAAGGTATTCAGGAAATCAACCCCCGAGGTACACAGGTCACATGTGCTTCAGTTCTCAGACTGATTCCAAGCAAACTACTGCAATAATTGCACTCCCTCCAAAGTGATGGCTCCAAAACCTGGGCCAAAAATAGGTCACGTCTTTGAAAAGCAGATATTAAACTCTTGGGTTAGACAAATGAAAATTCAAGAGGTTTAACATATATGCTAGCTTTCTTAAACAAGATGCTCTAATGAATTTATTCCACTAGATCAGGTTTTTGCTTCAGGAAATTCCAATTAAGCACCATATGAGAGCTTGGTGTGTTTCTCTCCCACCAACTGATAAAGTTCAGTGTTAGCTCTTGTTTTTTTCTAGAAAACATTAAAAGAGCGTCATTCATATTTCTTTTTTAAGCAGAGTAAAAAAAAATACAGTTAAATTTAATTCTGTATGCTTCACTTCTGTACTTCTGCTGATGACACTTTTATAAATTAGAGGTAATGAAGGATCCTTTCCCATGCTTTAACTTCACAAATTCTCAGAGTCTTTTGAAAGCACAGAACATAGGGGTGAGATTCTAAACAGACTTGCATAAAACTACAAGATCTGTCAATGTATAATCAAAGGCACAGCCCAAGCAGACTCACTGATCTGTGACTCAGACCCTGAATAAAATACTAATATTCATTAAGTGTACACATGCTTCTTCTAAACTTACTTTTTTTTTACTGATGGGCTCTTGATTAGTCAAAATAATTCTTTTTTTCATTATTCTGCAATCAGGAGGAAAACATTCTGTATTGTGCATAAAGATTTTTAAAATTAACTAAGCTTACAAGAGACGTTATGTCACCTTAGCAACTACTTTTTAGAAGTTACTTACTCTGCAAAAGCTGACTCTGAACATGCACTTAGAGTTTAAAATAATTTCTAGGCTAGCAACTGGCAACCACATTCTTCTTCATTACAATTTTAGAAAGCCTTAAAGACTTTTAAATCTGAAAAAGAGAATTAAAAGGAAACCAGCTTTTCATAGTAAAATAAGTGTTTTTAAAGTATTTCATTCTAGTGACTAGTAGAAACCAGAGTAATCTAGAATTTCAAGAACAAATACTACAGAAAAAAAAACCCAAACGTAATTGCAGTTAAAAATTCACACAAAAGGCAGTTATTTAAATGCAGTTAGCCAGGGAAATAACACCTTACCTGCCAGTTACACATCCCCCAGTTCCAGCCAACACTGCTCCAACAACATATTTATTACTCCTCACTTCTACTACTCCTCAGCCTTTTTCCAAATTAATGGCATATCTAAATTTTTCCTCCCCAAGTGCTAGGAGGCAAACCACTCATCTACGTCTGTTCAGGAGGTACCCTTCCCAATTACTTTGCTGTTTACATATTCCATCCCTGAAAAATGGAATCAAAGAACTGGAAATCCTTCCTTTTCTCCTTAACTCAACTGAGCACAGTAGGAGCCCTTCTCCAATTAACATTTACCCAGCACATTCCACCTCCTCATTCCCTCAACACATCTGAGTCACAACCAGCTCCTCAAGTGACTGGAAATTAACCTACTAAAGGCAAAAAAAAAAAATAAAAAAATGTCTACAGTTATGTTAATTTGGCGCAGAACTTCACAGAAACCTTCATCTGGGAAACCGGAGAGAATCCCCCAGAAATAAGGGAATTTTATTTAAGCCAGAGGAGATCTGTAGAGAGATGCAGTATCTGGTACTGAATCCACTGATGTATTTAAAAAACAAAACCAGAAAAACAGGCTTTCACAGAAATAACTTCTTGGTTTAGATTTATTCTTTATAGGGCCATAAAGGTTATCAGACCACTTACAGCCTCTCCCCCTTTTTTCCAGGAGGGTTGCTCTTCTGGTATAAGGAAAACTAAAGATGAACTCGTTCCCCTTGAATAATTACGGATTAGGACAAAATATTCCTGCCCTCCTTGTCCTGATGTTTTGTAGCTTTATTTCTTATTCAGAGTGAAAGCCTGGTAGATAAAATAACCCCCCAAATGAGGACCTTACAGATAGGAAGGTTTCTGCCTACCTGGCCTGTCGGGTTTACGCCACACACAAGTCCTGTCAAACTCCACCTGCTGGATAACCTTAAAAAAGACTAGGAAAAAAAGCTTGGAAAAGGCTTAAAAAAAAAGCTTTTGTTCCACCGGTATTGATAGACCACCCTGATATTATGATAAAACTGTATGTTTGATTATATATTCTTTATCCTTTTTTTCTTTTCTACCAATCTCTACCTGTGCCAAAATCACGTGGAATCTCTGGGCAGGTATTTTTTCTAAACTCCTCATGTTAATGGGCCGTATTTTTATTTAATATCAAATTTTCATAATGCATTTATAGACAGGAAGAGTTATAGCTCCATGTCACAGCCAAGGAGAAAATGATACTTCTTGTTTTCAGCCTCTAACACAGAAAAGCAGAAAGTAATGTGTAAATGTAATTTTAAACTAGTATTTAAAGCATCACCTTCAATTATTCAAATCTCAAACACTTCAGACAGTAACTTTTTATCCATGATTTCCAACCCACAAAAGCCCTAATAATTTACATCTTCGTATTTGCTGGTATTTTATCTTATGGATGTCTTCTAAGTACATCTGTCATCATTCTCTACTTTTACAATATACCATTCTTTATTATGATCTATCATCTTTGAGGAATAATTAGAAAATAAGGGAGGGCTGAGATTCACCCAAGACTTGCAAATCATACCTGGAGTAGTCTCTGATACAGAAATGCTGGAAGAGATGTTACTTTTGAAAACAGTAATTTAATTTAATCAAACCTTGGGAGAGCACGTATTCCTTCAGAAAACAGCTCAAATATTTCTCTAGAAGCAAAAAATAAACGCCATTTTACACAGGTGATGCTGTGGCAGAGGCAGTACAAAGCCGTAAAACCCTGCTGTGTCTACATTATTATCATTTCAGAATGTCATCACTAAATAAACCCCAAGTGAAAACCATCTGTAACGAGAAGTTTTATAGAAGCTTCCAGACAATCATTATTTCAGGTGAACAACTATTTTTTTCCTCTTGAAATAAGTCCTTCTATTTTTCCCAGATCTCCAAACGAAACTGTTGCAGAACCTCTCTGGGCTGGTTTTGCCTAAGGAAAAAAAAAAAAAGGGGGGGGAAGTAAAAAGTAAATATATACTGGGCTAATTTTAAGTTAAAATGTATTCTAGAAAGCTTTTAAAGCATCAGTTATTTCAAAAGTCAAACAGAAAAAAGAGTTTGGTTTCACACTACCTGTGATTCATGGTATTTCCAGCCAATCATGTAGTAGATCTGAAAGGTGGCAGGTACTGAGCCATCAGCATTTCCGTACATTTCTGTTGGGGAAGGAAAGGAGAGAGGAAAGGTACCCAGAACATCAGGTTAAGGAAACACTTAGTTCCCAGAACATTAGAACTAAGTGTGACATATTCATCATAATGACTCCTGGTGAAAGATTTGGGACAATAAAAATATCTCACACCGGTGCATCAACGCAGTTCAAATCCTGTCATTATAATTAAGGTTAAAAATAGCTTATGATAATGGTATTTTGTTCTATTCCAAAGTGTTTGGGGTTTTGGGGTTTTTTTGGTGGGATTTTTTTTTCTTTTTTTAAACAAAGCTCAGAGAAAAAGACACAGAAAAGAAGTTGTTAAAGTCATTTCAGGTGAAGTCATTACCTCTCAAACACTGACCTCGGTATATTGCAGCAGCTGCCAGCATTGTCTCCCTGTGCAGCAGAGGTTTTCTATTCCAAGAGCAATTACTCTCCCCCATACCTAAAAATACGTTTTAGCTTTAAGAAAAAGAAGATATAGCACATGCCATGAGTTAAGTGTCATGTACTAAGGACAGATTTTTACTAAACCAGAATAAGCACAGAATCCTCTGCATTTCACTGGAAGAGAGCACAGAGCACAAATAATTAGGTGAGTTTCTTACCTGTAAGAATCCAGAACTTTTAATTCCCATGCTTTGCAATTTACAGTTTGCACTGCTAAGAAGGATTTCAAATTACTACTTCTTCAGCCTGTGTCTTGAATCATTTAGGCTTTCTAGTACGACTTATTTTAAGAATGAGTACAAAATTCAGACACACCACCATATTTACACATACATCTTAGGACATATTACTATCCTAAGAGATTTTTAATAAGAAATAAGCCAACAATTCTAATCCCCTTAATG
This sequence comes from Cephalopterus ornatus, assembly GCA_013396775.1. NCBI lineage: Eukaryota > Metazoa > Chordata > Aves > Passeriformes > Cotingidae > Cephalopterus > Cephalopterus ornatus. The sequence continues at coordinate 1,090,475 of VZRE01014787.1, forward strand.
ACTTACTGCATCTGAACGTTCCTGATGAGGGTAAGTTTCATTTTCATTAAGGAATTACTCCAAACAGCAGCTGATCCAGGTAAGAAATGCCCTGCTTTGCTCTGTAAGTAACAACTGACTGTACGAGTGACTGCTTTACAATCCATGAGTGCAATCAGAATATTAACATTTTTACTCAATTGTTTGCTGAATACCCCGATAATCAGGCTCACAGGAGAAGTTAGTATGTGGGATACAGGCTTCTGTCTCCCGTTCAGGGATTTCTGCAGCTTCCCCTGGACAGGCTGATTCAGAACAGGAATTCAAGCGAAGCAGAAAATTCGTAGCAGGCCACAAAGCAGCAGTAGAAAAGAAGTTTGACTTCTGCTTCCCAACACAAATCTGCTGAGAGGCACAATCTCCTGACTCACTGGAGAGCAGGAAAGAAGTAATGTTTCCACTGTTATAGTAATTTATTATTTATTTATACTGCTGTAAGAGTATTTTTTATGATGAGGGTGTTAAGGGACTGGCACAGGTTTCACAGAGAGCTGGTAGATGCCCCATCTCCGAAAACAGTCAGGGCCAGGTTGGACAAGGCTCTGAGCACCCTGATGCAGTTCAAGATGTCCCTGCTCACTGCAGGGGGCTTGCACTAGACGGCCTTTAAAGACCCCTCCCAACCCAAACGATCTGGCGTTAAGAAACACCCGGTGAAACTCTTCCGTGCCTGCACCACTGACACAGAACACGTTTATGTCTCCACAAAGAATATACTTGCCTTGCAAGTCTTCCATGACCTCAAACAATCCTGGGTAGTTGACTTGGATTTCATCAGTATCCTGAAAGAATTGAGAAGCTCAGTTTTAGAGCACATCAAGTTAAACCAGGATTATGCCAACCCTCAGAGATGTAAATGGACTATTCTCTGCCCACGGCAGAAGGGCTGGAGCTGATCATCTTTAAAGGTCCCTTCCAACCCAAACCATTCCATGGTTCTAATAATCTGCCTCTTCTGCTCAAACAATGTATTTCTCAGAAGAATGTACTGTCTTAACATTTCCAAAAAGGTTTTTGCTTAGTAGCCCAAAACCAACCAATTTTAATCAAAACTCCATTATTTTCTTCTTGCTTTCACAGGAAACAACAAGTGTCTAAAGACTTTTCAAGCAGGTCTAACGTTCTCTGACATTTCTGCAAGAAGATCATCCAAATTCTACTGGGCCACGAGCCAAAGACACACTTCAGTTGGCCCCATTAATCACCACAAAGCCAAGAACAGCAGCAGCTCAAGCCACACTTCAGAAGCTTGTTCAGCAAAGGTGCCACAACACTCAGAAGGAAGCAGCACGTTACTAATCCATTAGTAAAAAGCGATTTTTCTATCCCAGCAGCTCTGGACAGCTCAGTGTGATTGTTCTGTTGTTTGTAATTACCACGGTCAGGGTGTTGAAGCCAGCTCTGGACAGCAGATGTCCCAGGTCAGCGACAGCAGTGAAGGGTGACACGTGAGGGGAAAACCCCCCTTCCCTCTCCAGCTCGGCCAGCTGCAAGGAGCAGCGCAGCTCGTACAGGGTGTCCCCCCCAAACATTGCTCCAATGAACACCCCATCTGGCTTGAGAACATGGTGAATCTGCAACACAGAAATAAAAATGGGGTTTGACATCACGTAGTTAAGAACTCTACTTTTTAATGAACTCCAAAGCAGTCGTTCCAATAGTTGTTTTAACAGATCTTTAAACACTGAGTGTACCTCTGGTAACACTGCAAATAAATTATCTGTCTGAAAAGAGACTGTTTTCTCTTAAGAAATAGTAAATCTCCAGAAATTACACTGAGAGTCGGGAAACCTAGAAGGAACTGTGGAAATTGAGGGTAAAACTATTTTCAGTGGGATACTCCTAAAACAATATCCTCAATTAACTTGCTTCTGAAAATAGGGTAGATTAAGACAGATTCTGCTTGTTTTTCCTTTGTCAGATGAGGGCAGCAAAAGCACTTTTTAATGACTTGACTTAAGGAGGCCTGAATTTCCAGTAGTGATCTTTCCACTTCTGAGAGACGACAGAGTAATGCAGCTTTTAGTATGTCTACCCCTACTTAGTTTTAACTGGCCAGAACGGCAACATCACAACTCAAACACCAAACCGCTTTCTTGTCTCCTAAGTCCTAGTGAGAAGGCAAATAAATTCATGGTTTTTTTCCCTAAGAACTGGCAGTGGTCCCTGGTTTAGGTATCCAGAAGAGCCCTATTAGATAATCAGGCTAACAAGAGAGTTTCTTCTAAAACTTCCAGCAGTTTAAAAAAAAAAAAGATCTTTTCAATTGTTTTTTAAGTAAGTATTAATCAAGCTACCTTTCCTATGCTAGCAAAAAAGCCTTTAATTGACAGGTGAGAACATTAAGCAGTTAAAGGCAGTTTCCATTAGTTAAAGCCAGTGGTACCAGCACAGGAAACGAGCACCCCTGATGAAAGTGGGCCAAGAAACCCAGTTCCCCACCCTGTGTGGGACATTATATTGTATTTACTGTGGAGGTAAAAATGTTTGACACTCTCTAGAACACTTCAATTCCAGCGAAAATTATATATTTCTTTCCAAGTATTTTTCTTTTAAGTACTGAAGGCATTCCAATTTATTACTTCCATAACAGTAGGGTACTCCTATTCTTGCCAACAGGTGAAGGGATAGCACTGGAACGACTGATCAATTTGAAATAAATGAAAAAAACAACAAACTGGTTAAAATACTTCTTGCTCTTGCTCCAAGGTTTTGATTTGACTGAAGTTTATACCTGCAGTTAAGAGATGAACTAATACAAAATAAGATTTTTTTTTTTTTCCAGGAACAGTTTTGGTTTTCTGTCCTCAACAAATATTCGTTTTATTTCAAAATGGAAAAGCCTTGCTCTGTATTGCCTCAGGTGACATTAGCTACCACGATGACAGCTGTTCAGAATTCAAAATATTACATAAACAGGTTGTTTCAGTTATTTATTCCAAATTGATTTGAGGCAGTACATTAATAGCAATATCAAGTGGTGCTCCTCAAGCTGCCAAAAATACTGCAAAAAATACTTGTGTGCAACAGGAGCTATTTCTGTGCCTCTTATTTAAAGAAGACTTGGAAATACGGAGTGCTCTCAATGCAAGTGATGGCTTTTAGGATTAAAAAACAGTTTCTTACCTCTTTAAAAGCTTTAGGAAGGTCGTTCACCCAATGCAAACTGAAATAAGAGAAGCATACATTTTCTAATCATATATTTAATAAAATTTAGGGAATGCACCTAACTTTTTAATTAACTAAGTTCCAGGAGCCAAAGCCACAAACTAGCTTCTCAAGCTGCAACAGTTCTGAAATACCTGCCTAAAAGTGATATTAAACAAAACCAAAAGTTGGTAAAAATAGGGGGGTTTTTTTCCCTTTTAGGTTTTTTTGTTAAATTGAGAAGATTCCAGTCCTGGAGACTAGTTTGTCAAAATACAGGGAACAGAGAAACTACAAATGCTTTGAAGGAAAACAAACAAATCAGCTAGGAGGAAGCACCAGGACAGATGTTTTTCCTAATGCAGGCTCATATTAACTATTCAAGCACATTCCTTACTGCTCTTCTATGGACTATTAATCTTTTTTGGCTTTATTTTCTTTAAGCTACTCCGAAAAGAATGTTATCCAACATTTTCAGCAAAGCAAAACACAAATAAATAAATGATTAATGCATACCTTAAGCTGCTAACAACAAGGTCAAATGTGTTTTCTTTGAATGGAAGGAATTCCTCATCAGCTACAACCTTGACCGTGGGGATTTCAGTTTCTACAGCATTTTTCTAATGTTGGGTTAGAAGAAAAACAACACCAGAAGCTCACTTCTTCTGCTTTCCTGTACTACAGAATTGAAGCACATTAATGGCCTTCAAAAAGCCACTTACCAAAGCATTCTCTGCCACATCAGCTTGAATAAGTTTTTCAACTGTTTCCTGAAACAAAATTTTAAAAGTCTATTAAATATTTAAATTGTTTCCTAAGTGGAGGTAAGTAATTTTTTTGGAATGTTTACAGCAATTTATAGCAACTCAGAAAGAGCCCTTTCATCGCTTGATAAAAGCTTTATATAAAGCAGAGAGCGTTTTTCCCCACACAACAGGGCACTTGCTCATGAAGGGGAAACTGCTCATGGCTTAAAGGTTTCCATAATTATTCTTCTCTTTAACAACTGTGTCAAATAGATTGATCAAAAAACACGTATATTCCTACTCAAAATTAAAAGTTCATTGTCACATAACGGAGAGCTTCCCTTGCACTATGCATTTGTCAGGTTTTCACTGGCAATAAATTAAGAACGGCCTGCAAAATACAAAGCTTTGGACTGTAACTACAGGTATGAAGGGGAGAAGGTGGGGAAGATTTACCTCATCAAGGCCCAGAAGACTGACTTAAGTTATAACTGAGCCCTATCTGAAAATGTAGGGATGCACATGAACTCACTTTAAACACTTTTAAGAATGGAGAGCCAGTACCTTGGTCAAATGCTGCGCTATGTAACCTCGCCCAGAGCCAACGTCCAAAGCCAGAGGAAACGTTCTGAGGGACAAAATTCGCAAAACAAAACGCAACCAAGACTTAAGACCGCTTTATGTTTTAGACTACGCTAAGTTTCACCTGCTCATTGCTTAAAGGCCTCACGGAACTCAGAGCCCACTCAGAGCATCCTCCCGCGGGGCAGCGGGGCAGGCGGCTCCCCGCCCGGCGGTTCTCACCTGCTGATGTCAAACACCCTGTCCGCGATCCGGCCGCCGACCTGGGGGGGGGAGAGCCCGCCGTCAGTCAGGATCAACCGGGCTGGAAAAGATCTCTGAGGCCATCGACTCTAGCCTACGACCCAACACCACCTCGTCAACCAGACCCCTGGCACCGAGCGCCGCGTCCTGCCTTTCCTGAAACACCCCCGGGGACGGGGGCTCCGCCGCCTCCCTGGGCAGCCCCTTCCGACGCCTGATCGCCCTTTCTGTGGAGGAGTTCTCCTCGACGCCTAACTTCAGCCTCCCCCGGCACAGCTTAAGACTGCGCCCTCTCATCTCGTCGCCAGCTCCCTGGGGAGCAGAGCCCGACCTCCCCCCGGCTAACA
>VZRE01014787.1:1095702-1134587 GCA_013396775.1 Cephalopterus ornatus
CTCCCCATCAGGCCTGTGCTCCACAGCCGCCACCAGCCCCTCACCGCCGCGCCCGCACCGAGCGCCCCAGCCCCGGGCACGGCCGCGGAGCCGCCCCGCACCTCCTCCCGCAGGTAATCGCACTTGGCGGGCTCGGCCTGCAGCGCCGCCCAGTTCTTCTGCTTCCGCTTCAGCCGCCGGTCGAAGGGGCTCAGCGCCCCCGAGGTGGCGGCGGCGGGAGGAGAAGGCGGAGGAGCGGGCAGAGCGCGCCGCGGGGAAACCCAAAGCGGCCGGCGCCATCCCGCCCTCAGCGCCGGGCGGGACAGGCCCCTCATGGCACGGCTTCGCGCCGCACCGCCCCCCCCGCCCCGGCCTGCGCATGCGCCCGGGCAAGGGAGTCGTGTCCCGCCGCGGCTCCCGTAGCGCCGCCGGAAGCGGAGGGGGAGCGGCGGCGTGGTGGGAAGCGGGAGTGGAGGAGCCGGGCCGGGCCGGGCAAGGTGGGTGCGAGCGGGGCCGCTCCGGGGCTCCTGCGGGGGCTGTGTTTGCTGCTGGGGTCGGGGAAGGAGCGGCACGGGGGGGCCTGGGGGTTGCCGCAGCTGCGAGGGACGCCGGGGCAGAGCTCGTCTGGCGGGGAGGCGCCGAGGGCCGCGCGTGCGGCCGGTGCGGTGCGTTTGTTGTGCTCCCGTCGTCGCGGAACCGCGGAGTGGCTTGGGTGGGAAGAGATCTTCAAGATCACCCAGTTCCGACCCAGTTCCACCTCCCACTAGACCAGGTGGCTCAGAGCCCCATCGAGCCTGGCCTCGGACACGCCCAGGCGTGGGGCATCCACAGCTTCTCTGGGCAACCTGTGCCGGGGCCTCACCCCCCTCACAGCAAAGAGCTTCCTCCCAGTCTCTAATCTATACCCGCGCTCTGTCGGTTTGAAGCCATTCCCCACCGTCCTGTCAGTCCAGGCTCTTGTAAATAGTCTGCCTCTGTCTTTCTTGGGGGCTCCCTTCACGTAGTGGAAGGCCACAATCAGGTCACCCTTAAGCCTTCTGTTTTCCAGGCTCAGCAATCCCAGTTCTCTCAGCCTTTCCCCGTAGCAGAGGTGCTCCATCCCTCTGATCATCTTGGTACCCCCTCTGGACTCGCTCCAACAGGTCCATGTCCTTCCTGTGCTGGGGGCCCCAGGGTTGGAGGCAGCACTGCAGGTGGGGTCTCACCTGAGCGGGGCAGAGGGGCAGAATCCCCTCCCTCAGCCTGCTGCCCACACTGCTTTGGGTGCAGCCCGGGACACCACTGCCAAGGGAGCAAAGATTTGTGGTCTCAAAGATTTGAGACCATGGTAGTTACAGGTTTACTTGTGACTCATGTAAATCTGCTGCCGCAGCAAAGCCAGCACAGTGCTGGGTTCCATCCACAAAGGGCATCACCAGCAGATATAACAAACCATCACCTCGCTCGGTGCTTGTCAGGACACAGTTGGAATTCCGAGTTCAGTTTTGGTCCCTGCCATACCAAAAAGTTGTGGACAGGCTGCAGATGGCCCACAGAAAGGCCACAAGGGTGACCAAAGGACTGGGAAGCTGCCATGTGAGGGAAGGCTGAGAGAGGTGGGTTTGTTCAGTCTTGAGAAAAAAGGCTCAGAGGAGACCTTATCCCCGTGTTCCAGTATTTAAACCACGGCTGCAGAGTAGATGGAGACTCCCGTTTTACAAGGAGCCACATGCAAACGACAAGGAGTAATGGATACAAGTTACTATGTGTAAGATTCCCTTTAGACACCACTGGAAAATTTTCCTCAATGAGCCATTGGAGTAATGTCCCCAGGGGAGCGGTGGGTTCCCCAGCAATGAACGCCTGTAAGATTTGGCTGGACAGGGTGCTGGGACATCTCGTTGGACCGGATGATCCTTGGTGTGCCTTCCAACCTGGTGGCCTGCGATGCCACGAAATTGCCGTATGTGCCTTTGGAAAGAACTTTTTAGGTACAGGTTAGAAATCCGACTTCGCTTAATCCTTTAATTTTTATTTTTTTTTTTTCCCCAGTTACGTGTCTGAATATTTGTTAATTGGGTGTTTGTTTTTTTTTTAAACCAGAAGTGTTTGGTTTGTTTCCATATTGTAGATGTCCAAGTCAAAAATGTCATCCCAAGAGGAAATCCTGAGCGATGGGCGGTTCAGCTGCGTCGCAAGGGATCCCAGGTTTTGGGAGATGCCCGAAAAAGAGCGGAAGGTCAAGATTGACAAACGATTCCGAGCCATGTTTCATGACAAGAAGTTTAAGCTGAGATACACAGTGGATAAAAGAGGTCGCCCTGTTAACTTCTCCTCCACGGAGAACCTCAGGAAGTTTTATGCCTTGTCGGAATCTGACTCCGATCTTTCAGAGAGCGAAGAGCACGCTGAAAAGCAAAAAAAGCAGAAAAAGAAAAAAAAAGCTAAAGGTGAAGGAGAAACAGATTCTGTGAAGCCACCTGCTGGTGGTCTCCCAAAGGACAACAAAATAAACAAACAAGGGGTGGGGCAAACATGTGAAGTGGCGACAAAACCAAATGACCTTAAAAAGGAAGTCAAAAAAAGCAAATTCAAACTCAACTTGAAAGAGGACTCAGACTCAGAGAAAACCGCAGTGGAGGTTGATCCCTCTCAGGGAAACAGGAGCCTTTTACCCAGAGGGGGAAACAAGCAAGGAGATGCTTCAGGAGGAGGATCGATTTCGAATCAGAACAAGCAAAAGTCTCCACAAGCGAGAGGTAATGAATTGGTGAAAGCTCCCAGGAGGGACCATTCCCTGGGAGGGAAACCAAAAGAACCAGGTTAGTTGTTCAAATAACAAGTAGAATTCATCTGTGTTTGCTCGGATGCCGGTGCTATCCACGGAAGGTCTTTTGCAAGATCAGTCATAAAAAAAAGCTGCCTGACTCATATTCAGTGTTGCTGAAGGGCTGGAGTTGGTCAGCTCTGTACAGAATCAGTGCTGATTTTTCAGTAAGACTGTGAACATCCCTGTCCTTTGAATCGCTGGAGCTGAAATTTTCGGGTCAGTTAGAAAAGTAAAATGTCTAATAGCTTATAAACTACTGTATTTATCAAACCAAACGGCAAATATGTGGTCTGATACCATGAAGGCTTCAGCACATCACAGTCCGTTGACTGAAAACGTAAAGATGGCAGGATTGAGCCATTAATGTTAGAGGGGATTAGAGAAAAAGAGATGTCTTGAAGAAAAACTTCCTTGAGGTTGCTCATGCGTGTCTGTAGCCTACGTTATTGAAATCTGATCTCTGCACGTTAAAATTCCATACATATATAAATAAAAGAGCAGAACATTTCATTAGAATTGAGACTGATAATGCAGTTGTGGGCCTGAAGAGCAGTTAAATCAGATTAGACCAAACAAGGCAAACAGAAGAGGCAACACTGACGTTTTACGTTATTTGCTCTTCCCTGGTGTAACTTGTTCCTCCATCGTTACGTCTTTCAGGGGTCCTCAAAATACGCGTTAAGGAAACCTGAAGTTTTCCTTTTTCTAAAGCATCATATGCAACTCCACATAAATACAGGTATCTAACGTTTATCTCTCTGTGCACAGCCACCTGGGATCAAAGTGTAAAAAGGAAAAGCCAATTAGAGGAAGAAACTTCCGCAAGTGACAATGTAGAATCGGGAGAAGAGGAGCCAGAACAGGACGATGAGGAAACAGGCGAGGAAGAGGAGCCAGGAGAAGATGGAGAAACAGGTGAAGAAGACAGTGATTCAGAAGATGATGAAGAAAGTGATAGTGGGCCTGATCTAGCTAGAGGCATAGGGAATATTGAAACCAGCTCAGAGGATGATGAGGATTTAAATGACCTGTTTCCGAAGGAGCCGGAGATCGAGCATTCCTGGCGCGAGCTGGATAAAGATGCCCCTCGTGGAGATGAGGTAACAGTACTTTCCATGTGAGAAGGTGCTGCCTGACAAGCTCAGAAATGTCATGAGTCCATTACAGACCTTCACCTGTGGAACAGTTTGTGGGAGTATTTTTCCTAGAGGTTTCTGAGCCTTTTGGTTACGGAATGCAAGTGATGATGAAATTAGGACTGAGACTTGTGGTCTTCACTGGTGTCTCCCCTTCCCTCTGAAAAGACTCACCCAGAGATAAGGGGAAAAAAAAACAAACAGAATTGAGCTTTTCAGAAATTCCAGCATTTAAATAGTACTGGTTTTGTTCACTGGTGGGTTTTTTCACTTTTTGTTTTATATTTCGTTACTTAACCTACACTTTAAGAAATTAAGACATCATTAGATAGTGAAGAAGGACTTTACAATTATTGTCTAAGAAATGACAGTACTCTTGTGCTGTCACAACACCTTGATATTAGTTGCTATTGCTAAGATGATAACAAAATCCTAAATTGTTGATGTTGTCACTGCAGCATCTGAGGAAAATGCTTCTTTTAATTTTTTTCCAGCAAATTTTATTGCTGACTTTGATTTTTACCACGGAGTTCTGCTAGAGAATTGTGTATTCCCCGTAAAAGTCAGGAATTAAACCTATGAACTTTATGTCCTGGTTTTTTGTGGGTTTTTTTTTTTTTTTCAGATTACAAGTAGATTGGCAGTTTGTAATATGGATTGGGATAGGCTGAAGGCTAAGGATTTGCTGGCTCTGTTTACTTCTTTCACACCCAAAGGAGGAACAGTATTTTCTGTTAAGGTAAGATCTAATTTCTGAAAGGAGTACTGGCTTTTACTGTAAGAAAAAAATAAAAATTAGAAAAAATACAAAATAAGACAGTTCTGCGGAGAACCTAAAGAGAGATTAACGTGTTAAGTGAGAAACTGTGTTGCAATTTTAACTTGCTGTGTTCGAATAAATGTGGAGGTTTCTTTTTCCATAATTAGTGTCTGCCTCCAGCTTTCTGAGAAATGTTAGTCAAGATACTCCTTTCTGAAAAGGGTCAAAGTGGAATGTTCTTCACCTGTCTCAAAATATACTCCTTCCTAGGAGGCAGTTTAGTTATTCTGCTGTCTTTTTCATACATTAAAATTAGGAGGGTAATGGAATTGAGCCCTTTACTCATTTTAAATAAAAAACATGAAGTCTAAAAGCCTGGTGAGACATTTTTAACGTACATTACATCCCTAAAGTTAAAGATTTAGCTTTGTGTTTGTTGCGTTTGTAGATTTATCCTTCAGAGTTTGGAAAAGAGAGATTGAAACAGGAGGAACAGAAAGGACCCGTGGAACTGTTTGAGCTTCCAGAGAATACCACAGAGGAGGATGGGTATTTATATCTTCAAATGAGAGATATAACATGTTTAATTCTCAGTGAAAATCCCAGTCGAGTTTCCAGAAGTTTGTATGTGGAAGTCCCCTGTGGACACCTCAATTTTGTAGGTTTTTCAAGTGACGTTTTACAACTGGCCCTGGTTCTTTTCAGTGCCTTTAATAAACGCATTACAATGAAACTTGAGAAGATTTGCTTCTTGATAAGCGAGCTCAAAATTCATATGATGTAGCTCATTGGAGCATTGCTGATCTACAAATTCCTGCGGTAAACTCCCTTTGGGGCTCACTGTCAAAATTCTTATCTGTCGATCAGCAGGGACCTAAACTTAGGGCAAGAATTCCCAGACTGAGATTTCTTGAGTGCTTTAAGCAGCAGTCCTGGCTTACCAGGACTTAACTTAACCCGTTGTCCAGGCATGTCTTTTTTTGCCTGTCTTTTTTTCTTTTGTTAAAGGTTTTGCTTTCATATTTTTCCAGAATTTCCAGATGTTTGGCAGCCTGGCTGGGACCGTATTTGTATAATGCATCCTGCTGGACTGCCCTGCCTTTAGAAAATCTGGCTTCTTCTAAAATAAGGGAAGATCCCTTGGGAGAAAGTTCCTAGTGCATCAGAGGACACACTTGATAAAACTGAATAGAAGCTGGTGGAACCTCATGCTGTTTAATATTTAATCTCATCACAAGATATTGGGAGAGTGTTTGATTGGTGCATGTTTTTAATAAGTATATTAGTTTTCGAATTAAAATATTTTACAAATGAGAAGTTGTTGAAGCCAGCTCACCTGACTGTGGTGTTTTCTCCACCTTCGCAGGATTTATAGGGAAAAACTGCGGGAATACCAGTTCAAGCGACTGAAATACTTCTACGCAGTTGTAGAATGTGATTCTCCTGAAACAGCCAATAAAATTTATGAGGAATGTGATGGACTGGAATTTGAAAGTAGCTGTTCTTTCATAGACCTGAGGTAACTCCACTGGTGACGTTTTCACGTGTCGGGCCAGGGAGGGAGGATTAAAGGCAGTTTAAAATAATTTGGAGTAAATTACATTGACTTTATTCTGAAACCAAAATGAGATGCGAAGATAAATTGGGCATCCAGTGGGTTGCCAAGTTTCCCTTTGGTTCTTTTTTCTTCTTTTTGACCACTGGAATATGGGAAGTTTGAGAGCATCTCTGCACAGAGGGATTATTTTCAGAGAAACCAGATAAAATGTTCCGGTTGCATCTTCAACCTTTTGGTACCATTAAGTAAAGGGACAGCATTTAGAAAAGAACAGAACAACACACTGTTGCTTTTTTCTCTTTTTCTTTCCCTGAGGGTCCAGAAGTGGCATTTTTTCAGGATTGCTTCCCCCACAGGGCAAGAATATTGCTGCTGTTGTCCTGAAGCTGCAGTAGATATGTTGGCCCCTGTGAATGAGCTGGAAGCCCTAATATTTCAAAAGTCACGTTTGAGGAAGGAAGTATTCTAAATTATAATTTGCTTCATTGTTAGTATTTCTTTTTGTTGCAAAAAAGCTTTTCAGTCTGAGTAGAAAAGTTACTAAATCATAAAAGGTTGTGACAGAAGCCCTTGTCTTTTGGGGACCCTTGTTGTGGGCACTCTTGGAAGTCAGTGGAAGTTAAGTTTTTTTGCTTTGAATCGTTTTCTAGAGGAGCTTAAGTCATTTGCTTTGAACCATTTTGGAGAAGATGATCTTTGCCAAGTGAACATGTAACTTTTCATCATCTTAAGCGTAGAAATATAACGTTTTACAACAGGCACAGCTGTTTGAAATTCTCCAGTGATTTTCCTAATCTTCTGCTTTGTTAAATTTTAATCTCATATAGTGTAGAAATGTTTTTGGGTTTTTTTAAACCAAGTTCTTCAATTGTTACCCGTGACTTTGGTCTTTTTAATATTTTTTTCCCCTGCTAATTGTAATTTTGAAGGCGTACCAGGCTTTCCTCAAATGTTCTGAATTTTTTTATTTATCCGTTTCCAAATTCCATTTTACTCACTTTTTAATTTTTAATATGAAGCTTCCTGCAAAGATGACTCTTAAAACAAAGAAAACCACCTCTGTGCCTGTTTGTAGCAGACTGAAAATTGATTTACATCCCAGAAAGGGTGTTGTTACACACGGAAAACCTGTGGAATAGCTGTGCAGAGGCCAGGCAGTTCATCTGACACGTCTGGAACATTTGTCCATTTTGTTCCCGTTTCAGGCTTACTTGCTTTTTATTTTAGCAAATTCTTTCATGCTGATGTACCATACACGTGAAAAGCTTAGGCTGTTTATACTATGAAATTTCCCAATGTATTTGAAGAATAACATGTTTTATTTGCCCTTTGAGATTTATTCCAGATAATGTTACGTTTGAGGATAAGCCGAAAGATGAAGCCTCAGAAGTGAACGTAGCTGCTTATAAACCAAAGTACTTCACATCTGCTGCTATGGGGACATCAAAGGTATCTTTGCAATGGTTTTGTAATGTTTTCCTAATGTGTTTAGTGTTGCTGTCAGCCTGTAAATTATGTTTGTAGTGGGGAAAAGATTACTGGTTATCTCCACTATTTCAAAATGAAGTCATCAAACGTATTCAGACATTTAAACGTGTTACGGACCCACAGGTTGCAGCCCTGTTTTGGATTATTTTAAAAGAGACTGGGATTCCCTGTTACGAATTAAATACTGTGTTTTAAGCCAACAAAAGTTGCACGAGAAATTACTTTGTTTTGTCACCGTTAAATCTTCTAATTTGCCTGAAATTGGGTGTTTGTGTGTAAGTCAACAAGGGCCTTTCTGGTGGTAGTCCCAGGCCTAAACAGTTGCTTCCCCTCCTTGTAGCGATTCACCCCTGCTCTGTCTTACTGGCAGCCAACACTTCCATCTGGCCATGAAGGGAACCAGACTGGAGAAGTGATTAGCTGGGAAACAAGTACTTTCTGCTGGATCGTTTTTCACTCAGATCCGTTTCATGCTCTGGTTGAGGGTGCAATTGCACAAACGCTTTCATTGTCCCCCACTGCGATGCCTGCGTGATTCCGGGAGCGAGTTACTGCTGGAAGAGGAAAAGAGAGGAGCTAGTGGCTGCTTCAACACCAGTATCTGCTGCCACGAAGGAAATTTGGCATACAGAGGTTTTGTATAACCTGCTGTTACAGAACTCTTTCAGTGCATGAGGAGATTCTTTTATGTAGCTCAAACTCCTTGAAACTCACTGTAAACTAAATTCCAAAAAGTAATTCATTTCAGCAAATGGTTATTATAGCTGATTATTTTAGAGAGCATTACTAACAGGTTTATATTGACAGTATAACATAATTTTCCCTAAAATCCAGTGTTACAATGTTGAGTTTTAGTGTTCCAGCTTCCTCAACTGGCGTTCTTGTTTTTAAGGTAGATATCACATGGGACGAGACAGATCATGAACGAGTCACATCACTCAGCAGAACTTTTAACAAAGAGGAACTTCTTGACATGGATTTTCAAGCCTATTTGGCTTCATCAAGTGAAGAGGAGGAAGAAGAGCAGCAAGGTACTTTGGTAATAGATGTTGTCATTAGCTCCAGTGTTTTGAACAGGAGTTATTTAAATTTTTAAATTCCATATCTACAGCAAATGCTTTGAATGTCATCTTTTACAAGGACAATATTATGCTTGTTGTGTAAAAGCTGTTGTCAGGTTCTACTGTGAAAATAACCTGCCTTTCCTCCAGAGCTAAACAGCTCTTGTCTTGCGTGTGTGACCTGAAGGTGGAGGGAAACTAGGGAGAGCATGTTGGCATTTTTTCTCTCTTTTCAATTAGGAAATAATTAGCTTGATGACAGAATGTTTCCTAAGTTAGGCCTCTTAACATGGAAGCTGTATAGTTCTTTAAATTTCCTGGACCTTGACATTCTTTTTTTTTTTAATTATTTATTTCTTACTTTATTTTGTTTGAGTTAAATACACTTTTCCAGTGTTATTTATACATGACAGGAAAATACATATGTGAGTTTTTAAAATGGTATCTCTAAAGCCACCACTGATACTCATTATGCAGACCCGATTCTGATTCTCCAAGTAAACAATATCACTGGTGTGACCCCAAAAATTGTGTCATTATTTTTGGAGACAAAGTATATTAGCTGAATCTGGACTTTCAGCTTACTTAGAAGATTGTTAGTAAGAGTTTGACTGAAGTATTGTCACCCTAGCTTTAAAACAGCTCTCTGGTTTTCATTTCTCTGCTGCAGCATCTCTTTATTCGGTGTATTAATGTTTGATTAAGCCCAGTACAACAATTACAGTTTGAGGGATTTCAAGTAGCAAGATCACATGATCTAAATCATGTCCCATTTTCCTTATTGTTGATATGGTAAATCTTTTAAAGTTGTTTTTCATCATACATTTGAATTATTTATGTAGGGAATGTGGTAGCTATTCAGTTCATTTGGTGCTGAAGGAATGAAGATCTGTTGCCTTTCTGTGAAGTCTGAGGAACACTGATCAAAAATGACCAGACAGTCGGTGATTTGGAGTGATCCTAATGACTGAGCCCCCAAGTAGCTCCTTTCTGAATAGGAGCTTGAACCTCTGAGCATAAAATAATTTTTTTGCTTTTTTATTTCTCCTCCTACCCCCTTTCTCTTTTTTTCAGGGTACCTTGACATCTCTCTGTCAAGTTTGGCAATACCTAGTTAAATCTCCTCATTTCTGAGATAAAATTATAGAACCATAGAACTTGTGAGTGCTTCCTTTTCAGAGGAAAAGTTCTAGTTTGAAATGTCAAGTGGTTAATGACTAAATGAATAGTAACATCTTTCAAGTGCTTTTTGATTCACTTCTTAAGAATACAAAGAGTATTTCATCTAACTTTGTAAGGTGCATGAATCTTCTGTGTATGGTGCACCAAATGTGTAAGTCCCTGATTTAACTTGCTTGTTTTCATACTAAAATTCATCATGCTTTTATTTATATATATATAGCCTAAATTACAAGGCAAATAAAATTTCGTTAAGCCTTAATCAGGTCTTTCAAGCAGAGTTAAAATTGATTTATGCTGCATTAAAGCAGGTTGTTGCAATCAGAGGTGAACTTGGAGCACGGAAAAGAGCATTACGGATTTTTCTGGTTATGGAGTTGGGAAATCTTCTGGCAGCAAAGCCAGCTTGGCAATATCTTGGCAGGGTTAATGTCCGTTTGTTTCTCATCTTCTCATACGTAAAAATTCACTTACAGACTGTACCTTTGTGAACTTTGGGGAAGTATGGAAATGGGAGCAGGAGGTGCAGGGGGAAGAATTTCCATCTTTTATCCCATACAAGGTGATCATGATGTTAAAGAATAGCCTCTGTGATAGGACAGTGATGAAAGCAAATATCCATGTAAGCAAATACCCATGTAAGCAAATATCCATGTAACCAATACTTCAGAACCTTTAAAGAGGAAAATTCCACTGCTATGAAGTGAAAAAGAAAAAAAAAAAACACAATTGACCTTAAAGTAATCTTATCACACTAATAAATTTTAAACCTGGAACTGTCTGGATTCTAATGAGGTTTTGAAAAGTAAGTTATTAATGGAGGAATTTTGTTGTCATGTCTTTAAAGGGTTTCCTGAGGTTTTAGCCATTCGGTTATGTGATACAAAACAGGATCCCATCTGTCAGGATTCCATCCAGCAGAATTCTGTGGCACTATGCACAAATGGGAAAAATCAGTGTCAGCTGCTTGAATGGAAATGTAGGAGTGTGATAAGGAGGGAAAAAATGTCCTGGACTTTTACTCATATTCTTTAAACTTATCAAAATGCTTTTATTTATAAACAGGGTTTTTGTTGGCTTGTCCTAATCTGTTTTGTTTAAGTTTCTAATGGAATTTTTCAACTTTAAATATGTGCATCATGAATGTTAGTGTAACTGTTATGCAACAGTTTTGCAATGTCAAGTATTCCAGTGACCTGGAACGCTGTGGTTCATAGCACGAAGCGTCTCCTTTACGCTGCTCCTGAGTTTTCTGTTACTCGGGTGCCTTTGTTCCAGTCAGGAAGTGTTTGTGGCATTCACCAAATCCAGCCCATAATTGCTGTTTTGATCACGAGCACCAGTGCCTCAGTGTATGGCATTTTAAATGTGGTTCAAATTATGCCTTATGGGGTTCATGTCTCAGCTTTTAATCTGGTTTTTTTTTGTTTTTTAAATCTTGGCAAAAGCAACATCTTTTCTGCTGTTCTGCTTTGCACAGCACACGCGTACCACAGGAGAAAACACCTTTATAGGTGTATTTTTAATTGGCTGGTCTTGATGGTGTGATCATACAATACTGAGCTGGAAGGGACGTAACATTAGTGCTTAATGTTAAATAAAATCAGACCATTGATTAAATCTTGTTACAATTCTGAAATCTATTTGGCGCAGTAACTCTGACAACATCTAGAAATTTAAATGCATATATAGGATTTTATCAGATGACAGTACAGCCTTCCGTTCTCTCTTAACAACAAGCACTCTTCACATGTGTTTATATTTGCTTGAACTATTACAGAAGGCTAAGACATAGAAGGTGACAGAAGAAGACATAGAAGGCTGAGGTCAGCACATTTAATTCTTCGTATCAGGCTGTATTAAGGTGCAATAACCTCTACCTTGGATTTGCTTCTGGACTGCTGCAGTGTAGAGCTTTACATTTGTGATTCTGTGGATCTGCATGCATTGTAGGAGAGTTGTGGGCTGTGGGTTGTTTTTTCTTTCTCTCTACTTGAATTTGAGTAACTACTCTGGATAGAATTGAGCCTTTTAGTGCATTTTTATGGTGTGGCCCATCAGCATCCAAATCAGCAGCTGAATTTTCTGCTGTGCCATGAAATCACGAGTGGGAATTTTATCTTTCTGTCTTTAAAAGAAACTCAGCTTTGCAGCAGACCTCTTGTCAAACGTTGCATCTGCCATAAGTTTTCTAATCTTTTTAGTTTCCAAGGCCGAGTTTAAAAAATAAAAGAAATCATCTAATCAGCTATTGTAAGATAATCTTCTTAAACTTAGAATACAATCCTAGAATATAAGAGTGTGCTCTCAGCTGCCAATCACCAATTTAATATGCTGAACCTCTGCATTTGGTTATAGTTTTTATTAATTTCAACTCTTAAAAACAAACATGCCCCCACACATTGTGTTGGAGTGTTCCTGACCAGCCTCATGATTTTAACTTGGTTCTTCTTAAATCTTTTAGCACTTCTGTTAGTACTTTCCTTTGAAAACAATAAGAATATACTTGTATTTTATACTCTTAAATTTCATCAGCTTTTGCCTTTTTTCTCCTTCCCAGGTTGACCGTGTTTCTCTTGCAGCGCAGCTGTTAATGCACCAGGACTTTTTTTGTTTTGTTGGTGTGTTTTGTTCAAAAAGCCTTTGAACAAGCTGTTGGCAGAAAGCATCGCTGCCTCAATATCCAGCAGAAAGTGGTTCCTGATGTTGTGCAACACACTGTGATGCTTGAAAGCCACTGACAAGGTTATTTGAAGTCTGAACAAACTTTGAGGACATACTCATCTCACTTTCTTCTCCTGCAGCTGTTGTCGAATATACTTTGTTTGCCTACAGAATGAAAAGCTCTTACGGTTCCCTTTGAAGGCCGTGTTGCGCATTTGTTTTATAACTTCGTTTTGATAAAGGAAATGCAATGCAAGTTTTGTCTAAATGAGAAAGAATGACAATATGCATCGCCATTTAAATTTCTCCTGGCAAGACCTGTGGTAAATACAGATCCCGGTTCTAGGGAGCCTTTCTTAGCTTAAGGATTTCTTCAGTTCCCATCCAGCTTCTCGTTTCACGGGACACCAGGAGGAAGGAGCAACAAAATGGCTTATTTTTCCTCTCATCTTCAAAACAGAGTTGGCTTTTGTTTTCTGCGTGAGCAGATGCTTCCCTCTTAGATCTCAGCTTCTGATGAGGACAGCGCAGCTGAGTGTCCCCATGTGCCGTGCGGAAGATGAGCCGGCGGGGACGGAGAGCTTTGGCTGGAACTTGGGAAAGAAAGGGGGCTTTATGAACGTTGGAAGGCAATTTGGGGAGATTGCAAGGTTGCTGTGAGGTTTTGCAGGGAGAAGATTAGAAGGGCAAAGCCCAGCTAGAACTTCACCTGTGAAAGACAATAAAAATCGTTTCTATAAATACATTAGCAATAAGAGGAGAGCTGAGGAGAAACTGCATGGGGAAGCACAGTGACAAAGGATGAGGAAAAGGCTTAGTTAAATACTTAAATGCCTTCTTTGCCTCAGTAAGACTAGTTGTCCTCTGGGAGCTGGAAGACAGGGAGGAGAATGAATCCGAGGGGAAATGGTCAGTGATCTGCTACACCACTGAGACACACACAGGTCTATGGCCGGGGGGGATCCACCCAAGAGTGCTGAGGGAGCTGGTAGATGTACTCATTTAGCCACTTCCCACTGGTTTTCAGCAGTCTTGGATAACTGGGGAGTTGACTGGAAGTTAGCAAGTGCAATTCCCATCTACAGTAAGGGCTGGAAGGAGGATCCAGGGAACTACAGGCCTGTCATCCTGACCTTGGTGCTGGAGAAGGTCACGGAGATCAGCTTGAGTGCCATCACATGGCCTGTACCGGACAACCAGGGGACCAGGCCCAGTCAGCACAGGCTTGGGAAAGGAAGGTCCTGCTTGACTAAAGCAATCTTTTATGACAGGGTGGATGAGGGAAAGGCTGGGGATGTTGGAACAAGCTGCCCAGGGAAGTGGCTGAGGTATTTAAAATCACTGGAGGTATTTAAAATCCATGCAGATGTGTCACTTGGGGACAAGGTTTAGTGGTGGGCAGTGCTGGGTTCATGGTTGGACTTGGTGATCTTGAAGGTCTTTTCCAACCTAAGTGATTCTGTGATTCTATGAACAGTAAAGATTTCTGCTTCCAGCCAAGAGCCAGCTTCGTGTAGGGATGGGATGTGGAAAAGAACAGCGTCACATGTCACTTTTAGCCAAAAAACCAGACTTGCAACTGTGATATGTCTTTCTAGACACCACTTGTGCTGTTCCTGCAGTTCAGTGCTGTAGGAAGCACAGCTTTACTGCTAAGCCAGAAGAAAAGGAGCCTACCCCAAACCTAGTTTTCTACAGTTCAAGGAGCTCTGCAGCATCTTTAAAGCCTGTTCTCTCTCTTTGTTCTTTGTTAAAAGCCTATTGTAAGTCACGTTTTCTTTGTGTTTCACTAGGAAAAAAAAAGGAAGAAAAAACTTTCTTCTTTGTGCTGTTAATTCAGCAAGTCACCGCAGATGAAGGCATTGAGTAATTATCTCTGTTACAGAATCTTGCAAAGTTTGCTTTTTAAAATGTACGATTCTATTTTCAAAATGCTTCACGGCACTGCTTTTTGAGATTTAGGTACTGCCCTGCCACAACAGACTCTGAAACTCATAATTTTAAAATACATTAAAGGATGCTGTGTCCAGTCAGGGATTTGCTGAACAAATTTTCTTTTGTATTTTCAGATACTATTTTTTATTTCATCTAAGAAGGCGTTTCTAAACGTGAACTTCAGTTGCTCACTTTTTTTGAGGCTGCCTGTGATAGTTTTCCTCTCTCTTTCTAGATGGTGATGTCGTTAATGAAATGGAAGACGACAAACCGAGGAAAAGCCAAAAAGATGATGAAGAGCAAATTGCCAAGTACAGAGAACTTTTGCAAAGTATCCAAGAAAAAGAGAAGAAACAGGAAGAGAAGGATATAGGAATGGAGATTAAATGGGTTCCAGGTAAGCTTTATTTTCTTTTCCTGCCTTGGAGGATATGCAGTATTGGCCTGCTAACAGGGATATAGTGTAAGATGCTGAATTTATATTTTCGCCCTAAATTGAAATCCAGGTTGTTTAGAAAGAGACAAATAAAAGAAAAATATGACTGAACTCAGTTCATCAGCTCTAAGTTTCTTTTTGCAGATTATTTTTTCTCCAGGTTTTTGGTTGTTTGTTTTTTTTTAAATTTGCTTTTTCATTCATCACTTTATAGACTTTTTAAAATAGAATTCACCTGTTTGCCATGAAGTCATGAAACATACCTACACTTTTAAAAAGGAAACCCAGTATGGTTTGTTAACATGGCATAAAATTAGAGGAGAATGGTTTGAAAGTCTGGCTTGCATTATGATAAAGATTTGGGGGAACAGAGAAGGGAGAAGTCTGGCCTTCCAGTGAGACTGCTCTGGGAGAAGGGAAGCTCCCAGGAAGAGAAGCCGAGGGATAGTGACATCCAGATTGTCATCTGGAAGTTAAAAAAAAAGGTCACTTCGCCATATGGCATCCCAGCAGAACTCATCCTGAGATCCAAAAATCAGTTCTTTTTTCCTTTATGATGATAAAACATGCAGACTGATTTTCCTGTGTTGTTCATGGGTGGGTGCTTTCCGTGAGGTGTAATGAGCCAGTGTAACAGTTCCCTACACCCACAGAGGGATCTCTGTGGCATTTCCTCCTTGATCCTGGCTCAGAACTCATTCTGAATGCCTGAACCAGCCCTGGCACTTGGTAGGTCTCTTTGCAAGCTTAAATTTGACTGCTAAAAAGGCAGAACTACTCTGGAAAAGAAGAAAAAAATCTGGATCTTTTTCACTGAGTCAGATGTGCAAATGGAAGCATTTGGTGAATGTTCAGAGGGTTAAATAATGCAGCCCAAAGACTAGGGAAGTATGACATTCCCTTTTTGGGAGCAGCAAGGTGCTGTATTGGCTCAGCAGGTGCAGGCTATGGCAGGACACAGCCTGATCTGTTACTGAGATATACCAAAATCCAGCCCCTTCACCACTGTGGGTTAATTCCAGATAGGAATGCATATCTAATTATATCACTCACACTAATATTATCCTGGGTTCACTTAGATAACTCCTCTTGAATATAAATGCTCACTGCTTAACTATTCTGGTCTGGGGTGGTTCACTGAAATGGACTGAACTGACCAGAACAGTTTTATTCCTGTTTCTTTATAAGATGTGTATCTGAAAGCATACACTGGCATTAAAAATAATTGTGTGCTTTCCATTAATATAATTGAAATATATGATTCCAGAAATTTCTGGCATGAACTCTCCCAAAACCTTTTAGAAGAAGCTGTATGATGCACGACAGGACAAGCGTTTGCTGACACAGAGCTGTACTCCCTCTGTCCACAGCGTGTCAGTACTTGCATTTGTGGTGGTGTTTGCTCAGTAGTTAATTCATCCTGTCACTGGGCATTCAAGGCCAAAGAGTTTCCATACATAGAATCTGTTATAAGATTTTTACAACAATTTGTTGTTTGGTGGAAACCACAATCCAACTAATTACTGCCTAGGAATGTGTTCTGTAATTATATGTCTTTTTATTTGCGCGTAGTTTAAAGCTACCATCTTCTGTGTTGAATTGGAAAGCACTTTTGGGGTTGTTTTTTGTTTGTTATACATGCTGTCTTCTGAAGAATCTTGCAAACTATGTGAAAGAGGTTCTGTAAATTAAAAAAAGTCTAGGCAACTTAATGGGGTGATGCAGTCAGGAATCTGGAGCAAACCATTCAATTTAGAAGATGGAAAACTGTTTTCATCTTTAGTCTCTCTTTAGTGCCTCTTGCCCAGGGAGAGCAGGAAGTTTTGTGAGAGGCTCTCCCTCTTAACTCTGTGCCTTTGCATGTGACAATTAAATTACATTTCCATTCAGTAGAAATGGAGTGTTAACTGTAGTGGAGATGGAATCCAGTTCTCTAATCCATGGGCTCCCCATTTCTTTGAAGTGCAACTTGACTTTAGAAAATTGGATTTGTCCCACACTACATCTAAGTCCAACCCCTTCCTTACTGCACCTTCTTGGGGGGACTCCTAGGACTTTTGCTGTATCACCCCTTTTGAGAGAGAGATGGTAAAAAAACCCCAAACAAAGCAAACACACACACACATACACCCCTATCCTAATAAATTTGGCTGGCTTTGTCCAAACTCAGCTGGATGTCCGTGCACTGGGTCTGGTTTGCTCATATGATGCTGGGTTTAATTTAATGTGCACGGGTGCACAATGAAGTTTACGTTGCCCGTTTGTAGTATTTCATATTAAAATTTAGCAACTGTGATTTTGCAGTGTATGTCAGTGTTCCCTCATTTCTTGCCCTGAAAAAATTAGCTGATGATCTAAGAGCAGAGGTTCTGGAAGAAGAGCTCACCTTGCCTTTGCCAGAGACTGTTCACCTCCTCGAGATCAGCAATGCCCCTTCTGGGTGCTAACCCTTGCAATGTGGTTTTGTCCAAAACACGAGTCCTGAAAGTCAAGACCAGTGTTTTAACTTGGCTTTTGAGTCAAAAGTTCAGCTGTTACTGACTTCAGGCAGCATTTGGAGAGCAGGTCCTGCACCACCTGAAAGGGATACTTTTATATATATATATATATATATATATATATATACCTACCTTTCTTTTTTATGGTGGAGCACAGTCAGCACACACTGAACAGTAGTTTATAGCTCTGGCAATATCTACATAGTCAAGGCTGTGTTTCCTTATGGGAGATATGTTAGTTACTATGTTATTTTTTCTTGAACAAATGTGCTTGTTTAAATTCCAAACCAGTTTAATTATGTTCAATTGGAGCATCCTGAGCATTCAAAAAATAGCTTTTGTCGTAATCTCTTAAGGCACCTTAATTTTTTTTCAGAACTAGTTTATGTCTGTTGAAATATTTTTATTAGCAAGCTCTGCTTTAATGTGCTTGACTTACTGCAAAATCTTTTTCCTGCCCAAATGTTTAATACACAGAAGGATTACAACAGTTAAATCTAGGAAGTTTTTCAGTTGAAAGGCAGAGATTTGAATTAATTTAAAAAATTGAGTTTTGGCACAGATATTTACACATGGTTATAGAAAGCATACTTCGTGAATGATTCAGTTATTCTTGAATCATAATAGTTTTAAATAAATCACAGTGCCAGCAAAAATAAATTAGATGTAGTTCCAACTCTCTTTGGTCTGTTTCTTTTAGGCACAAAATCAGTGTTATATTTAAGCATCCATCTGTTTTCTTAATCATATCTGATTTAAGCAACAATTACTATGAATCCTTATCCCGCTCCCAAAGCTCCCTTTAGAAAGTGAAGAGGGAAGAGAGCACAACTGCATTTCTTGATGATATTCAGCCAAGTTGGTTTTTGGTTTTTTTTTAATTTTTATTTGACTTAAAAATTCTTCCTTTGGGAAGAAGGAGATGTAAACATTTAGCTGGGCTTAAAGGAAAATTTCAGATTTGTTTTCATCAGAAACAGAGTAGAAAGCAATCATGCCTCTGTCCAGTGCACGGTAAAGCCCAACTGTGTGTTGTTAGAGATTATGTAGAGCACAGAAATGCTCCTATGGAATATATATCCCCCCACCTGGATCGGTGTTTGGACTTCACATTTTATCTCTGGGGGTGACAAATTCTAACCTTAACAGGGTATTCACCTGCCGTTCCTTTTACCCACCAGCAACGGGGTGTTTCTTTTTTCTAATGAGACGTGACGTGCAAGATGAACTCGCTCATTTAGAATTTCCTGAGCACAGAGATCTATCTTTTCAGCCTCTAATTACTGTGACACTTGCAGGCTGTTAAACTTCCACAGGTTTTCAAAACTAAGTGTTCAGAGAAGTAAAAGTTCTGGCTTGCCCACCCTCCCTCACTTTCCCACCAGGGTGACAACAGTGTACTTAGGTTTTTTTAAGTATTTATCACACTTTTAATCTTTTAGCTCAAGAGTCATTTAGTTGCATGCTAATAAAGATGACCTTTTTCCTCTCTTTCCCTTCTTTGTGAAGGTTAAATGAAACCAGTGTGATTCATTTATCCTAAAAAAAAAAAATAAATTATATTGATAAGGGTATAAATTAGCCCTTTCTATGGCCAGCTAATAATTCTACCTAAAGCAGACAATTCCTTTCCCCTTCTGCAATCAAAATCCTTTTGACCACTTAAATACACTCTTATTCTCGGGAAGTGGTCTGGACAGTAGTTTCTAAGCCATTCTAATTTGTGGAGAAACTCTAATGCCTTTCATGAAACTGCCAGATACCACAAGAAAGGGCTGGATTTTCCTCCAAGTCCTTCAGTGCCAGATGGATCAAATGATTCCATTTTCCAGGCAAATAAATCAGAAATATTGTAACCTCCTTCGAGATCTCTCTCAGGGGTCTCTCTTTCTCTGGAGATGTGGCATATACTTTTTAATTCTGCATTTACTACCTCCAGAGAGAATCTACAAGGTTGCTACCTGACCAGTAATTTTTTTCCATAAATGTACTCCAAAATAGTATCCAAAAGTCATAGCAGTTCATTTTCTGGGAAGCTGATGACTCTGCTTTCATTGACTTTGGAGATAACTGAATGTTTGTTCTTGTTGTATGAGAGGGTTTCTTAATGGCACGTTTTTAGTGAACCTATGCAATATCCTTCCTTTCTTGTGGCTCTGATTTGTTTGCTGGTTTAGAATGAGATTTTTTGTGGCTGTAACAGTTTTCCACTTACTGTTAATTCTGTCATCTTTCCAGGGTAATAGAGGGATCCTTTATCTTGTTTTTGCTCCGTTCTTTCCTTCCTATGATTCTGTGGTTTAATATGATTTTAGATCTTGTCCACACTTCGTATTTCAGACATGTTGTAATCAGCTCTCCAGCCTTGGAATTGTTTTTGGAGCATGGACAAGAACCGGGACAGGGATTGGTGTTTGCAGTTTTCCAGAAAAATGTTCTGCCTGCCCTTCTGGGGACGGGCAGGACTGTCCATGAAAGTGCCCGTTTTTTCCCCTATGAGCTCTGTTTTCAGCTCTTCCATCTGGAGGAGAGCTGGAAGGAATGAGGAGGAGCAGTGGACTGGCAAACTCAGAAACCTGAGAAAGAATGGCATCTAGTCTAGGACATCTGGAGAGGTCCCAGTGTGATTCCTGAGCAGTAAAACTGGAATGAGGGGCGGGAGAGTAGGATGTGGTCAGGTGAGGGCTGGACTGGGGTTGCTGAAGGGAGAAAATCAGAACAAGTAGAACTGGGGAAGAGATGGCAAATTCCAGACTTGGTATTTGGCAAATGCCAGACTTGGAGGAGGAAGCAGAAACACAATTCCTCCAAACTCCCAAGATATTTCAGTCATTTTACAGGAGAGGATGTTACCTGTGGGATATCTGACTGATTCGTTACAGAAGTTGCAAAAAGAGAAGTATGTAGTGAAGGAAGCAAGGAATTGCAGGTAGGAGAGAAATCCTTCGTTGCTCAGGGAAGTGGATTCTGTTCCTGCCACTGAATTCTGCTCCAGTGCAGAAGTCAGTTCCATCTCTTTCCATCAAGGAATTTCGCCCTTGCAAGTGCCCATCTTGTGAGGAAGGGGTTGAAAGTGTATAAGCTGCATCTGGAATCAGTGTGTGTCCTCATAACATCCCAGTGCTGTGTGATGTAGAGACTTCTGGAAAAGCATTCCTGAAGCATATTGAATTTTTCAGAAATCTCTCTGGTGATAGAATGGTACTTTTCTCCTTCTGTCTTTCAGTTCACAAAGCTGCGAAATACACAAATTACTTTTACTCCCTTTGTGTGCTAATCAAATAAGAGGATGGTTTATTTCTCTTGCTGCTTTTTTTTTCTTTTCTTTTTGTTCTTTTTTAAATTTGTTTTTTTTTGATCCTGGGTTATTACAGTTTGAACTGGCAATCAGTGATAACAGAAAACACTCTTTCTACTGTTTTGGTTTGTTTGTTTTTTTGAGGCTGATGTGTTTCAAGCAGCCTGTGCCCTTAATCTCAGCTTCTTGTTAACAAATACTTTAAAAAACAAAAGCAAGCTATTTAACTGAAGCATTGAATCTAAATCTAGATTTGCTGTCACACCAGGCATGTACTGTTTATTTTAGATAATTTTCTGTTGTTAAAGCAGACTAGTACTGAATAGCCTTAAATGACTAGAAGACTTTAAAATAATTTGTCTAGTTTAACTTAAAGCATGTCATGTCATGACATTAGTACACAATGCAAGAAATTTGGGGGATTTATTCACATTTTTTTCTGAGCCTTCTGGTTGTGTATTTATTTTTATTTTAAATTTATTCAAATAATATCTTACCCTGTTCTCATTTATAATGATGAAGAAAAAATACTCTGCTCAGCAGAGATCCTGCAGCATTATCACAATATTGTCACAGAGGCAAAGCTTCAGAAACTAATTCAGAATCTTAACTAATTAGAGTGTGGTACATTAAACATAATGGCTCTCATTTCTTTAATTTACTATGGGGTGTTTGTTTTTTTTTCTAGGCCTCAAAGAAACTGCTGAAGAAATGGTCAAAAACAGGTTGGAAGGAAAGGGTAACCTGACTCCATGGCAAAAATATCTAGAGAAGAAGAAAGAAAAAAGAATGCTTAAAAAAAAGAGAAAGGTAATGTTTGTATTGGCCACTTTTTGTTTGTTGCTGATATTGTTTGTTTTGGATAAACTAAATAAAAGATTGTGTAGCTGCCAGTACTGTTATTAACTATTAAGGTTAAAATATGCAGTGGTCACTCGTGTGGAAATTCTGAGATACCTCATCAAACTTAGAGAGCAAATGATATTTAGGATAATCCTGAGCATACATATGTTACACAAAACTTCATTTATCTACTTGTACTGCTTTAAAGATAAATTATTCATAATAACAGTTGGCTCTAATTGGCATTTTGAATGCATTAGGAAGGGTCTTTTTGCTACTGTGTGCAAAGCTGTGATGAGAATGATAATTGTAGTTTTGGAAATGTTGGGGCTAAAATAATACAGGATTGTTTGCCAAAGCTGGCAAAGAATTAATAGCCACAAAGAACTGTTCCAATTTCAATTTGCAAGAGCAAATTTGGTAAACAGCTTTTCGTGTATAAATAAAAAACCAGTCCTATACTAAGGTGAAAATTGCTGTTGCTTCATCTTCTCACATGAGGAAAGTAATGGTGAAGCTACTGACTCCTGTGGCAGTGATGTGCAGGAATAGGCAGATAAATGAAATATTCGTGCATATGCTTGAAAAAAAGGCATATGCCATAGAGAATTTAGCTCCCCTAATGTCTTAAATTACTCTGAATATAACTCATATTGCAGAATAATGTTACTAAGTGTAATCTCTACACCTTGACTTCCAAACATTTTTCACTGGCATTTGATGACTTCTTAAACCTGATGGGTGTTGAGAATTGAGTAGCACTGTTAGGTAGCAGAGCAGCTTTTTCTGGCGTAACGCTCTTGTTCAGTCAGAGAAATTAAGTCAAGGGGCACATAAAATCTGTTCTTTTAAATCCAAGCGCAGTCTTTTTGAGATTCGGACCACAAAATGAAGCTCCTTGCTCAAGTATTTGGCCCAGTAGAAAATCTGTGGAACACAAAGTGAGGACATAACAGTGCTGTGACCCTGTAATTTGCTGGAGTGGTTAGCTGGTACATCACAGTTTGGGGGTTCACCTAATAAAAAGCTTTAAATGTGTGAAACAGGTTTTAAATTGTTGATCTGTCTTTACTAGCAGTTTTCAGTGCATTCCAGTTTTACAGTCTTCCACGTACAGTGTTTCAGTTTTCATCTTCACAGTTACTAAGAGAGGGAACATCTAATTCCAGCAAAACTCAAGTGGTAGTTCATATGTTGATTGAAATAATATCTGTGCTTTGTTACAGGCCACTGCTGAGAGAGAGGAGAGTGAAGATGAACTTCCACCTGATGTTGATCTCAACGACCCGTATTTTGCTGAAGAATTAGGGGAAACAGGTGGGTCAAGACAGGTGACTTGGGGAAGAAATCTGCTCTTTCTTTAAATGCTGAGCTTTCAAAACAAAGCCAGGCTGGAGTAAATGCACAGACAGAATATTCAGAATTAAGTCAAGTAGGTGTCATTTGCCTAAAATTGTTGTTCTTGTAAAATGATGCCTGTTTTGATATGTGGAATGGTAGGGAATGTCCAGTCTGTTGTTTTGATGGGGGGTGGGAGGGAAGATGTTTTCAGCAGAGCAGTGCAGACGAAAATTCCATTTAAAAAGTGTAAATCACTTTTCATTTGATACCAGCCAGCACAGGCTTCTGACCTGATTGTTTGAAATTTACGTTAGGAGAAAGTAAATAGTTAAAAAACAAAACCTGGGTGACTTTGTGCTTATGTGTATGTTTTAATAATCTGAAATACAGGACAGTAGGGTGAGTCCTGCCCAACGTGTCATGTAATGCTGTTTTCTGCCATGGTGAGTTGTTTATAGGTTCTGAAATAACTCATTCTAAAGATACCATTCCTACCACCACTACATTTTTTAGTTTTTCTTCAATAGCAAGATTATCTAGGTACTCTCATGCTAATATTTGATGTTTCAACAGAATATACGAAATCTCTGATAAAAATGTTTCCTTCTGCTTTATGTCAGAAGTTGTTTGTGCCGTGGAGGGGCTCAGTAGTGAATGGTTGTATCTGCACATTCTTAAACCTTCTTGTCCATAGTCTGGGGAATAGACTTTAATGTTTGTGGAGTCTGTGAGGATAATAAAATAGACATAAAGGTTAAGAAAAGCTCTGTCTCATAGCTGGGGTTGCTTTTAAGCACAGCTAACTCATGGAGTGGGGGAAAAGGAGTTACAATCATCTTTGAACTTCACTGGAACTCCGCCAACTTTGGATGTAGGGTACAGGCAGCAATAACTCGAATGGTCACCCTTTTTCATAAGCCTTCCACAATTCCCCTTGAAAGACTGAAGTTTCTCCCTTAAACTGACGGTGAGATTATCTTGGATTATGCTGAGAAAGCACGTGTCAGGGGATGTTGGCAGACTCCTGTGGAGCAGTGCAGGAGCTCAGGATGCAGCAGGGCTGCTGGGGTTTTACAGGGCTGCATTTGCTCCATGCTGGATTCACTAATTGGCTGTAATATGCAAAGGGCACTAAACCTTTGAGTGCAGTGAAAGGAGAACTGGAAATTATGGGGAGTCTACTCAAGCATAAATTCCTCAGGTATGTCTTTGTTCCTGGTAACTGTCTGTAATGCAGGCAGTGATTCTTACACTGTGAGGATGCTTCATCTTGGGAGAGGCCAGATAGAGTGAATTCTTCATTCCTGCTGTGCCCAAAGGGTGTCTGTGCAGGGTGCAGGTGTGTGCACATCAGCACTCCTGAAATTCATGACACTGCTTGCTTTGCACAGAGTTTTCATATGGTTTTTTAATAGTACCATGGGCTGAAATGTCAGATGCTGCATATATATGAGCCTTGATGTTGCATTCCAGAAGCTTGATTCTAGTTTTTATATTGTCAGGAAAAAAAATCATTTGTCACTTCCATTTTACATGGATGCCCATACTGTTTCAAAAAGCATTGGAAAACTTGGATTTGCCTTGGCCAGTTTCAGTCTCGCTGCATCAGTTTCTGTGAGGTCTCATAAAAGGCTCATGGGAGACAGAATGACTCTTGTAGTTTAAACTGTCGGAAAATTAATAACTGAACAGTGCAATTGCTTATTAACATGAGTGCAATGTCCTGCTTTTGGAGATCACTGAATAGTTTCAGAGCACATTAGACTATAAAACATCGTTTCTGTTGATCCTTCTTTGAGAAAAAGGTCTTTAAACATTGTTGTAACTCCTCTAGGTTCCAAACCGTTTGATGCCTTCTCGTGATCTAATTTATGATACGTGTAGGAATTGATGGCTTTTTAAAGCTGAAAGGCAGCTGTAGGACTGCAGGGACATGAGTGGTTAACAGCAAAATCTCAGTGTAGTTGTAGAACCTGTACTTGGAAGATAAAGTAGATGAAAAGACTCATTTACTGTGTGTCTTTGTGAGGCTTTTGAGACTGACTCTCAAGCTTCTGAGTAAGGCAGATAAGAGGTCTTGTGAGAGGGGTTTTAGATTTGGGGTCAGCCTCTGTACTGAAGTCTCAGAACTATGATTAGCTTTTAACTGTCAGCACTGGAAAGTTGTTGATGTGCCAAGTGAACGTTGCAAACGACATTCTTGAGCTGAGAAAGAGCCAAGTGGCAGCTTCCTCGAAAAATGTGTCCTGTTCCAGAGTATCCTTAGTGATATAACTCAACATGTTTCTGGCATGTCTGTATTTCTAGGCTGAGTACAAACCTGGCTTAGCAAAATGAAGCCAAGTATCTTCCTTAAGAGTACCCCCAGTGGGCTGCAGTGAATTGCCTGGGAATGTAATTCCAAGCTCAAAGGTCAGAGTATGTGGTTCAGGTCAGGAAACCTTCTGCTTTTCCTGCTGCTTCTTGATCACTCAAGATCTCCAGGCATTCCAAAGAGAATAATTTGATTCTGGAGGATTTATAAATGGGTCTGTTTCCGTTGAAGATTACGTTTGGCTCATGTCTTGTGCTGTTCCTGTGTATTATGTCTGTCTAATCATGGTGTATCTAAATGCTGAGAGAGTAGGAGAGCTTCATCAGAACAATATTCGGGCTGAACAGAGTCAATCATATCTTAATTCCCGTGATAAAACACCCTGGGAGTGGTGTGATGTCAAATGTTTCCCTGCACTGCTGTGATACTTCTCTCTGCTGCTCTGTGAAAAACACAGTAAAACCGTTTTTCCTAACTGTTCTTTTTTTTTTTTTGTTGACCTGTTTACGCCATTTGAATATTGCTGCTCCTTCCATTGAACAAATATTCAGTGTATTTATATTGCTTTAAGTTCTACTTGGTTTTTTTTTTAATTAACTTTTCAGCCGTTTTCCACATCTGACATTTAAGTGTTGGCTGCAAGAAAATGAGCTGCACTTAGGGGTTCTGCCCTCATGCAGAAGCTTGTACAAATGTGTGCGTGTCCTCTCTTTGCACTTAGGTCTAAAGAAGAAGCCAGAATCAGTAGAAAGTACCTCAGAGGATGAAGATGAAGTTGAAAAACAGAAGGTAAAGTGGTTTAAATTTTTAAGAATTACAGATGTTGCATTGCCTGAATTCTGCAAATATTTGGTATGTGTTTGTGAGTGCACAGGATGGCAATGGGATAAAACTGTATCATTTTAGTAAAACTATAATTTTAATAAAACTGTGTAATTTTAACAGTGAGAGCTTTTAAAACAGAAACTGCCCAAAAAAAAGTTTGTTGGACCATTACCTTTTAACATCAGCATCGTATGAAACATTTGTGTGTTCAAACCTGTAGATTTTTAGCCTTGAAGACTGAGTTGTTTGCTGTTGCATGTTCGCTTTTCATTCTTTCTCAGAACAAATTAACTAAATAAATGTACTAAATCCAGACATGTTAATTTTTATTTTGCCATAGAAATCTCAATACGAAATTGTATCCATTAGCAATTTATAAATTATGGTGCACAATTTTCAAATTAGATTATTAGTATTATTATATATTAATCACAATAATTATAATATAAATGTATAATAAAAGTACTGTGTTGTTCATATTATATTATTCTATTATTAGATATAGAATTAATTTTGTATCCAATAAAAAGGAAATATTTTAGATTAAATAGTATCTAATGAAAAGGAAATACACTTCAAAATGTTAAAAGAATGTTGTTATGGATGAAATAATACTGCCCTGATAACCCTATTTCAACTCTTATATATAAATGTACACTCATGCAGGCTTTATTAACAAGATGCTGTATTTTTCATAGAAAACTTTATTTCACTGTGTACCTGGACCTTCTTGTTTTGTGACAGGCTGAAATGGCCCTGCTGATGATGGATGATGAGGATGACACCAGAAAACACTTTAATTATAAAAAGATTGTAGAACAACAGAACTTGAGCAAGAAGAAAAAGAAACTTCTTATGAAAAGGAAAGAATTACTAGAAGATGACTTCCAGGTAATGGAGTACTCTTGATTTTGTGACTGGAGCAGTTGCAGGGATGACAAACAGTCTCATGAGCTGTGACTTCTTAAACAACTCATATTTTATTGTGTTTAAAAGCTTTGCTGCCGCGGGAAAAGGTTACCTAAAATAAATGCTCCCTTTCTGCCCTCAGGTAAATGTTGCTGACACAAGATTCCAAGCCATGTTTACTTCTCCCCTGTTTAATTTGGATCCTTCGGATCCAAACTTCAAGAAGACAAAGGCAGTAGAAAAGATCCTGGAAGAGAAAGCTCGGCGAAGAGAAGCAAAGGAGCAGGATCTTAAGGAGGCAAACAAGGGCCGGGAGAACAAACTGGCAAAGAAAGGAGAGGTTGCTAAGAAAGCCATAGATCCTTCCTTGTCCACGCTCATAAAGTCTGTCAAAAATAAAACTGAGGAGTTTCAGGCAAGGAAAAAGCAGAAATTCAAATAAATTGAACTTTGGTTTTACTTGGACTTTGCTTTGGTCTCAGCTTTTCTACTGAAGTTACTGTAGCCTGCTCTGATTCCTGTCCACCGAAAATTTCCCCAACAGTCGCTTAATTATGGTGGTGAGTTTTAAAGTAATTAGAGTAATAATCACTCTGTTCCTCTGCCACAACAATTACTATTTTGTACTACAAAAACCTATGCCTTGAAAACACATGGATTTTGGGGCAGTTAGTTTTGTATCATGTCATCTCTTAAAAATAATAGAAGTGCTGAAGATGGCTACAAAAAGTAGTCCTAAATAATAAAAACACTTCTGCAGAGGTTTATTGCTGAGACTGAGTGATCTCTCAGTTTTTAATTCCACAGAAACCTGTAAAAAATACCTGTCTTGAGAAAGAAAGAAGTAATATGACTACAAATTGAAGAAATTTTGTATACAGTTTTTTTTGTATATTTTTTAAAGATTATATATATAAGCTTTTTTAATTTCTCCCTTGAAGACTTCCTGGGTAAAAGAACTAATTAATGGAAATACTGCCATTTAGAAGTGTTTCATTAACATACATTGGAAATAAATGGTTTAAATTGGTCCAAAGGAATTTTGGGCATTAGGTGTGTTTTCTTCTTTTGCAACTCAATGAATTATGCCAATACTTTTTGCTATTAATATTACATTCCCATGATTATGGCTACACATAGGAGAAAGACTTTCAGCATTGCATGCGTTAAAAAAATCCAGTGCAGATCTAGATGATACAATTTTTAGAAACCATATTGTTTGTTGGTGATGAAGGTGTCAACAGAGCAGGGAAAATACAGTAGGTAGAAAATGATTCCTCTTCCCTGGAACGTGGCCATTGGTTTGTCTTAAGGTTTGGGTTGAGTTGGGATATTGCATCAAAAAATGGAAAACTGGAAACTTCAGAAAGGAGCTGAAAGGTAATTTGCAGTTTGAAAGCAGTATTTCTAATTTCCGAAATGTTCTACAAATTTAAACTTAAAACAGAGGTTTAAATTGTAGGTAGTGAAAACTAGTGTTTATAGCAATTAAATTTATCTCAGTATGTAAAGGATATTACAGAGTTGGATTTAGCACATGAGGGGCTGTGTAGTGCCCACAATGGCTGAAGGAATTAAGGAACACAATATGGAAATACAGGTGGAGATGGATTTTACAGGAGTGCTTTGCAGTGATGTACCTGAGGAATATTTGCAGACTTCAGCTGTTTTAAATGAAACTGCTCTTCATAAACATTTGAACATCTTCAGATTAATTTTGTTTTAATACTGGGTCCACAGATAGTCTCCCATGACTTTGTTTCATAATTTGTATGGAAAACAAATTTGGTGGGGGATGAAAGCAGCAAACTGCACTGACTCCTTAATCCTCTAACCCTGCTGTGTTCTAGCAAACACTTCTGTTGTTATCAGTGCTTTTGTTTTTGGCTCAGTGTTTTTATAACTTCACTGGAAATCAGCGTGTGGCATTGGTGGATCTCCTCTGGAATGCTCAGCCAGGCTGAGTGACTCTCTGGTACAAAACTCCAAGAGAACTTGTGTACTCCTGCCATCCTCTGTCCTTGACGCTAACTTGGCTGGAGGAGTAATTAGAAAAAAAAATGGTTATAAAACGAAAAAGTCACAAATTGTGAGAACTCTTTCTTGAAATTAGGTGGTTTAAGTTATGTTGTGTGTTCTCTTCACATGTACGTGTGCTGGCCAACTTTTTTGTTCTCAAGTTGCCAAGTCCTGGCAGGGCACTGTGGTTGGGAAGAACTGCAGGCTCTGTCCCACTGTGCATCTTAGATGGGAATTTTTTGGTCTGTTTGTAAGATGGTTAGCTCTAAATCCTCTTTTTCTTTCCCCCCCTTGCAATTCATATCCCTTGGTGTAAACAAAACAAATTATGGTTTTGACCATCTCATCCTTTTAAACATGAAAATAGGGTCTAGAAGTTCTAACTTCCGAACTTTATATATGATTTTATTTTTCCCCTCACTAAATGTCAGGTAACCAGCAAAAGTGGTGGCAGTGAAGTGAAATAAGATGTTAAAGAACAAGACTCTTAAAAGTGAGACAGAACTAATTTTTCTAGCAACTTGGGGAGGTCTGATATAAAGCGGTTTGTCTCCAAGTTGGCAGCCAGCAGAGCTGATGCTATAGTCAGGCATTTAAACCTCTAATATTACAAGTGGAAGTCACAGGAGGCTTTATTTAAAAACCAAGAAAGATCAGACAACCAGAGATGAAGAGCCACGTATGTTTTCAGTTATTCCTTCTCAAAATTAAATGTGTTACTTCCAATTAATAGCAAGTTGGCTCTTTGTTCTTTTAATATTTTGGTGGTGTCCAAAAATAACAGTAAGTTGTGCCATCACGTATTTTTTTAGCAAACCAACCAACCAACGAAAATACTGTGGGTTTTTTTAAATGAAGTCTTAGAAACCTATGTTATATATCATATATATTTAAAAGTATTAGAGTAATTAGGTTGTTTTGCTCTTGTCTTAAATCATGAGTTAATGCCTCAGTCTCAGTTTTGTAGCTGTGGTAAGAACAACAATGCTGGTATTTCTGATGGCACGGTAATTTTCATTATTTCCTAGAATACTTTAAAAACTGCAACTTTCTAAAAGTAAAAATGTACCTTTTCATGCAGAGGACTGTTACTGCATCCCTGTAAAAAGCAAGGCAAGATGGCAGAAAGGTTTATGGTGTGTTTTTTCTGTCTTTAACATAAAACGTGATAAATGGGAGTATTTTTGGGTTCTGGATCCATTCTAGATTAATGTCATTTGAAGTCATTATTACTTTCTAGCCCCCTCATCACTAGTACATGACTAATCCCCACTCAGGACTGTTCCAGCTCTGTATTTCAGCCTTGCAGGAATGTGAATTTCAAACAACGCTGCTTGTAGCCTCCAGTGAGCCCACTGGCAAACTCTGCTCCTCTCCCATCCCCAGAGACACCCAATGCAAAGGCTGGTTGCCACATTTTCCTGGGCAAATGCTCCTGGACTGCGTCCCGTCATCTTGGCACTGCACAAATCCCTTGGCTTTGCCCTGAAATCCTGCCCAGTGCACTTAGACCTTTCTTTCCCTTTTAATATTTCTGGGACAAGGAAGGAGGGAAAGGACAACTGAGGCAGACAGGGTCTGTAGGCGTTTCCAATGGCACCGAGTGAAAGATGGACATTTTAAGTCTGAACAGCAAAACTGCCCACTGCAGTCAGCAATCAATGGCAAATATAAATCTGAACAGGAATGGTTACCAAAAGGACTAAGAACAGCCAAGCAACTGGTTTAGTGTGGCTGTGATTGCTACAGGGGATTAAGATAAAAATAATTTCTGTGGAATGCAAAACCCTCAAGCATAAGCTACTTCCCTTCCTTGTTCCCCTATCTGCTTTTCCCCTTAGGTTAAAGCCTGGGCGCTCAAAGAGGGAGTTAGGTGCAGGAGCTGCCTTGGGCTTAGGAGGATTTTGGGACAGCTTTTTCTTTTCCTTATAGAGTTCTGAGCAGCATCAGCGGGGAGAGAGCCTGAGAGGATATGCAGTGATGAGCAACACCTCTGGGATTGGCCGAGAGTTGATCCGAAGGGTGTCCTTACAGCTGGAGAGGGGAAAGAAGGTCCGTAATTCCCAAACCAACTAGAAGTTACGCAGTTTTTTTCACATATTTCTCATTTGCTGAATTTTAGAGTTTTGCATGAGGAAACTAAATGAAAGTGCCTAGGAACCAAAACCATGTCAGAGAGGAGATTGAGCACGGGTACATGTGAAAGATGATTTTGTCGCAGGCTAACTGCCTTATTTTGCTGTGAGTTAGATTTTTGAGAGACAAAAGGTTCAAAATTCAGGAAAAGGATAACAATAATGAACTTAGTCATGTATTAAGAGATAGAGTATAAAAGTGCAAAATTTGTCATAAAATAAGCCTGAATTAATTTTTGTACCGATCTCAACCTCACTAAAATGTGAATTTGCTGATAGAGGTCATGAGCTTGTCTGAGGGATGACAGTGGAATTTTTTTCCTCTTATTTCACATCTTGAAGATCAGAACTTCCCCAGTAAGCGAATAATTCTGCCAATTTTTCTTAAAGCTTCACAGTCAACTTAGGAATCCTGGAGTCTCTCTGTTGCAATTGGATCAGTATCACAGAATTTGAAGAGGAGGATGTTGTGAAAACTGCCCCACTGAAATTGTATCATACCTTGAGTGCAATAAAACAACTCTGGCTCGGACTAAATCATTACCCACGGAGAGCTGCAGAAAGCAGCCATGCAGGTCAAACCCCATAAAAATAATGAGACGATCAAACCCGTGTAGAAAGCCCAGTTCAGGAGTTACTTAGTCACCAACTTGGCCTGTTTGGCCAAAATACGTATTTTTAAATTGTCAGCTTTAAACCTACACCATGCTTTGTGTGGGCACGAAGAGGAATGATCTCTGTCAACCACTTTTGTGCGAGCCCTGGCTTCCTGATTTGCTGTAGCAGTTGATGGGAGATGACTGCCCTGCTGCAGTGGCCAATACGTACCCAGCACTCACATAACTCCCTTTTTAAGGAATAAAGACAAAACCTCGCAGGGATTTGCTACTAGTGGTTATTTTGGCAACAACTGATGAGTGCATATTTCAAGTTTCATTTCTCAAAAGTCCAAGTGTCTCAAGTGTCTTATGATTTGGCCCCCACGTAGTCAGAGCCCTGAAAGCTGGCCGACAGATCGCAATCGCACCGAGTCAGAGCTGTTTGGGGTGCCACGGAACGAGCGTTGGAAACAACCGTGTGTGGGTGTTGAGCAGCCGGGAGTGCCTGGAATGCTACACAGACAGGTCCAGGATGCTGGAGTATTTTCCTCATGTGAAGTGGCTCATTATCTGGAAAAGACATTAAGTAAAATTTACAAAAGTAAAAAACTGGCTGGAAGTCAAAGGAGGGGCCTCTTCATATGCAGAGGAAACAACAAGCATTCCTGGAGGAGAACTGCAGGCTTATTTATGCTACCTGCAAAGATCAGCCAGTCTTTCAGGGGGATTAATGATGTGGTATTGGACTGGATTGATTCCAGCCTTCAGCTGCTATTCTCCTTTTACATGCAATCATTCAGATAACAGTTCCTGTTTGTATTTATTGGTTCATTCAGCTTCTTTTTCTGTTGACTGACGAAATGAGCTGAAAGTTCCTAAATTAAACTGGAATGACTGATACAGGGCTGTATTTCTATGTGCTTGCCTTTTTTCTTTTCCACATGGCCACTTCACAGACAAATTCTTCATTAAAGCATTAAAGTTGTCTTGAATTGATTGTTTAAGGATGTCCTCTCATCTGGGTTAAAAGCATTGGGAAAGGGATGTGAGTCTTCTCCTCTTCTACTGCCTTTTCCCAACATCTCTGTCCTTTAGCAGGTGTCCAAAAGCACTGAAAACTCCCAAACCAAATGTTCAGCTGTTTCTTGCCTGGAACATCTTTTGTAAAGCCTCACTGAAGTCTCTGGACTTCAACAGCCACTTTTATCCAAAACAAATTAAAGCAGCAGATAAGCTTTTTATCAAATTAGGAAGTAAAACCAGTAGAGTCCGCTTCAAAGGAATCTAAGATAATCAACAAGAAATAGAACAAAAACAAAACCAGGCATTAAACCACAGCTGGAATCTTTGTAAAAGGAATAAAGAAAGCCTTTCACATCAAACCTGTACGCTGAGGAATGATTTACAGAATGAGATCACATTTTTATTGGATTAGCACCACAAATCTAGAGAAGAGCAAGGACCAGAAGATAGGAAAAAAACAATAAATGTTTGGCCAGTTTGGAAACTGTCACCGGCAGCAAGGGACAAGTTAAGTACAGGCATCAAAAAACAAGTGAAAACAGACATTTGGATTTGAAATCCAAGTCTCCTGGAGAACAGCATTGGACCAAACATTGATAAGGTTTTTGTTTCCCCCTCTGAAGCAAGAAGGGCTCCGTGATCAGGCTGTCCATCCATCAACTTGACAGCCCTATCTTCGTATTTTGAACCTGCTGCCAACTTCAAGGAGGTTTGACAGAAGGGTCAAGTGAAAATATGTGTAGCTGAGAGGCAGCACAGCATGTGTTGACAGATGGAGAGCTGGACAGTGAAAGGGAAAATTGGGAGTGGAAGGTGCCTAGGACCTTACACAAGACAGAGAGATGAATACATAAGGTCAAATCAAAGCTGCTTTGGTAGTGGCCAATGTTGTCAAAGAAAGGCTGAAGCCAAAAGGTAAATACGTTGCGACATTTCCACAACACCCACCTTTCGCCCCCAAAATCACTGTCCCAGCTCAAAGGAATCTACCGCCATACAAGAGGTAAAAAAAAAGTAGTTTGTGGAACCTTTGTTGGTTGACTCCAGCATCTCTGTCAAGAATAATAAGGATTTTAAATAAAATAAAAAAAAAAAAAATTGACAACAGAGCAACTCGCAACTGAGATTTGGACCTCATGTTAAAATCTGTGAAAGGAGGCCAAAGATTTTCTAAGGGTTTGCAGACTTCACATGATTTCCTTGTAGTTTTATCCAACAGAAGAGGAAGCACCTGGTAATATGGAAGACAAAAGCTGCTCTCCACAAGCCACATAGTTTTGTATGCCAAAAACTTGCGTTGAAAAAGACTTACATTTGTTGCTGACAATTTTTTGCATCGCAAAAAAAAAGAAAAAAAAAAGCTGCCTCTTTAGGGGGGGAAAAATAAAAAAGTCAATAATGCAAAAGTTAAGGGAAGCATATTTTTATTGAGAGGATAAAAAGCCATAGTAGGGGTTTCTGTGATTATAAGGCAGGCCAGGAAGGAGGCGTGGGAGCGCCCCGCGTCCGCTCTGGCCTCGCTGCAAAACCCCGAAGCGCCTAAAAACAAACTGCCCCGTGCCTCTGGTGCTGAGACGCAGACACGGGAGTGTTGGCTCTGCCCGCCCCTGCGCTCCCGCCGCTCCGTGAGGGGCTTCGGGCACTGCCCGGCTCGCCCCTGTGGGAGCTGCCAGCGGCTGAGAAGATTCGTCCTTGTCTCTGAGCACTTGTATGATATTCAAAGTTTGTTTGTTTGTTTGTTTTTCAGTTCAGTAAGTGCTTTGGGCTTATCTGGTAAAATCACAGAATCATAAAAATGGTCTGGGTTGGAAGCGATGTTAAAGCTCATCCAGTCCAACGCCCCTGCCATGGGCAGGGACACACCTCCCACTATCCCAGGTTGCTCAGAGCCCCATCCAGCCTGGCCTTGAGCACTTCCAGGGATGGGGCATCCACAGCTTCTCTGGGCAACCTGTGCCAGGGCATCCACAGCTTCTCTGGGCAACCTGTGCCAGGGCCTCACAACCCTCACAGCAAAGAATTCCCTCCTAATCTCTAACCTAGCCCTACCTTTTGTCAGTTTGAAGCCATTCCCCTTTGTCCTGTCACTCCAGGCTCTTGTAAATAGTCCCTCTCCATCTTGTCAGCTCCCTTCAGGTACTGGAAGGCAACAATTAAGTCACCCCAAAGCCTTCTCCTTTGCAGGCTCAACAATCCCAATTCTCTCAGCCTTTCACCATAGC
This sequence comes from Cephalopterus ornatus, assembly GCA_013396775.1. Taxonomy (NCBI): domain Eukaryota; kingdom Metazoa; phylum Chordata; class Aves; order Passeriformes; family Cotingidae; genus Cephalopterus; species Cephalopterus ornatus. The sequence continues at coordinate 1,130,734 of VZRE01014787.1, forward strand.
GGAGGTGCTCCATCCTTCTAATCAACTTGGTGACCTCCTCTGGACTCGCTCCAGCAGATCCATGTTCTTCCTAGAGGCAGCACTGCAGGTGGGGTCTCACCAGAGCAGAGCAGAGAGGCAGAATCCCCCCCTTCCAAGCTGCCCACACTGCTTTGGATGCAGCCCAGGACACAGTTGGTGTCTGGGCTGCAAATGCACATTGCCAGCTCATGTTCAGCATCTCACCCACCAGCACCCCCAAGTTCTTAAATCATTTTGGCTTGTACTCTTCAGGAGACAGACTAGTGTGTGTTCCTCCACTGCCTCTGTACCTGTACACATGTAGAACAGTGACCTCTGTAACAAGAAGGGACGAGATCCAGAGTGAAGAAAGTATGACAGGCAAGAAGGAGAACTGATAAATCCTGGAAGAAGCTTGAAGGGGAAAGGATGCGTCCAATCTGATCTTACACAGTGGAAGCAGCAGTTTTTTGAATGAAATATAAATGGACATGAATATTTTGAGATGGAAGTGGTTTGACAAAATTGACTTGATGTACAGGAAGTGTTATGCAATTCTTGAGATAGGTTGACTAGGTTCTCTGGTAAAAATAAACACATCCTGAGACCTAAGTATATGCAAAGGCCTAATCAGGATTATTGGTGTGGAGTTATGCTCCTATTTAGTATTTAAGTGGCATCTCTATGTTCTTTCTCAAAAGTGATGACAGGGTGAGACAGAGCAGCTGAGGCAGCCACGTGCTCAGACCTGCCTTGCCTTGAACTTCCCAGCCCACTGGCTGAGAGGAAACAGCCTTGGGACATCACAGCACATTTGGTGTCACCTCTGTGCTCTCTCTCATGCCACCACCCTCTCATGCCTCCCTCACATTCCATTTCCCAACCCTCTGGCTACCAGGCAATGGACTTATGACATCACAGTGTGCGAGGAACAACAACTGAGGCCACTACCCTCTCACTGCACAGACCCCGTGGGTGCCGCTGGTGACACCTGAGCTCAGCTCAGGCTGCCAGTGGAGGATCACAGCTCCTCAGGCAGCATCGCCATGCTCCGCATTGGGCTCTCCCTGCTCCTGGGGCTCTCCCTGCTCCAGGGGCTCTGTGCAGCATCGCCCCTCCTCGGCACCCCCAGCGCTGGCAGCCGTCCCATCAGGGTCTCGGCCAGGCTGGATGTGCCTGCCCAGGCCCTGCAGCAGCCGGGCGCTGGCACTGGCACAGGCACAGGCGGTGGCAGCCTGTGGCCTCTGAAGGTGCTCGGCTGCACCTGCTCGGCCCTGTCCCTGCTGGTGGCCGCGCTTTGGCTTGGATGCCGCCACTGGAGAAAAGCCAAGAGGCCACGGAGAGAGGTGAGGGATGGGGACAGGCAGCTGGGATGGGGCCAGGACACACCACGGCCCAGGGCTGCAATGTGTAGGGTGAGGACTGACAGCCCCTGTGGAGAGCAAAGGCCGGGCAGGCACCAAGGGCCCTCTGCCTCTGCCCCAGCCCCGCACCCACGGCCAGAGGCAGAGCTGGGCTCAGCCTCCTTCCTCCCAGGAGGAACCGAGGACGGGCTGAGCCACAAGGGCCACAGGACAGAGCCTGCCTGAGACCTGCTCCAGGCATCCTGCTGCCTGGGGCAGCCCAGCCAGGCCCCAGCGCCCCCAGGACAGCCCAAGCCCAGCCGCAGGGGTCTCAGCCCCCGAGGACCCTCTGCCCCTTCCATCGCGCTCCCTGCCCTGTGCTTCCCAGGACAAGGGCTGGACACCCTCAGCGTGGCCAAGGACCTGCTGCCTGGTCGAAGGCTCCCCGCTCAGTGATGAGGGGATCTGCCGGCAGAGGGAAAACCCCGTGTCCCTCAGGAACTACCTGAGGCACCTGCGCCGCCGCTGCCTGCTCCAGGACATGCTCCACAGGGCAGGGAACAAGAAAGACTTGGATGAAGAGGCGGCACTTTTCTCTGATTGAGGAAACAACACCTGATGGGCAAATGGAGCAATATGCTGCAAGATACATTTATTATTTATCATTCATAATTATTAAAATTATTTATTAGAAGAATAGTTTTTGTAAGTAGTGAATGAAATCGTTGTCAGAGAAGTAGCACAGAAGTTTAATTTGCAAAAATTCCCTTCAAAGATGTAGTTTGGCTGAAGCAGGTGATTTTCTGACAGCTTGTTTGCAGAGAATGATTAATAACTGTCCACCGTTGCAGGAACTAGTGTCACAACTAGTGACATGCTGGGATCACTTCTAGGGAAACAAAAATGGGGAGGGGTTGAAATCAACTTCACCTAGAGGGGTCAGGATATTATTTTATATAAAATATATCCTATCACTTCTCACACTGGAGCTTGAGAAAGAGATCAAGGAAACCTCTTTAGTGAATTCTGCAAGAAGAGAGCAAACTTGTCTTGATCTTATAAAAGAAGTTTTAGACTTTAAAAGGCTGAGCTTTGCAAATGAAAATTTGAGGTGTCAGTTAAGATATATTTACTCTACAATATAAGTAAATTCTTAAGGACATTTGGACTCATTTCACACTCCTGCAAGGAAGAGGAGCAGGAGCCAGAGGTGTGAAGGCACTTTGAGAACCGTGGTCAGTGTGCACTGGGGTAATGAAGTGTCTCACTGGTTCCCAGGACTGCCCTTTATCCTGGGAAGGCAGCCTCAGGAAATGACGTTGAGTCTCCTTTACAGCAAACTGTCATAAATCAAGAGGAATTTAGGATTTCTCTAGCAGCGCACGATACTCAAATGCCCACTGAAGCAGGAAGATGTAAAATACCTGATAGTTGCGAGAATTTCCTGACAGGTCTACTATGAAATATATTTATTTGAAATCAGTAAGTTTACTTTTGAGCAGCTACCAGAAGTCACGTGTGTGTATACGATAGGAGATATGTACATATGTATATTGCACATTGATGTGATATGTATGTATAATGATATGGTATATATGTATATTGCATATTTATATATTGCATATTGTACTATATATATTATGATATATATATAGCATATTTGTGTTGCATGATATATATGATTATATATATGCATACTGTTATTATATATATAGTGCATTTATATGATATATGTAAATTACATATTGATGATCTATATGTACATTGCGTATAAATAAGTATAGTTCAAGGTACATATCGATATGATATATATGTATACTGATACATATGGATACTGATATATATGGATACTGGTGTATATGGATATTGATATGGTATATATGGATATTGACGTGGTATATATGGATATTGATATATAGAGGGATATGGATATATATGGATATGGATATATATGTATATTGGCATGGTATATATAGATATTGATATATATGTGTATTGGTGTGATATATATGGATGTTGATATATATGTGTACTGTGGATATTGATATACATGGATATTGGTGTGATATATATGGATATTGATATACATGGATATTGACGTATATGGATATTGATATTACATATATGGATATTGATATTACATACGTGGATATTGATATTACATATGTGGATATTGATATTACATATATGGATATTGATATATACGTATATTGGTCTGGGGCGCACGGTAACAACACCAGAGGCCGCTTTCCACCTCCGTGAGGCACAAAACACCCCTGCGGGGCCGGGCTGGTTTGTCCGAAGGCCGTTCCCGGTGCCCACCGCCTTAGGCTCGGGACTTCCGCCGCTGAGGGAGCGAGAGCGGCCGCGAGGGCGGCCCCGAGCCCGGCCCCATTCCCGCGCTGCCGTGCCCCGCCCTCGCCGCGCCATTCGCCCCCCGGGACGCCGATCAGCGGGGCCGCCCTTTCCGGCCGCCGGGCGCGGCTCGCCCAATGGTGGCGGGGCGGGGGC
>VZRE01014787.1:1134861-1185063 GCA_013396775.1 Cephalopterus ornatus
GGGGTCGGCCCGGCCCGGCCCGGAGCCGAGCGGAGCCGAGCTCCGCCCGCCCCCTGCCCGCGGCACCCGCGGGGCTTTGCGGCTGTGTGCGTTTGGCATCCGAAGTTACTTCCGCCGCGCCACAGCGGCTTCGGGCTGCTCTGGCAAAACCTCCGCGGGTCGCGCTCCCCGTGGGGCGGAGCGGCGTGCGTCCCCCCGGCGCTTCCGCGGCTGGGCCGGTGCAGGGCAGTGACCTGCGCCATGCGGAGTGGTGGGAGCGTGTGACAGCCGGGATGGGGCACCGAGAAGTCCTAGGAGGAGCTTGGTAGGCACGGGATGCGTCCGACCGATGAATCCCGGAAGGAGCTGGAAAGGGAAAGGGTGGGTCCAGCGGGAGCTTACGAAGTTGAAGCAGCGGTTTTTTCAACGAAATCTAAGTGGGCGTGAAGAATATTTTGAGTTGGAAAGTGGTTTGGCAGAGCTGAGGTGGCGTGCAGGAAGTGTTCTGGGCGGAAGGGAATTATTGAGATAGGTTGTTGTATGTTGTCTGGTAGAAATAGACGCGTATCAGGCTCAAACCTCTCTTCCTGAAGTTCTTTCTGAAGTTAGCTGTGTGAAATTAATCTCTTAAAATCAGCGTCTAATTGGGGTTTTCAGCCTGCAGTTCTGCTGTTAGTAAGTCTTTAAGTGACGTCTCCATCTTCATTCTCAAACCCGTCATTATTAACTTTCCTTACCACCAAACTATTTCTCCCATTTTTGCTACAGTATAAGTTCCTTACCTGTTCCTGTCACTTTACTGAAGTCTGTGCCAAGGAGAAGTTTGTAGGAAACAGGCTTATTGCCTGTAGTAATGATTGCTGCAGCTTTCTTTGCTATTATTAGCAAAAAGGAAGTGAATACAGTGCTTAGTACTTTCATTTTAGCACTGAGGTTTATGCAGGAGACCATTACAACTGGATGTAGTCCATAAATGCTTTTCTCTCTCTGTAGAGTCTAGATATTATAGTGGTTTTCAATTTTTTATCAGCTCATATATAATTACAACAGTAAGTCCCTATTTAATTCTGAAAAGCAAATTTATAAATGTATGAAGATACCTCTGTGTGTTTAGCATTCAAGAAAAAGTGAGGGTAAATAAATTACTTCCTTCAAAGCTGTGCTAATTCTTGTTATCAAAAGGATAGTTGTGGTGAACCAGCCTGTTTGTTCTGTGTCAGTGCTAAACATTGTTTGCATAGTTTTGGTTCTTTAAATGGGGCCGTGTTTAATTACTGGGGGAAGCTATAGAGCATTTGCAAAGTCAGTGGTTTAAGTCTCATGCATTAAAACATCTCATTTTTTCCACTCCTGTTCACTTTCCAGTGTTCTTGGGTTACAGAGCCCTTTTCAAGGTGGTAGGAGTGATGCCCATCATACTGGAATATAAAGTTATAGAGCCACAGAACTGTTTGGGTTGGAAGGCACCCTAAAGTTCATCTAATTGTTGATATATAACATATTTTAGTATGTTCTAGAGGTTTTCTCCGTTCATGCATTAACACTTCATGCATTTTCACTCCCTGAATTAATTCAACACGTAGAATATCCCTGTTTTGCTTTTTTTTTTTTACCTGCTGAACTAGACAAATGGTTTTCTGTCAGGATTAACATGTGGGTGAGAAGAGCAGTAAATACAGCGAGTTTGTTTGGTGACTTGTGATAAATACGTCATTCTGCATTTTAACTGCTTTGTTTGATGTACTAGGAGATGCTGACAATGTTTCAATTAGCTTTCTATAAACGTTACAATTCTGTACACATCTTAAGGGTGGAGATCAAAACCAAATAGAGTTAATAAATTATCTGAGCTTGACTTAAGCACGTTGTGGTTCACTAGTAATCATGGTGGCTCTACTTACCTGTGCAAACATTATTTCACTGTTCTAGGCTTATTTGTCTTTGTTTTAGAAACAATTTGCGATTAAAATAAGTTAATTTATCTTTTTCTTTTCCTGCTGCAAAATAGTGGGGAATGATAAAAGTGTAGAAGGAGTTCATTATAGGAATAAACAGCTATTCCCTGCAAAAGAAAGGAAAAGGTATGGCATTTTAAAGGGTTGCTCATGTGCTAATTAGACATGATGGGAGGAGAAATAAGATGTATTGTTGATTGAAAGGACACCATGGAAAGCAAAACTTATATTTACAATTCCTTCCAGTGTCTGGGAAGATTATTACGTTCAGGTTATATCATAGCAAAAAGGTTGATTCGAGCTTGAAACATGGAGTTGGGTTATTTTAAGTTTTGTAATGCTTTTAGCTAGGGGAGAGGCAGAACTTCTTTCAAGAGCCACACTCTGTGTTTCAAAACTCTCCTCCAAAAGCTCTTTCTGAGGTTATTTGTCTGAAATCCACCTCTTGAAATCAGTGTCTAACGCGTGCGTGTGATTTGTTTTTAGGATGATTCCCCTCCGGAGTTTATTTTTGCATGGAAGTGTGCTCCTTCCCGGTAGAAGATGGTGATCCCAATGTACGACCATGGAGAAGGGGATAACTTCAGTAGAAGTGTTACCTTCCAAATCATCTCAGGTTACAGCTGTAAAAGTGGTGGTCAAAGAGCCCGAAGCAAAGCAAACCCAAAGAGGGAAGCGAGTGGGATTTGTGCTTGTCCACGCAGGTAAGATGTGGAAGCAGAACGGCTGGAATGAAAACAGTGCGTACTTTGATATCAAACTAAACATCAACACAAATTTTATGGTGTCTTTGGACTACTGATGTGTTTATGAAGTGACATTAACTTTGTGTGCGCGTCTGGGCGTGGAGAGTTTAACTGGAAGTTGCATAGGAAACTGTTAACCAAAATGTAGCTATTTGGGTGTTCTGGATGGTATTTTTTTTTCCCCTTGACAAAGAAAATCCCTGAATTTAAATGGTTATAAAACATCAAGTTCTGCAGTTGTCTGCTAAGCTTGGGAAACCTACAGAGTGCAAGAGATCCTTCAGTGTGTTCCTTTACCCTGTGGAAAGATCAAACTTAGCTGTTTCATTAAATTTCTTGTTTCTTGTCTAACTTGTCCATAAGGACAATCTACTTAAGGCTTTCTGAAACCTCTTTAGGCTGTTCACTTTTTTTTTTTTACCCTTTTGATTTTTTTCTTTCAAGTCTAATTTTTGATTTTATTTAATTTTTGATCATATTTAAATGAGTTGCTATTTATTGTTTCCACATGTGATGCAGTAGATCCTCTACTCATATCTGATGCAAAAATAGTGTGTTGGTGTGTCTTGCTCATAATTTCTAATAGATTCTTTCTTACATACTATTAATCATCAAAATATTAATGATGCTTATATCTGTATATTTGTTTTTACCTTATGTGTGATGACATGAGGTGAAACCGAGCAAGGTAATGCCTAAAACATTTGAAAAACCAACATGCTACTTGCTTTATAAAATCATTAAGGTAAGAAAAAAACCAACAAAACCTTGAAGAATTTTATTTTGATATTTGATGACCCTGGTATTCTATTTTAAGAGCAGATAGAAGTGTTCAATATATTGTACTTTGCTGGTAGTGTTAATTTATTAGATTTCTCAAAACTAAGATTTCTAACAGTGAAAAAAGTGAAGTTGAGATAAATACAAGCACATTTTTAAGTTCAAAAACCAGTAAAACAGAAGTGGAATTTCAATATCAGTGTACCAGTCATGGCAGTTGTTTTTCTGATGCTCCATTTAGTCAAATAGTGGGTGTTGATAGTTTTTCGGGTATGGAATTAGGGGCAGTGGCTACAAAGTAGGGCAGAATGGTTTGATGCAGTGGGATGGACGTGAAGACTGAAAATTAGATGAAGAATTTGTATGATCTCTATTTCAAGCAACTCTCCTGGTTCTAAAGCAGGAGTAACAGGCTCTAAAAAATGTAGCATGAACCTGAGAAGGTGAGCAGAATGATAATTGCAAACTTGCGCATCAGCGGTGAAAGGAAAATTGGAGTTTGACGTAAAACCAAGGGTTTTAAGTAAAATAAAAAAGTGAATGAAAAAGCTATGCTGGAAATACTCCAAGGATGAGTGATACAGAAATCTCTTGCAAAGTGTTTATAGGAAGAGGTTGTTTGATGCTGAGATTTATACCTGTGTGTTTCTGGATATATCCTATATTTTACTGGGCGTGCTTGAGTCAGTGTTGGAAGGCATAATTGTCAATCATTGGCACGAAAGGGAAATGCCAGTGTAATCCAGAATAAGGAAGGCTGTGCCTGCCTGTGTCTTAAATCTCTCTGTGGACTGTAAGGCTGCAGTCTGACGGGCAATATAACATTTTTACCTTTTTCCTTAACCGTAGGTGCAGGTTATCATTCCGAATCCAAAGCTAAAGAGTACAAGCATGTGTGCAAAAGAGCCTGTCAGAAGGTATGTCCTACAGCTTCCTGCGGTATTCCTGAGCCTCTAGTAATTCTGGAGCTAAATACGGTGTGTGTGTGTTTTGATTTCATCCATGTCCACTCTTTTTGGAATTCATTTAAACTCCGGCATCCGGGTTGCTCCATAAATGCGGGAGTTCCTAGAATTACTTTCTTCTTGATACCTCTTGACATCTTAATAGGAAAGGAGGTAGAAACGGGAAAAACAAAACAAAAATCAAAGCTGGAAAGGCAGAAATGGCAAGACTTCCATTTCCATTGAAGCTAATATTTTTTAATCTCTTCCAAGAATTTAGCTTTGGAACTGGCAAAGCCCTGTGTACTATGTGTTGAATGAGTAGCTGGAAGACCTCTCTCCAAAATTTTTAATGTCTTTTGCTTTCTCCAGGGAGCAGGAGCTGGGAGCTTGGCAGACTCTTTAGAAGAGTCTCAGAACTGACCTCTGATAATTATCACTTTGTATTACAGTCCTGTTGCTCAATCCTAATACTGATCTCATTTTGTAATGGGAAGCCTCACAAATCACCCACACTTAGCACTGGCTTTGTTGAAGTTGTGCATTAGCCCTGGTGAAGGTCATTTTCCAGCTAATTATGTGAGAAAATGCTGTTGAATTTAAGTGTAATTTGAAGTTCTGTGTGGCTCCTTCAGCTGAGTAGCCAACATAAATAACTTCTGTGAAGAACAAACAGTTGCAGGTCTCGCAGCTGAAGATGAAGCCATGGAGTTCCCTGAGGGAACTTGACTGTCAGGTCTTGTCCAAAATGGATCTAATAAATACTATTAGTCTCTAGAAGTTCATTGTTGTGTGTGTCTGTAATCTGAAGTTAACATTGTCTTATTTGATTTGTTTGTGTGTTTTGGCTTTTAGATGAGCTTGTAAATTCTGTTCGGTTTGACTGTAATGGCAATAAATGGTACTAGGAATTTTTGTTGAACCTTGGAAGGAAAATTTGAAACTTGTTGACTGAAGCATCAAGTGTTTGAGGACTTATATAATATAAAAAGTTATTTTGATATAAATTGGACCATGCAGGAATCTGTTACTAAATGCAGTGTCTCAGTGTCAGGGTAATAAAATCCAACTTTCAGTTGGCAGAAAAAACAAGTGCATCTTGTTTTTATGCCCTCTTATATTCTAAACTAATTTGGTGAAGATTCTGTGTTGTACAAGACTAGGAAAATGTAGGGCTCGGTCACTAATCATCAACTGAAAATTCTCTTTTACAGGCAATTGAAAAGCTCCAGGCTGGTGCTCTTGCCACAGATGCAGTGACTGCAGCACTTATAGAATTAGAGGTATGAATTTCTGACTAGTAGTAAATAAGTCTCATGGGTGCCTTGCCAGATTTTTCTGTAGGAAGGTATTAAGTGGGAAATTTACTGAGATTTCCATTTTTGTGCTGCACTAATTTTGCATTTTGCTTTTCCACTGTGTTTTGGAGTAAATGCATTTAAATAATTTCTAAAAATGGAAGCTGAGTAAAAGTTGTCCAGTAGTTGCAATTTGGTTGTCATCTTAGATAGTCTTTACCCTTCAAAAATAAATGCAGTTATTAAAGAATTATTGAACACTTTTTAGGGAACTTTATTTCTGACTTACCGAGCTACAGATGGACAGTTTTGGCTCTGCTTCTTAGAGAGGGGGGAAAAAAATCATCCTACTGGTTCTGATTTTAATGACAAAATATGTGCAGAGGAGTAGGACAAGTGATGCTTTTATTTCAAAATGGCACTTGTTAATCAAGAGAGAAAGTCTTGATGAGCAGCTGTTTGGGAGGTTTTTGGCAAAGTGTCTTTGTGGAGGGGTGAGATTTTTATGGCATCTGAGTTCAGTGAAGGAAGGTCCCAGTGAAATAATGTGGACATGAGTAAAGCTAAACATTTCTGGCATATAAATAGGGCAGTTTGGTTATTGTCCCAGGTCCACTAATCCCTCAGGGAAGTCATGATGGAAACAGGTATTCCTCCTCTGTTAAGCAGTAATTGCTTCTTGCCCTCCAACTTTTTTAGCAAAGAGGAGGAAGGCAAGGTAAGTTGTGGCGCTGTAAAAATAATTTCCTGGGTTTGGAATTTCTGGTGGTATTCCAAGAGGATTAGCAGTGGATTTGCTTAGACATGTGTTGGGAAAGTGTTCCTGAGTGTCCCTGGTGGGGCTGGTGTGAGGCAGGCAGCGAGCGCACGCTTGAGTTTGTGTCAGACACGCTGCAGTCACACTGCTCCCTTGGCAGGGTCCTGGGCTTTCAGCACCACTGCAGCTCTGCACTGAGCTGCTCAAACCTGCTTTCGTGTGCTATCTTAGGATATAACCCAGGGAAAGCAAGGATCTCTCCAATGGAATTATTTCCGGTGCACTTCCCTAAGCTGAGGCTGCTGTTGCTCCACAGGGCTGTTTCGTGTGTCAGCTCCCTCCTCGGTGGAAAACAAAAATAAAACCCCACTTTGTGCGGCGATTTTTATCGTGTGCCTGTGTTTCCTGCACAGAAGGAAACGTATTTTAAGAAGCTTAACCCAACAGTTCTGTATCTCTTTGCAGCTGTGCCTGGGGTAAATATTTTATCTGGTTTTGTTATCCCCGGGAGACTTATCTTTTACTGTAATAGATTTAAATACTCTGAAGTAACATCTGTGGAAGAAGTTATGGCTTTAAGATGAAATTAAAGACTTTTTATGAAATTACTGCAATCAGAAACCTTTTTCTCCTTATCTGTCTTGCTACTATTGTTCGGATGCCTGCCGTTGTTCCAGTTTCTGGGTTTATAATTGTCTTTGGTAGTATTTCTATGTGTACTATGTGCACAAAACTTATTTTTTTTTTCCTTTTTAAGATTAAATGTTATTTTGTTCGGGTTGTATTGCTGTCATTAATATAATTATTTGCTTTCATTTATTCATTGATTTATATAACCTCTTAATTGGGGGTTGTTCTGTCTGTTACTGGAATAGAGAATATTTGGTTTGGGATTTGGCCTTCTTTTAGTTTAAAGTATGTAATTATGCAGTTACATTGAGGCAAAAATCAAATTTATACTCAAAACGCTGTGATTTGCAGTGGCAGTCTTTTGGATCTGGTATGGGGAAGTTCTAAATGAGCAGCTTCCAAAATATGTAAAGGTTTGTATCTACTCATCTCATTCTGATCATCACCTCCAGACATCTCTTATCATTTCTGGAGCTGCATCTTCTGGTTTAGTTCTGGTGGTTTTTCTGTTGCTCTGTGGAAAACAAGTCCACAAAGCAAATGGAATAGTTTTCCTCATCAACTACAAAATTTTACTGGTAAAAATACAGGTTTATGTTGATGAGCTGTCGCTCTGTTTTGTTTGTGCTTTAGCATTTTAAGTTGGTAAATACATAGCAGAAAAGTAAAGTACTGCCTGTAACTTCTTGATGTTTTCGTTTCTGTAGAACACATTGCTGTGAGTTTATCTGCAATATTTAATCGCTTTTACAGTTGTCTCAGGCCTTGAATGCTGTATTCCAAAAATTTGTAGCCTTTGCAAGGCACAAATATCTTGTGGAAGTCTCACAGAAGATGGATTTCTTTCCTCAGTTCCGCTCAATTACACAACCCCTATTACACAGAATCTCAGCTAATCCAAGAGGCATCACTTCAAAGACTTGTTGGGGCTCAAGATTTGCTCTTGATCTTTTATGAGCAAGCTGACAGTTTGCTTGTGGTATGCTGTCTGTGTTTTGTTTTATTTTTCAGGCTCTAAGTGGAGAAGGAACAGCCTTTCTTTGTTGGACTGTGTGAATCTCAAGTGAAAGGGTTTTTCTGCGATTAAGATAATATTGCTGATAGTTAACTAGAGAAAAGGTGCAATTCTCTTGCAAAGTAACAAGACTGGCCCAGAATACTGTCAAAATAACTGGGCTGTTCTTCATAAGCATCAGCTGTATTTGATAAGTTGATTAAAGGCTGTTAATGTTTTCCAGTTCGTGAACTCTGCTGTTGCAAAGAAACAATTGAACATTTTACCTTTTTCACTTTTTGGTAATAAAATGGGTCTGGACAAGGTACTTCTTGAGACTCATCATTTCCACTGTGTGCTTCTACCAAGATATTGTTGCAGTACCATTGATTTCTGCACTCCTGCTGTCAGCCACTGTGTGAAGCCTGAGTTTCTCTTGAAACACAAAGGGATTGTTTGGACAGCTTTTTTGGGGGGGAGGGTTGAGGTCTCCCTCCACACACCCCACTTGAAACTTGCTGTTTTCAGCAAAACCACGTGCTGATTTGCATGTGTGCGTGGTTGTGAGAAAAATGTCCAGTTTCAAGTTTTTCTTTGACTGTTGAGCACGTCACAAAGCACTGACCAGGTACCGCAGACAGGACCTGGTTGTAAAGAATGACGAAGATTTCAAATTGTTTCCTAAATTTAGTGTAATCTTTTATTAATAAATGTGTAGATCGCTTGCTTTTTTATCTGACTTTGGCAGAATGTTCTTTATGAACATAATTTAAATTGGAAATTAATATGATCAATGGAGAAACGGGTGTCACATTTTGGGTTTCTTGCTGCTGGAATTGCTCAGTTTATTTTGCCTTTTTTTTTTTTTTGTTTTTGTGGATCAATGCAAAGTTTATTCTGTATCTATTATATTCAGGCAGTGGGTTTGTGTGACTGTCAGCAAGATTTTGCAGCAAAAGAACTTGTCTAGTGCTTTATTTATTATTTTTCTAGTGATTAAGATTTCTGAGTATACAAGCTTAGTCCCAAGGACTTCTCTTTTCAGAAGCAACCCTGTTGCATTAAGGCAGCCACAAAAGATGAACTTTTAACGGGTAATCAACTGGCAGTTGTTAATAGTGGTTAAAAGCAATACTATGATGTTTTGCAGCTGAGTGAATGACAGTGATCTGTGACAAAAATGTTCTTTAAAAACATTTTAGCTGGTGTAATTGAAAAGGACGTGGCTCATCCATGTAGAACATTGAACGTCGGCACTAAATTCCCACAGAAAAATAAATTTTAAAGTTCTAGGGTACAAAAATGAATGCCTGTAGACTTTGAATTTGCTTTTAAAATTGCAAACAAACTATGGCCAGAACTGTATCAAAGATGGATGGAATGTTCTTTAATGTCTATTGAAAACAGAGCATATTAACTATTTGCTGAGATAGAAGTTGAGTAACTTCTTTGAGCATTCCAGCTTTGACTGCAGCCAGGAACTTCAGGATGGCTGTGCTTGCTGCCAGAACATTTATAAATGCATCTTGAAGTAAAAAGGATTCTAAAAATAAAAACAATACCCTCAGTAGCTGAAGGGTTTTTGCAAGGTGGGTAACTTGGGAAAATGAAACTCCTGTCACCTCCTTTGCCGCAGCTTTACATGGTAAGTTAGAGATACTTCAGTGGTGGAATAATTGCCGGGTAGTTTAGTATTTTTCAAATAAATTGAAGGCCTATGTTTTGTTAAAATGCTCTGAGTAGTTATTTGTTTGCCTTTACTCTCTTCCTCCTTTTCTGTGGTAGCACAGCTTGCTGTTAAGATGCAGAGCTGATGCTTGGGTTGCTTACTCCTCTTTTTCAGCCTCCTTGGAAATGTGAAGGCTGATCACTGCTCGTGGTTTGAAATAAAAGTAAATTCCTGAAGATACCTTTTGTATTAAATCTTTTTCTCCTCTCCCATCCTCCCTCTTCTTGGACACATGCTTTGGTTAGTTCTTCCCAATTTTATGGTAGTCAGTTCTTGCACTGCTGCATTTTTCTGTCTGAGGGTATGAAGAGACTTCTTCAGGTAGCTCAGTTTGTTTCTTCCCTCTTTGAAAGCGTTCATCCTTCTCTTTTAATGTTTCTGCATTCCTTGAAGGTTTTGAATTTTCATTTCAAAATACACCTTAATTTTCGTAAGTTGTATTCCTCCATTTGTATATCAGAGTCTTGAAATCTTTTGGTCAGACTTTGCAGAGACTCATAATTTCAAAAAGAGATTTGTATTTGTGTGGTATATTTCATGTCCTTGCCTATTCACAGAAGTAGGTGTGAATTTGTTTCCATTTTTTATGAAGGTTTTTTCCTACCTCGTTTCAAAGGCTTTTATCTCACCTCAGAGACACTCAGGTAGATATCAGAAATTCCACAGGTTCACACCCAGTTCCTGCACTTCTAAAGCTGTTTTCAGGTTGCCTTTCAGATGTGTGAAGTTAGACCACCTTCCTCTGGGCAATTCTGAGACTGTCTTGTGTGCAGTCTGATTGTAAAGCTGAGTGAAACTCCACAGAAATTTTGAACAGGTGCTTGGAATTTCGTCCTTGTTTCTTTTTACTGGAGAAGTTACTTGTGTGGTGACTGATTGTGCTGGTAAGATTCCTTTTGAGTCCTAATATGAGAGTTAAACCACCAAAGAGACATCTGCAGTTTGGTGTAGAGTTGTTATTTATTGAAAATTCTGTAGTATTCTGGTAAATATTCTGTAGGGAGAAACAGGTGGCAATTCCTTTTTGTCTCGTGATCCTCTGAGTAAAGTATCTCTTGGTGTTGTGCCAGTGAAGGTGCTATGCCGAAGCACATCTAGATCTTGAGACATAAAGTGAACTAGTGTCATTCCATATGCTGTATTTTTTCCGTATTCTCTTTTGATTACTACCTTTATCAGCTGGTAGAGAGCTTTGAGTCTTGACTGCAGAAGGTTCTGGACAGCGTTCCCAGGACTTCTCCTCTGATGGGTCCTTCTTATTCCCCTTGTTTGTCCATGACATCTGCTCTAAAATAACAGCCGTCTCTGCTTTGTGGCAGTGACAAATGTGTGGAGAACAAAATTCTTCCCCTTGCTGATGCTCCTGGGTATAACACCCTGAGTGCATGTCTTTGGAAGAAGAACATCAGAGATTTGTCTCCAGTCTCACAGGTCTTTGCACGTTCATTACCCAGGGTCCAGCAACTTGGACAAGCATTGTTCATCCTGAGCATTCCTGTTTTTACTGTATCCTCCAAGTATCTTTCACTGTTCACTTTCAATTCCTTCCACCACTTCTCTGCTCCTTTTTTTCTAAACTTCACCAACTTAATTTTCTTCGTACCTATAGAGCCTGGGGAGCAATGAAGTCAGTCAAGCCAGTGGCTACTCTGAGTTTTCTGCCTTTTCTAGGCCATCATTTTTTTTTAAAATATATTCTGCCCCTTCCTTCCCCTTTTAGGGAAAGTTATTTGTGCCACACTTAACTGCAAATGTTTCATTATCCTAAAATCTTTTCAAATTTATTCGTTTGCTGTGAGGCTTAGCTGTCAAAATGAATATACGCAGTGAATTGGAAGAACTGTTTTGGATTAAAATAGGATGGGATAAAGTGGGGTAAAATCTCATGCTGCTTCAGAAGGAAAAAGCAGAAAATAAAGGAATTTCATGATTATGTATTAATCATCTACCACGTACTCATGATTCTTCAGGAAGGTAGCATTTTGGTGACTCAAACACTAAGAAATCTTTAAATGTCTCTGTGAATTAGAATCAGCATCTTGCAAAACAGATTTTGAATTTACTTGCTAATTGCTCATTTGAAAGTTAACAAAAGCTAGCTGACATCAGATTTATTTTTCATTTCTGTGTGCTCCTCTCTCTTTTGTTTCTTCGAATTGGTCGCAAATCAGTATGTACAAAACCAAACCAGTTCCCTTAACCCTTGAGACTGAACTTGGAGCTGTTTCCAGTAATTTGTTTCCTGATTCAGCCTTTATTACATGTACTGAGGAAGTATGACCACCTCATTTCACTGACACGTTTGCATGTGGTCTACACAACTCTTTGTCACATCAGGTTTTCACACTGGCTGTAATTTAAACATACGAAAACTGAAAGCCTACAGCATCTCTCTGAAATTTAACTGTTTGGCTGTTATCTTTCTTTGTCCTGTATTCCTTTTGTGCTTGCATCTAGAAAGAGGCGATTATATCGAGCTGGGGGATTATATTGAGCTGGCAGTGAGACTCCTACTTCGAAATGTTGTGGTTTTATAAAGTCATGGGGATGCTCTGAAGAAATGGGTGGGTGAAAATGGGGTGTGATTCTAGCATGCAAAACTTTTATTGTTTAAGAACCTTGGGTTTTGCTAAAAGCCACAGAAGGTGCTAATAAAAGAGGAGTTAGGTTTATGATGCTGTTAAATGTTGTTCCATACTTGCCATGAAATAAATCTTGATTTTTTAGTCAAGAAACTTCCAGACCACAGTAGTGACTGTCTTTATGCTGATGGTCAAATAGAAGTTTTAGAGAGTGAATTGTTAGTGATGCCATTTCTTCACTTCTGCTTGCAGAGCTGCAGTCATAGCTTAGAATGTTCAGAAAAAGTACAGTTCTGTTTTCCAGCAGTGTCATATTTGAGAGGCTCAAAGGTACACTGTGGTCTATGCAGTGATCATTAGATTAATTCATTAATTAATTAAATGTAGATTGATTGTAAGGCTTTTTGCTTGAACGGAAATGATCATAAATTGTTGGGTAAAAGGTTTTTTTTATATTACTGTGTTAATACACCCTACAGAGGGTGAGAGGTGTCCACTGTAGTAATTTCAGATGCACTGTTCTAATTGCCCTTGCTTTTGTTGTGGAAGATCAAACTGCTAAAATAAGAAAATGCCCTGCACCGAGATCAGTGTTGTCAGATCAATTATACAGAGGTTTTGATCTATCTAGTCTGTTATGGATGTGGCCTTACGATGTTTTGTTCTTATTTTTAGGATTCTCCTTTCACAAATGCGGGATTGGGATCTAACCTAAACCTTCTGGGTGAGATAGAATGTGATGCCAGTATAATGGATGGAAAGTCATTAAATTTTGGAGCAGTTGGAGCTCTGAGTGGTATGTTGACTATGTATTTTAAAGCTAACTACTGATTTAGGTGCAAAGATCGATTTTGTTCTTTTTTGTTACTGTTTTGAAGGAGGGGACACGTTGTAAATTCTACCCTGTTTAAATAAATTCTAGCCTTTTAGAAAAGGGAGAGGCATTCCTGCTCCCTAAAATGCTCCTTTGGGTTAATTTGCTTTGTGTAACGTGTTGTTTTGTTAGCTCACTCAGAATCCTTTGGTGCAGAAGAGTTATATGATACCACACAATATTCAGAATGGGGCTGAGTTTGCTCAGATGAATTTGTTGAATGATAACTTCGTAGTAAAATTCAACTGTTAAAAAAGTATTACAGGCATTTAAATTAGACTTTGTGTTTGTTTTTGTTCTCAGCCTCCTCACAGAACTTACTGGTATATAATTCAATCATTTATTTGCATATGGGACTTATTTAATCTGAGAACTAGTGTGTTTCTCTTTTTTTTTGTCTAGTTTTAGCTTTCAGTACAAAACAAATATAGATATACAGTCCCAAATAGGGATTGTTGAGGTTTTGTTGTAAGTACATGAACAGTCTTAGCTGTTACTTTTGAGTAGCTTTTCTGACAAGTTTTCAAGCTTTGTTCTTTATCCTAGAATAGTTCTAAAACTGTGGTAATAGCTTCCTCGTGTAGATATAAATCTAAAATAAATAGTAAAATTAAGTGTTTCAAGGCCTGTTTGTTAAAAAACTGTATCCTTCCAACCGTGGGGAAGGAGGAAATGAGGGAGTGAGAGAAAGCCAAGCCTGAATCCTATAATCCCTGTTCTGGCCTGATAGGTCCAAATGAAAACTCTTTCCATATTGAAAAATTAATGCCCATAAAACATCTTTAGCCTTTCAAACACAATAGATTTAACTTGAAATTTCTGTGGTAGGAGATGGCTCCTGCTATTTCAATATGGTTCTTTCCTTTTTTTAAAATCAGTGTGGGGGAGGTGTTGACTAGAAGGCTTTGTCACCACTGACAGGATGTGAGGGGAAAACCGAGAAAGGAGTTACTACATTGAAACATAACATAAGGTGTCTCTTAATGGCTTGACAAACCCTTGGAAATCAAAGGAATCTGACTTCCATTGCCAAAGTGAACACTGCAGCGCTCTGTGGAAAAATATTTTAATGTTTTGTTCCCGTTTTTTTTGCTAACTTTTCAGGAATCAAGAATCCAGTTTCGGTTGCAAATAGATTGTTATGTGAAGGGCAGAAGGGAAAACTCTCTGCTGGCAGAATTCCACCTTGGTAATTGCTTTGTTCTGCTTGACTTTTCTTTGGTCTTTGGTCTCCATGCATGCAATATTTGAAGGTTTTATCTTAACCTCAGGAAGGCTGGTGCTGTTTTACATGCCAACCTTTAAAAAGGAGATAAGCTTTGTGCTCTGATCTTGAAACATCTTGTGCACTCGATGAGGTTGTGGGTAAAAGGAAGTATTAGGAATAGGTGGCAACATCACTTTGTGATAGTTTCTGTCTGTGTGATCATTTCCAGTTGTAACACTCAGTCCTTACATTTGCTACTGTAGCATTTTGAAAAAAATATCCCAAAATACATCAAGGTGAAAGGGAAATTCTACCACCTTTGCCTCTGCCTACCTTTAAAAAAAGCAACAAGGTTTTTTAACAAGTATAAAGAATAGTCCTACTTTACTGCCTTTGTGGCTTTATTTTGTAGCTATAGTGTGGAAATGTGCAGTGTTGAGTGACTTCCTCTTATTTTAAAGGTAGATTTAATAGTATTTACAACAAAAATGGAAACAAGCACTCTTTTACTGAGATGGGTGTGATACTTAGGTGGAAGAGGTAACTATTAAATGCATAGTAACTTGAAATATTATTGCATCATTTTGGAAAGAATCGAAGAAATGTCAGAACTGGTTATTCTTAAAACCATCTTATTCTCATTAGCAGTTTAAATTGTCAGGTGGAGAACTTGAATAATGCACTCATATTAGTTGACTTCTATTGTCTGTCGCCTGTGGCAGGACTTGCTGCCTTTTTTCAAACTAATGGTCAGTATTTGCAGAAGTATTAAGCCAGCATTTTGGTATTTTAAAATATGTATATTTAGGTTCGCAAATTCTGCTTTCCTTACTGTGTTATTCTGTAAAATTAGCCAGGTAGTTCATGGCTGGGTGGTATAGTATTCCAGTTTAAACAGTGAGGAAGAGCACGATTTCGGTGTTCTGTTGTGCTGCCGAGGAAGTTCATAGGTCAAAAGCAGCCAGCCTGAAACCAAACCATTAACAGACAGATTTTGCATTTGAAACTTTTTTTTTTTAATGGAGAAAGCAAAGAATAACTGCAGAGAGGTTTATTAAGGAGTAAGAACTTTAATTTCAGTTGGTGTTAGCTCGTTTCTTTAGCTGTCAGAAGACAGTGAGACTTACCTGAATTAGATTAGAGTATCAAATGGGGTGGTTTTTTTGGTGTTCCAGAACTAGTACTGAAGTCACTACAGGAGCAAGCACTCGGGATTGTTTTACCTGTAACATCACAGCATCCTAGAAGTATTGTAAGGAAGAGCACCTGGGCATGTTAGCATCTTTACTGTGACTTTATGACCTCATTTATGCTCCTATAGTTTTAAAAATAGCTGAATGGAAAAAACACCCTGCACCCCCTTACCCTCAGAGAACAGAACTAAATCTTTCAAAGACTGTGCAAGTCCTTGGCTATCAAATACTCTCAAAGACAGAGGAGCTCAAAATCTCGAGGTCAGAGATGAGCTGTCTTTGGATCCAACACATGCAGTTTATTGGTGCACCTGGGTTACCTAATAAATATTTTGATTTCCTTTCTCACCACCCTGGATTTTTGAATGCATATTTTAGTAGAGCAGATTTGTTACCCTGGAAACGATCCGTAGGAGCGGGTTATGATGGGTTGTGCTTTGGACTTGCTTTGTACATACACACTTGGGTATGCCAAGCTCAGGTGACAGAGCTCGTGGGCATTGAAGGTGGTGGCTATGGATGATGTCATGCCTCGCCTTTCTGGCAGGGCTTGGGGTTACAAGTTGTTTTGGGACTGAAATACATTCCTCCACAGGCTGGGAACACATCTAGTTAAGTGACAAGAGAGCAGCCGTATTTTGGCATTCCTAGCAAGTGTCAGGTTTTTATTTATTTATTTATTAATTAATTATTTTTTCATTTGTGAAGATGTGCAATTTTCATCTTCTTTGTCATTGGCAAATAGTGTACTTCCAGATACTGTTTGTTCAAGAAACCTATGGTAGAGACTGTTCCTATAGCATGATCTAAGCTGGCTTAATGTTTTCTGGCCAGAACGTTTGGCACATGAGCACACAAGAAAAATTCAGGAGCTGTGAGATTAGTAAGAGTGGGATTATGGAGGTTTTTCTCTATAATAGAACAGTTTGCTTGGCATGCTTGTACCTATTCAGGGCCTGTTTTTATAGTGAGTTCAAAACCAATTCCAAGTGGTGTATTTCTGATTTTCAGTAGAAGAAATTCTAATGAGTGTGAATTGAGTTATTCAGAGATGGCAAGGAGGGATCAAGTGTCTGAACTGATGTATCCAGTTTGCTGTAAATTGCTCTGCAGAGTGTGTCCTTCTGGATCAATCTCTAGTTGTATTGTTTGAAACACAGAATTCCACTACCCCAATTAGAATTTTAAAAGTTTGAAGTATCCCTGAATGCATGAGTGCATTTCTTGAAACCTCTAAGGTCCTTACATCTTTCTGCCTTGCTTTATTCAGCACGATGTTGGCAAGATTTTCTCTCAGGCAGGAACAGAAAATACTCATAAATCTTACATATTCTGCTGTAAGATATTCCTGTTTGTGGTATCACTTTACCAAAGAAAGCACTATTTTAATAGCACAGTTACAAACTGGACGAATCTTTGGAAGGTGATCGTTAGGAATTTAATAATGGATTAGATGTTTTGTAGTAATAAGCTGGAAGATTTTCTTTTTCTTACACTGAAACCTTGACCTTTCTAAGGAAAAAAAGGCTTCTTTACATCTGCTTGCTGTTAAATGTAGATTTGTAAGATTTGCAGGATAGCACAAACACACCTAAAAGTGTCCTCTCTTAGAACTCCTTAGTACTTCTGACACCAAGTCCATGCCCATATTCCTTTACCAATATTAATACTAACCCATATGGGAAAGAATTTATTCTTAGGTTTTGTTTTTTCATTTAAATACACAAGGATTTTTAATTGCTTCAATTTTACAACATTTTGTGCAGAATACATAAATTGCGTAACTTGTAGGGCTGTGCATAATCAAGAAGGTGCCTGGAGTGAATGAAGACCTGCAGCCCCTTTTGTCTCTGTTCTGGATTTCTCCAGAACAATTTCTTCTGTGTATGGATGACTCCTGAGTGATTTGCTACATTTCATAGTAAAACATTACAAAGTGAATTTGTTACATCCAGGATTGCCTTGAGCACCTTTAACGAACCAAACCACCTTCTGTTTATCTTGGTGTGGCCTGTCTCCCTACAGCCCCTATTAAATGGTCGTGTTTGGAGCAAAACAGCACCAGGGAAACCAAGTGCCTGGAGAAAATTCTCTGAAAAGACCATTTTGGAGGCCTTTACTTGCATTTTCCATCAGTATGGTCTAGCATGCCTGGAACTGGAAGGCATGTGCAAGCAGTGGCTCCTTGCTGGGAGGAGGTTTTCGTCCTCTGTGTATTCTCTAACAACTACAGAGTACTCTGATATATTTGAAAAAAACATCTTTATATCTTGTTTGTGCAGAAACCAACTCTCAGAGTAGCAGAGAACAAACTCATTCATCCTTTGTTTATGTTTTTGGGGGTTTGTTTCCCCCCCGCTTTGGAAAATGGCATTTTGAATTAGCCTAAAGGCTTTTGAACCTCGGGGTGGTTTTGACTTATTTCTGTAGTGCTTTATTCCCTCCTCTCCCTCGCCCCCAATAAATTAAGCTTGTCTGTACATTTATTTTTATGTACAGACAACAAAGCACTGAGGTCCTGATGTTACTTGTCTTGCAAATGGTTTATTTTGACTTTCCTGTGATTACACTGTCCTTTCAAGACATCTGAACAGTTGAAAAAAAGGTGGTGTTATGAAGCCTCAATTATATTTCTGCTTCAACTAATCTAACTGTTCCTCGGGACCAGAACTGCCAATACTTTGTGCCCACCTTAAGGAAGGAAAGGAGTCTAGGAATTAAGGACTGAAATGTCAACAAAGTAAAAGTCATATCACTTAAATTATGAGACATTCTTGGGTGCTTTTTTGCACTCTTGTGATTACTAGTGACTTTTTCTGTGTTTTTAAGAATTAAAAAGGCAATTGTGAGACTGCTTGTAAAACACAGTGTTTCTGAGTGACCTGTGCTGTTCAAGTTACCTTATATAAAACTCCAAATGTTTGAGATTGATGCTTTCTCCACTCAACCTTCCTCTCTGTGTAAATTGTTTTGAACTGCAAGTGCTTATTTGCTTCCCAAGAATGTATTGTTGTTAGAAAACTTTTATTCTAAAAACCAAAACCACCTTCTTTTAGTCAGTGAAGAAGACTACTTAATTAGGTTTGGCTACAGGTTGCATTTCTCTCTTATGTTAATGAAAGTGCCAGGTTGTTTTTTGAGCACTCACCTAATAGGAGATACTTGAGTTCTCCCAAGGTACCAAATACCTTATTCTACAGTATCTTGCAACATGAATAATTCTTATCTGGAGCTGCACTGTCAGTGGTAAGAAATACGCATTTAATAATTCAAATTCTCATCTGGGTAAACCTCTTTTTGAGACTTTTGTATGGAGAGACTGGACACACCTCTTGTATTGGTTAAATCATGGAAAGATAGAAAGTACCACCTTAAAACACTACATACTGAAAGCTGCAGGTGTCAGATACGGCACTGTCAAGAAAACTTCCAGCAGTGTTAATGCCAGCAAATTTGCTGTGTGAATAATTGTCTCAGAAACTGTAGAACTACGTGGCCCCAGGGAGTATTTTGTTCATAAGTCTGTATTTCTGTAAACTTTTTTAATTGCTGTAAATCCTCACTCTTTACTTCTCATGTCCATTAGGCAGTTGTGTTATTCTTAACTTCATGGCCCGCTTCTGAAATAAGATTGGAAGTAATTGTCCTTTATTGTCCTAATTGTCCTTTACACAGCATCTTTCTGGAAGTGTGTGGTTTCCAGCTCCTACATTCCCCTTTTCAGACAATAAGATGAATTTCTTGAAGGGGAAACAACACAGATGATTAAGGCTTGCTTTTTTTCCCCCCTCTCCCTAAGAGTTCCATGTCTGTGTTTTGCTCTCGCTCATTGTCACAGCAGTGTGTGCTGTCTCACTACTCTAAAGTGTTCAGTAGTGATTAGAAAAAAACTTCTCAGGTGGTTGGGTTTTTTTTTTTACAAGTATATTAAAAATTCAGTAGGCTAGTTTCATTTGCAAATGCTTGATTAAAAACTCCATGAAATAGACCTCAATCCTTCTAAATAAGATTAATTTTTAGCCTGTGTTGTACTTCTTGAAATACTTCTTGATATCCCTGTGACACAGGCTTGACTTTTCTGGAAGTACAGTTCTCACCTCATTCATCCCATGTTCTCGGTCTTCAGGATCTTGCTAAGTTGTTATAGAGAGCAAGAGTCTTAAACAGGCTTTGTCCTGTTTTAGCTGTAGTAGAAAGCTGGTGCTATTTGGTAATGAATTTCAAATTTAATAGCACTTGTTTTTATCCAGTAATAAACCCAATGTCAGAGCTGCGTAGTCGTAACGAAAATACATAAGGTTGCCAAGTGTAATTGTAGCTGACAGCTCTATGAAACATAGACAGCTTACAGTTTAAAAATGACCAAACCAAATAGGAAAAATAATTGCAAGGAAAGGGGGATTTTGTTATATGGCTTTGTTTAAACTCCCTCTTCTGTGTCTCCTAGCTTTTTAGTTGGTGAAGGAGCTTACAGATGGGCAGTTGATCACGGGATACCAGCATGTCCTCCAGGTATCATGGCTACAAGTGAGTAAACTGGTGGTGTCAGTAGGAAGAACAGGACAGAGTAATTTTAGATGGTGCCTCAGCTTTTGTGGTGCACATCAGTTCACTGTTCCTGACATTCAGCTAGCTTTACGGTGTTACGGTATATAAGGGTGGTTTAAGTTTACTGATTTAAGTATCTAAATAGAAAAAAACTTGGAACTATTACTTCAGCTGCATTTTAGCAACATCTAATTGAAGTGAACCTGTGATTCTAGGACTAAATCCAGCGATGGACCTATTTTTTTACCAAAATGTAGGTTCTTTAACAGCTCAGTCTTGCAAGTCTCCAGTTGTGATCCATCTTGGATCCTAAAAGCACCGGCTAGCCATGTATTGCAATTCTGCAGGTGCCAGTTTGACTCTCTTGAGTCTTTGTCCAGAAGTTCTCTGGTCTAAACAGGCTATCAAATTAACTTGCCCTTTTTTTTTTTTTAACCTGGATAGGCTTCAGTATATGATGGAATAACCCAGTCCAGAAAATAGACTTGGACTGTGCTGTATATGAGTAGTAGTCTCTTAGGAAAGCTTTTTGTCTTAAAATAAAAGAAGTGATCAAGTTATATTGGTGCACCATCTGTAAACTAGGCTACAAATCAGTGCACTTACCCATGGAAAGGAGGATGTGGCTCCCCTTCCTTCCCTTCTCCAGCCCCCCTCCCTTTTGGAAAGTGCTGTTACTACTCCTTAGTTTGTTGTAGAGGTGAACATGCCCTATGCTGCCTGTTGAGGTTATGCAGGAAAAATCAGAGGCCATTACCCAAAGGAGGAGGACACAGAAGATTACAGAATGTGTCTTTATTTTACAGTAAACAGTACTACTGCTTAAATTATTTGACTGGTCCCTAAATCAGAGATTGAAGCCCAGGACTCCCATTAAGCCTTTTATTGGGTCTGATTCTAAATGTAGATAAATATCTAGAAGTTGCAGTTCAGAGTTGTTAATAGTCAATGCTTAAGTGTAGCCCCTGAAACAGTGGCACTGTTCTACTTGATCATGCCAATTTTCGTACATATTCATGGCGCATTTCATTTTGGACAGAAAGTTTTCATTTCTGGCTCCACATGACTGAAACTTTTGCCCTACCCGTGTGCTGTCCAAAACAACATTTGCAGAACAACTGTTGGGCTCAGTTAAGCAGAACATCTTTATTTCTATGGCTCTAGAAAAAGTCAAAACACTTAAAGCTTTGGGATTTTTGTGGGGTTTGTTTTTTTTTTTTTTTTTTGCTTTGTAGGAAAGTAGTACAGGAGATACTTTAGACAAGAGATAGTCTGACTAATTCTGTTTGCATGCACAAGTCTCCATTGTTTCTAGTACCAGTGTGTTTCTGTTGTGACGGAGATGATTTAGGTTGTGACATTAATTGCCAGATGATACCTTTACTAGTTAAAATGTACCCTGGTCAGGGCAAATCTACGTGTTGCATCTTAAAAATAAAGATGACCACTGCTAGTTTGGTTTGCCTAACCCAGACTATGAATTTTTGTTGGAGAAACATTAGAAGAATAATCAAGCTCCAAAATACCACTGTCTCGGGTTTTTTCTTGCCTACTCAGTGCATTCAGCATACTTCTGTTGTAACAAAACAATTTGCGTTAGAGCAGTTGAAACAACCAGGACTGACAAGTTAATTTTGAAGTATAATCATTAATGGTAGTATTTCTCGTTTCTTTTCTTAAAAAAACCCAAACCAACAGAACAGCAAGAAAGAGCAAACAAAAAACCCTGAAAAATCAGTTTGAGAAAATGTTATGCTGATTTTCATCCCAATCCTTAGCAAAGCTGGGTTTTTATCACGTTGACCTCTGGTCAGTGGGACTGAAAAGTAACCATTAACACCATGTGTGACAACATGGGATTGTTAGAGCTGAAAAGCTGGAAACTCTCTCACAGGTAACATGTAAGAAAGCTAAAATAGATTTGTCCAATGTTACCATGGAAGGGATGGTTAGATAAGCTTAAGAAACAATTAAAGAGAATGTTGTTTCCAAGCAACCACGAAGAGATCTCATCTGAAGCAAGCTGTTGTGCTAAATAATGTAACAAACTTCAAATGAACGGAGGCCTTTTGATTGTGCTTGCTACAATTGCTGTGGTAGAGTTTGCGTGGAGAACTGGGGGTAAATTAACTTCAAATTCCATGACTGATGAGTATCTCTGTGGAAGAAGAGCTGAGCTAATTGCCAGACACCAGAAAAATACGTGTAATAACCGAACCCCCCCCGAAAAGCCAATGTCTAGATTTAGACATGGTAAGTATTAACAGGAGGAATTAGGCGCGTGTTTTGGCTTCTCCGTGCTTCACGTGGAAAATATACTCTCGAAGGTGTGCTTTTCTGCCTCCCCTCTCCCAGACCACGTGCTGTAAGGCTGGGCCTGGGCGTGGGTTTGCAGGGATGGGGCTCACCCTGTGGTCAGGAACAAAGAAAGTTGGCAGGATTAGCTTTGCCATCACGCTCCATAGTTCCCTCAGAGCTATCCAAGTATCTCGGCACCAAACCGAAGCATGTTTTAAAGCACTTTACTTGTTGAACTACGTCAAGGTTATGTCAAGGCTCACCTGCTTTGTCTTCTTCAGTCTGCCAAGTATGTGAGGAAATGGGAATTCTGCCGTTTGTAGGAATCTGGTGGCTTTCCAGTGCACACAGTGGGTGGTTTAAAATAAAACAACACCTGAAATGTGATCTGCCTGTGTTGCCCACAGCCTGCAAGGAAGCTGAATTTATTAATTCCTGCCTATACTAGAGCCTAATGCCTGCCAATACAGAGCCCATACTGGCTGATCCCAGTGCTTTGTTACCCTGTGCTAGTGAGGCTGGTTTGAAAGTGTAATCAAAGTGCTAATTACCATTTAGAAATGCTAAATTACTGCATAATGCAATCTCTTACAAATATTAAAAATACACTCTAAATACGCAACGTTTGAGGTACGTCCTCAACTGCCAATATCTGTGCCTGCACTAGTAATAACCAAAACCCTTATCTGAAATTATCTGTTCAGCCAGAAGAAGATGCCAGTTAATTGATTCAACACATTTAATGTGGTGTAAGCATCTTTGAGTTGCTTGTTAATTGTTTGGAGGGAAAGAGAAGGAAGGTAACTACTCGTGCAGCAGACTTGGAACTGTGGAGGTGAGGGCAAGCACCTCCGTAAATTGTTATGTAAGAACAAAAATAGCTGCAGTGGATCCACGTGACTGGATAACTGGAATCCAAGAGTAGCCACAAATTATGCTCAAGGAATAATGTAAGAATACTTCCCTTCTTCTATCCCTTATGTTATCCCAGACTCTAAATTCCTGGCTCCTGAGTGATTCCAGCATATATGGAAGCGAACACTGGCATTTTCTGCCCTGAAATTGTTGCTTCCTCTTGAACCTGTATTAGTTTCCAGCACCTGCAAAAACCTTTACAACTATGAGCTATTTGAAGAACTACCTCACTTTCATTATTCTGAGACTTGTTGAATAAAAGCTGCAGCTTTATTGTCAGGTCTCTACTCCGAATCCTTCTTCAGTCAAGTCCTCTTGTTACCTTGAATAACTTATTGTCCCCAGTAAAATCACATCTTGTTGAACAGAGTCGGTGCTGCTGTCAGCCGGTTTGGAATTCCACTTGCAACAGGCCCTTTATACTCGTACTTTGTTTTCATTTTTTAACCGATTGTGTGCTTTTATCTCATGGCTCTTGGATTCTTTAATGAGGGAGAGCCCTTTCTAGGTAAGTGTCATGCAGGCTCTTGTACTTCTAGTGACACCCTATATCTCCCAGCTCCCCAGCAGTGCCTGCCTGCACTCCAAACCCCCACAACTCACCCCACTGCCAGTTCTCTCCTCGCTTCATTATTGCATTAAGAAAACCATTTGCCATATTGCAGGAACTGTGCTGTGGGGTTCATTCAGTGCCTCGGGGCAGGGGCTCAGACCATGTTCTGTTCCTTTGTTTTTAGGGGGAGAATGAAAGTGATCTGGAGAGAAACTCAAGGGTTTAGGGGGATTTGATTAGGAAGCTTGGTTAATCTGAATACGTGATGTAAATCCTCCCTGGATTTGTACCTAATATTGTAGTTTCACTTGCCAATCTCAACAGTCCAGTGCAGCCAAGAGAACGGCTGTAAGTTACCCAGGAAAAAAAAGTTGGGCCAGTTACCTAGAAGATGCTTTGAATGAAAATTTCCATGGTGCAGGAAAGGTTTCTTGATGGAAAAAAAAAAGATTTCTTCCAGGAAGTACTAAGAAATGGTTTGTGCGGCAGCAGTTTACCCTGAGTTCTTGTTATGAAGTACAGATCTATAGAGCAGTGCTCTGAGAGAGGTAGGTTATTTTTTCTTTAATATGCTTTTGATGACAAGTGCCTTTTTTTCCCATTCGTGTTGCAGTCTCTGTCAAAATATGACAACATGGGAAGTAGCGCTAGTAGTCTTTTAGTCTCAGCACAAGCCTAAATGGTGTTAATTTGTCATTTAAAATAGCTTTGTTAAAATGAAATTTATTTTCGTCTGCCTGTTTTCGTTTGTGCCATTTATTTTAGCAACTGCTCAACAGAATTCTTCACAGGATCATTTGAATTCCTGTGGGTTAACTAATTTGCTAGTATATTCCTTTTTAATTTTCTTCTCTCCAATAGTTGCATTCTCTTTTAATATGGAATAGAAAGATAAAATGCAGAAAGCTTTGTTTTCTGGCTCTTTCAGTTGACTCTAAGAACTGTCTGCCAGGGGGTGCTATATGATTGGTCTGTACTTTAAAGATTCAAAAATATTCGTAGACTTTTCTCAGTATTTTCAATTTACAGTTTGCTTTTAAACGAGGACTGCCAAACATCTTACAGGTTGCGTAATAATTTGTAATGACTGTAATAGAAACTTTGGATATGGTGTTTTGTGTTCCCAGTGTGACTGGGAAGGTTTGAGTATTGTCCTGAACTTAATTTGAAGTTTAGAGGCGCTAGAAATTTGTATTTGCTACTTCTAAATTTAAAACTTAATTGTTCACTTAAATAATTTCTGAATCTTTAATATAGCCTGAAAAGATGCAAGGTAAATAAAAGCATGGAGATTTTAAGGAAACATGGACTTTTTCCTAAAAATATTTTGCATTAACTTTGGGCAAGAAATGTGTGTTATAATAAACAGCCTGTCAGCTACAGACCTGTTTAAAGTACACAGGGCTAGAATTAATTAGTAGTTGTGTATCAATTATGTAAAAAAACCCCCCATTATGTAAAAAAAAAAACCCAATGCCTTAGTCTTGCATTTTTTTCTGTATGTACAATTCCGTGGCTTCAAGGACTCCATGAGCAGGACAAGTCTGATTTTTCTGTCTAATGAGTTTTCTCTTACCTCTGTTCTCTGGATCATTTCTAATGGGCTTTGAAAGGTGACTAAGAAAAAGTTCTGAAAAGCTGTGTAGAATGGGGAATACAATTGTTTTTCACTTGCTTAGTCACTGTATCATTATCTAATAGAACTGTCAAGATTTTTTGATTAAATTTTCACTTGTGCGTAGCGTAACAGTAAAAAGAGTTAAGGGAATGATTCGAGTGCCTACAGCATTAGTACAAGAGATGAGGAGATGATGTGCAAGTTTTTTATCAAGCAAGTGGCACACAGATGACATCTCTGAACTGACTCAGAGACTAATGATCACTTTCTTTTTCTTCCACTGACCCGCTCGGTGGAAATTATTTTCTCCTCTCTTTCTGTTACGTGGTGATAACGTTGAAAAAAGCCTGCGAAAGAGCTGCATTTATTATCTAGCTGCGCTGGTTTAGGAGATGAATCTTGTGCTAATTAACTGTGTAATGAAGGCCTTGTGGCCCTTTCTCAACAGGGTACAACACATCCCGTAATAGCAACCTCTCCTGCAGGCCAGTGGTGTTGAGCAGGAGCTACATCCACCTGTTCTGTGCTCAGCCACGGAACATCCTCCACAGGGAGAGAATGTGGAGGACTCGGAAGGTGTTTTCGGGTCCTTGATGATTATTCATTATTCATTTATTCTTAGAGGCACCTCATGCTGCATTGCTGGGACATCTGGTAAATACCATAAATGTGAGACTGAGGTGCTGAACTTTAATAATATTTTAGCTTAATAATATTTTAGTAGTTTAGTTAACAACATTTAGTTCTCTTGTTAGCTGTTAAGTCTTTAATCTGGATGAGGCCTGAGCATGGCCCTTTAAGATGAGCAGTCATTTTGTAAAGCTGTGGGGTTTTTTGTCCTTCTTCCTCTCCTAGCAGCTCTGAAGTAGTTTTCTTTATGCCAATAGATGCATAAATGAGGGAGCAGGACAGAATAGCTGGTTGTATTCTGTGGCTCCCAAAACTTATCTCTTCTAAGCATGAGTCTGAGCATCCATGCTGTTACTGGATAGGGATTTACTGCCAGGGATTTTTATCTGAAATCACCTAAACTTTTAAGTTCTTGAGCAAAATCAAAGAATGTTTTACTGAATACCTTTCCGTGGATTCCAACAACAATACCTCTGGGCTGTGATCCAGTGATTTTTTCAAACTAAAATTACATCTGCTCCCTTACCTCTCTTTCTAGCTTCCTCCCCAGTCAGTAAGCTCTGCCTCTCTTACTTCCCATTCTCCTTGGCCCTAGGTAACATCAGGCTGGTGTAGCTATATTGCATTTGTTTTAGGAAAACATGTCTGTCTTCATCACTGTGTTGTGTCCCTTTCCTCTTCCAAAGCTTGGAATATGCTGTCCTGTTGGACGGAGGTGAGAGTGGTTTTTATACTGTCATTAAGGACAAGTGAAATTTCTTAGCGTCCTTGCACCACAAAGTTGAGTTTTTATTTTAGATTTAATGTGAATTATGAACTCAAACTGTGTGTAGGAATTTTCCTTCTCTGTGTACTGCTTATTTTCAAAATAAATTTGCAGTGGGTTATTTTTCCACGTTGTTGTGTGCATTGTTAACTAAGCACATTTGAGTCCTGGATTGTGTTTTAGTTCATGAAGTGTTTTATTGAACTTAAAACCCCATAATATATTCTCTGTCAAGGACCAAACTTAGAGGATGTTTTCAGAAAACTCTTAATTTCATCTTTCATTTGTTTAGTTTGAAGCTCACTGGGGTTTTTCAGTTTCTTTTGTCACTAGTAGAGCAAGACAAAGCAACCAGAGTGCTGCTTATTATGATGGCATTTAGAGTGGCTTTACATAGATAGAACATCACAAAGACAGGAATAAACTGAGGGCAGGCAGCCTTTCACTTGCTCTGGTCTTTATTCCCTTATTCTGAGAGAAAAATTCAAATTTAAGATTCAAAACGTTTTATTTTTAACTGAAGTTAGGCATAACTATGCCAGAGGAAAAAATTGTTTGGCTTTGATTTATAAACTGGTCCTTTATTTCACAGGTTTTGGGGCACTTTGGAGGTATTAGCTGGTTTATCCTGCTAAGAAGAATTAGTAATTACTGATAGTAATTATTTTCTTTTGATATCAAAAGGCCGTTATTCATCAGTCCTTCCTAAAACAAACTCTTCCCCTTTAAGATGAAAGTTAATCCTAATAACTATCCTGAAGCTGAATGTAGTGTGAGCACAAGAATTTCCCTTCTAGGGGATGTCTGACTAGATTGACTTTCCCTCCCAGGGTGGAAAGGTCTGATGTTTCATGATAAACTGAGTAAAAGTGAAGAGTATGAATTAATACATTATTAGTTTAAACCTGAGATTGATCAAATACTGGAGCAGAGGCCCAGAGGAGTCGTGAAATCTCTCATCACTGAAGATATTCAAACTTGGCAAGATTTTATGCAGCCCTTTTAAGCTGGATTTGTTTTCCTGGGGGCAGATTGGACTACACAACCTCCTAATATCCCTTCCAACCTACATCAGTGTATGTTACTAGAAAAGTTTCTTCATCTGTCTGTCTGACATGGTCCAAGATAGATAAACTTCCTTGGTAATAATCACCTGGTTTCTGCCCTGTATTTCCCAACTTACTAGTACCAGTTAACAATACACATAAGAAGTTACTGTTCACAATTAAATCCTCCAAAGCAAATGTTCAGGTTTGGTTTTTTTTAATTTGTTTTTGGGTTTTTTTTTTTGTTTTGTTTTGTTTTTTGTGGAAAAACAAATAGAATCTTAAAACTCAAGGTAAACTCTGAAAATTAACCGCTTAAAGACTGAGGACTGAAGTGAATGAAACAGGATAAATACTCCAAGGTGTAGTTGGAGTGGAGCTGTTAAGAGGCCTTATAGCAGCACTCTGCAGCTGGGAGGGCAGCTTGGAACTAGTCCATGCCTTCTCTGTATTTTGAACTGGGGAACATGCAAATACTGCAGAAGGTTTCAGGAAACTGCTAATATTGGGTTGTGGAGTGCAAGGAAAGCTGCTCGTGTTCAGGTTTGCCTGTCTGGGCTCCTGCACCCTCCTGTTTGTTTTACCTCTCTAGGTACACCTTTTTTTTTTTTCTACCTTGGCAGGAGGCAGTGCCAGCAGCAGGTAACAGGCTTTAGGCATATTTTTCCCTGTTTAATACCTGCTTTTGAGGAGGACCAAGGCCACACACCATTCCTACTCACCCACATTGTGGCTCTGCCCACAGGTATTTGCTGTGCTTGGTGAACTCACGTCAACTTAGAAGTTCTCCTGTTTAAAAATTCTGTCAAGAACAATGTCCTGGCTTGGTTTATTTGGGGTGCTTCTCTTTAACAAGAGAAGCTCTTCTCTTTCTTGATTCTGTGTGAGGTCTGTTACTTATTTCTCACCACCCCCAATTAGGTCTTGACTGAAATGATTCTTTACCTGCTCCCCCTTATCAAGTGTTTGGGTTTTACCTCTTGGACCTCATTTCGAATGTAGAAATGTGTTGTCCAAAGTAGCTGCATTAATCAGGTCTGTATATTAGAACAGGTTCCTTTCTTGGTGATGGCAGATTAATATGTGTTTGCAGTTTTAAGAAACTGGTATTCATTAGGTTTTTGGAGAGAAATGCCAGCTTTCTTAGTACTTTTAGGTTATGTACTTGAATGACTGTGGGTAGTTTAAGGTCCGGTTTTATATACTTAGAAACAGCTTTAAAGGAGAGTTCACTAGGTGAATTTGGCACCTGCATGGAGAAGTTTCAAAGAAGTAAAATGCTCACTGTCTGTTACTTTGAGAATTGTAAATGAAAGCTTTGTGTTCTGTTGGCTCTGCAATATTGACTTTATTCCTAGACTGTTCATGCAGCTGTTCCAGTCTTCTGAATAATAGTGATGTAGCTATATTCAGAATTTCATTTAAAATGCCATTTGTTGAAGTTTATAGATTAAGTAGAAAACCTTCCTTGTCTAAGTCACAAATTCAAATTACTCTGCTCTCCCAATAGCTTGATTTGGTGTGATTAAAGAAGTGACAAAAGACATTTTCCCCCCACCTCTTTACATTTTACAGAGGATGTTAAAACAATCTGTAGATAATAAAGAGTCAAAACTAATTTAAACTAAACATATCAATATCTGCAATTTTTTCATGGACTGAAACTTCTAAAATGGGAACATGTCATTTTGGTCTCCTAAGCATAACAATTTTATTTTTTTATTCCACTTTAGAGAACACTTCCTTTCTGAATGTGGGACTTCAGATGTGGAAAATACATGTTTGCCTTTTCAAGACCTAGGTGGTCTTTAGGCTGTGTTGGATTATGAAACATAAAACTATTGCTAGACAATTGTGTGGCTTTAAATATATATGGGTAAACATACGCATATGCAATTAAGGTAATAAAATAGTAGCCTAAGTTTATGGATATCAGAATGAGCTCACATGGTATCTATTTACTTGTCAGCAGTCAAAAACAATAATTTTAACACAAGCCACTTATTCTGTTCCTTTCTGTGCAGTGCTGCTGCTTTGCCAGACAGAGATTTAGACCAGCACGGCTTCCACGTGTTCACCAGTGTGTTTCTACAAGATATTTTATTCATCACTGTTGCTGAACAATAGTAGAGCTTCTTAACTTAGGAAAAAAAAGGTGCAAACACTTCGTGCTGAAAATTAAATACTTGGTTGTTGGCTTTTTTTATTGATGCTTTTTGCATCAGTAAAGAAGTGGGGGATATGTCCTACAAAATGTCAACTTATCAGTATTTGCTTAAATTAAGTAAATTTTACTTAGTTATTGCTTTTGAACTATTTTTATAGGGTTTAGTTTAGCAGCTTTTAAGAGGAACAAGAGGAAGCTGGAGTTGGCCGAAAAGGTGGAAACAGATCTCATTCAACTAAAGAAAAGAAGACAATCAAATGAAAAGGTTAGCTCCTGTTTCAAATTCTGTTGTGTCATCCTAAACTTACAGCTGACTGCTAATAAATTTCATGTCATATATGATGAGTAAGATTAATGTAGCCTCAGAAGCCACTTCTCCTTGGGCATCCCAATGTTTAGATGATACAGTGATAACTTAGTGCCATTGAAACTTTTCTGCCTTGCTGCTTTGAAAACCAAACTGTCACTTTGTGCCTTGTTTGTGCTAAGAAAAATATTTTTGCTCGTTTTGAACTGGAAATATGACAAATGTAAGCACAGTCAGATAATTATTTACCAAAACGTTTTCTTTAGCTTGGGATCTCTGTCACTGTTTCCCACTTTTTAATGTTTCCTGAGCGCGCTGCACATTATGGAGCTGGAATTGGTGAAATTTGAAATATCAGGTAGGTAAACATGTGCATCTGTGCATGCATCTAGCATTGACCTGGCCCGTATTACTTGTGCTGCAAAACTACCAGGATTCCCTCAGTTCCCCTCTTAGTTTTGAGTGCAGAGCCTTTGTTACCTGTGAGAATGTCATTCGCAGTGTTTGTGTTAAATGAGTATAGCTCATTAAATTAATTGCCTGTGCTTTATTTGGGGCCTGTGGGCTTTTCAGATCGGCCGCTTTGATAAGCTGTCTGACCGCTGTGGAGGTATAAATAATGTATAAATCCCAGAGAATTGGCAAAAAACTTTATTCTCTATAGTCTGTGCAAGTGCAAACTAGCGATAAATTAAGCAATTTTCTTCTGTGTTCTTAGACAAGAAGTTTTCCCTAACACGGTGCTGATTTTTCAATTTTTTTTTTTTCAAGGAGATAAGACCTGTAAAGGAAGTAAGGATTGCAGGGGGTGGGGGAAGCTAGTTACTTGCTTGGAATCTTTCCTGTTTACTTCACACACCTCCTTGAGAAACTAAATGTTGAAGTGTAGCTGAGGGAGGAGGGGTCTCTGTACAGTATTGATGCTCATGTAATAAGGGGCAAGTCAATGCTTGAAACAAATGCCAATGCATGAGCTTACCAACCTGCAATTTGAAATTTCAAGGGCTCCTGAGTCCTGTGCAGCACTTGTGGGAGATCCCCAAAGGCCAGTGGTGGTAGGTAAAGGAGATGATCAAATAGAGCTCTACTTGCTGGTAAGTAATCCAGGAACATGACACACTGGGTTTGTCAGCTTGCTGGGCACATCCTGTCTGTTTTCCCCGTCAGAAAATCAAATTAACAAAGAAAAACCAAAAACAAATAGAATAATTCTCTCCAAGCCAGTGGAAAAAGGTCATTTAGCAAGGATGAGGCACGTGATTTGTCATCCCAAAACGCACGCTGTCGAAGCTGAACTCTCAGAAGAGGTTTAAAAAATAATTGGTTCAAAACCTTTTAAATATTTGAATAATTAAAAGTTAATCTTCTTGTCAAAGCTAGCCTATAACTGACAGATACTCATGTAACTTTTTTGTTTGCTGTCCCTCTCTGGAGCTGCAGAATGTCCTTTCTCATCAGGACTTCAGAGCTGTTCTATTATCTAGTTTTGTGCTGCAGCTGAGCTTAGGTCCCTCTGCTGCCAGTACTGCAAGCTGGGAGGAGAGCAAGGTAGAAGGGATGATAACAAAGGTGAAGTTGAAAGGAGATCATAACTAAAAGGCTGGTGTGGAGAGATAGTACTGCAGACCAAAAAGACTGAAATTACTTGGAAGTTTTAGCTGCTGTTAAATGTCACCAGCCAAAAAAGAAAATACGCTCTTAAAAATTAGTTTTCAATAAAACTCTCATTCAAAAAGAATGAGAGACTGTGAAAGCTTGTATGGAAAAAATTGACAGTGTAAATTACTAAAGGACTTTTATTTCCTGAGTAAATGGAATTTTCTGTTTGCTTTGTTCTTCATTGCTGACCCAATGCAGGATTTGCAGGGGGTTGTGTGATTGCACACAGGAAGATCCATTGAAAACTTCACCAAATTTTGAAGATGTAAAAATTTAGACTTCAAGCTGTAGAGTCATACTCATTTACACAGTTAAGAAATAATTTTTGTGTGTGAATTAACTAAACAAACTCATGAGGGGAGTGACTGTGATGTGTTCATTCAGCCAGATGCCATTCTCAAGTTCTTCTCCCCAAGCACCAGTAAATACCAGAAGTAAATGTTTGTCTTCTTGCTCTGAGCCTGTCTTTTACCAGAGGAAATTGTCATTGAAAATAGCTTAGAAGAGTTTGGCTAAAAGCCCTAATTTTATTTTGTCTTCTACTATTACAAACTTCTTTTACAGCTATGCTGAAGTTACTTGTAGGAGGAGTTGTCCTCTCCTTTATTTCATCAAGTGGCACTAAGAACTTCCAGTACATGTGATTTTTTTGGGTATAGAATAGTGCTTATAAGTTAGTATTTTATAGGCTAGTTATTTAACTCTGTAAATAACATTATTTAGTTTGAGTTTTAATAAAACTGGTTTGGTTTTTATCTTGTTTAACATATTTAACCAAGTATTTGTGCACCAGTGTGAATTATATGAATGGACTCAACAGTTTCATGTTCTTCAGCTACTGTGTTAACACAGAACATATTTAGAAAATGTTTATGTGCAGGTAATAATAAGTGTAGTAATCAGCTATGGCAATCCTGCTCTGTCTTATTTAATGTTGCAGTTTGAACAAGAATTCGAATTTTATATATTTCCCATTCCGTAAAAAAGAAACAAATTTTCCGTCCCACGTTCGTGCTGAAATGGCCTTTGATAATAATACTTCATAGACTTCAAAAGTACACTTCAAAATCCATTTAATATGGGAAAAGAAACCTAAATACTTTTTCATTCATTCGTTCTAGTGAAAGTAAAACCAAACCAAAAACAACAGAACTCATCTGTGGAAATGTGGTATGAAATAATTCCCTCATCTTGCGTGTGGAAGTCAGACAAAATGTTCTCAAAATACACCAAACTACTGTTAAACTGGGAATGCTGGGGTTAATCGTAGAACTTTGTATGATTAGGTGATTGGGTAATAGCATATAGGTGTTAATTACTTGAATCTGATTATTTTGGTATTTTGTCAGTTATGCTTATAGATAAGATTTGATGGTAGTTGTTCTGGAATTCTGTGAGAAGTAATCTCAAATTAAGAGAGAAAAGGCCCTGTGTTTTAGTGGGCACTGGGTAGAGCTCTCCTAAGTTATTAATTCCTTCCTTAGGGGCTTGTGTGATGATGACTGTTCATGGGGGTTTTTATGTGCAGAAAAAGGGAAGGATGAGACTTCTAAAATACTTGATGGAACTCTACATTTGTGCAGATGAGCATCTTCCTGCTCTGAATCCATGTTCTTAGCAAAGTTTGAGTATTTGGACCATGGTTTTGTGAAATTAACTTCCTTTCCTGTCACAGGGTGCAAATTAATTAAGTAATGTGAGGTCTTACTTTGCACATTGGCCTTTGGTTGTTTCCATTAACCACATAATAGATGATTTTTAGATTGCAATAGTGAGTTGTTAAAACCCTCAAACTGCTTTTGCAGTGGACCCGCTCATATAAATTGTTAACTCAAGTCAGACTTGGAATTTGTTAGCAGATATCACCAAGTAATAATCAAGTTTCCTTAGGGATCTCAAAAAATCCTTGAATCTGAGGTGCTAAATTAATAAATCAAATACATAAGAAGACGAGGGCAAGCAAGCTGGGTCTTGTTTAGTCCCTGTTGCACCCATATAAAGTGGGCTTATTTTAGATTTGGGCTTATTTTAGACTTCATGAATTGTAGTGTTTTAACATACTTGTTTTGATTATCCTGATAGTGGCTTGACAGGATTATGTATTCTTCAAAATCCGTGTGGTTTGAGGAGACGAAATGTGTGACACTGAAAGGCCTCTCACCAGGTGTGTTCTTCCTGGAACTCCTCAGGCACGTGTTGCCTTTTTGTGTGGAGATATACGGGAAGTTCCTCTGTTAAATTGTGATGAACTCTTCATTTACTGGTTCAGAAGTCGTAAGGTTGTCAGTACAGTTTACATACCTATTAGATTTTCAGTCCTAAACTATAGAATTGATTCGTGGTGTCACTTGTAAATGTGTGAGGTCAGTAGTGTTGAAATGGGAGCAAACAGAATAAGTCTAGAATAGATCTGACAGTGTATTTTTCCCATGGGATGTGGAGTAGAACTGATCCCCCTGGTTTTCAGTTTGCTGAGCAAGGATAAGTATTAACATCACCTATGTATCAGTGAATCTTTTTCTGAACGCACAAAAAAACCCCCCTAACAAACTCACATTACTGAGAAAGAAAATATGGAATTCCTTTGCTTGAGTGATACAGATTTCCTTCAGGGGGTTGTGTGGGCCAACACAACCTTCCCTTAGTAATGCTTCCCTTAGAAAAGGTTTCCAACCTCCTTGGTTGCCCCATTTAAAAATAAAATAAGCCAAAGCAAGCAAACTACCACTGAATTGATGGCACACACTGATGGGAAATGGATTTTCTTTGAAATGAAATAATGGTGGAAAAAGTTTCCATCTAGCATATACTTGTAAATGATTGTGGGTTTTTGATTGAAAGATCTTTTTTAAAAAAAGAAATTAGTAATAGAGGTACTGAAGGCAAATATTTTATATGTGTGAGAGCTAAGGCAGAACATGGATGGCAGATTGAGCAGATACTTTTACAGGTGCTGCAAAGAAGGCTGCAAACATTTTTTTCCTAGGCTGTCAGATGATATGAAAAACTTACTGATCACCCTTCAAGGATGCATTTCTGTTCATTATAGAAGCCCTAAATGTTTGCTTTTAATAGGAATTAAGGTTGCACGGGTGGCCTTAATTCTGGTGTTTCCTAACTTTGGCAGGCTTGATTTTCGTATCTGTAGTTGTCTATTAATCAAGTTTCTTGTTGTGGGTGTAATTTCCTTTGATAAAAGGGGGCAGGGGAGGGACAACTAAACCTGCATCATATTAGTAGTTCTTCTCTATATAGAAATTATGGGATACTTTAGTGCTGCGTTGCATATTTTTCCTTTTAAGACTGACACTTTTAAGTATGAACTCAAGTGTTTTCTCTTCAGTGTGGCCGGATTATCATCAGTGTAGGGGTCCTAAAAATCCTGCTTGATAAGTGACATTGGGAATTCTAATTGATGTTGGGAACTCGATAATTTGAAGTTGAGTAGTTGGGTGTATTTTTTTTTTTTTCTTCCTCCCTCTGGATCCTAGCGCAGAAAATTAACATTTACATGAAAAGCTTAATATCCTTCACTGGGTAAGTTTATGTAAAAGGCTTGAGGCTTGTGCAGCAGCAGCGTGCAGCTCTGGAGTATGTGATGGATGATGGATCAGTTTTGTTTATTAGTTCTATTTTCTGTACACTGCATGCTATGTGTGTGGTTGGGCATGAAGTCAGGGTGCCTTGCCCTGGGTTCTGCAGAGAGGGGGAATCCAGGGAAAACTGCTCTTTCTTTAAGGGTGACTGAACATGATGTATTAAGGAAGAGGAGAAGGGCACAAAGATCCAAGAGGAGAGAGAAGTGTTTGTGGAACAGCAGGCAGAGCGCTTTGAGTCAGGAATGAATGCTGGAAGATCCCTGCTCTTAGTGGAGCAGATCTACCTCAGAAATGATGGTAAAGGACGCTTTTCTAATGAGCAAGAGTGAAATTGTTTCACCCACCAAATATTCCTTAACTGAGAAAAAATTAGAGTGAAAGAATCTGACATAGAGAAGATTTCTTCTCAAGGCTTCTGTTTATTGTCTCACTCAGAATATCAGAATTTTCTCTTTATGTGGTAAGCTGCTTCTTGGTTTTGTTTTGGTTTTTCTTGCTGTTGTTTTTTGTGGGGTTTTTTTTTTTAATCACACATCTTTAAAGATCAGAGCCTCTGAAAATTCCATCTTGAAGCTTTTGGGAAAGGTTTTTTGTTATGAGATCTTTGGAATAAGTTGCTGAATCACTTCTTAGTGGACAAGTGGCCACCACTAAGAAAAGAGTATTTTTGGCACTTTTCTGCGTAAAGGCAGGTGATTTCAGCATTGGATGAGTTCTGAGATGTTTATTACCTTCTTGTTACCTTCTTTTTCTTTGGGTCCTGTCTGAGGTAAGAGAGCATTTTAGGAAGATTTATGGCAGCACAATGGGTACGACGTGCATGAAAACAAATCCATTTTGTTGCTAGGCCTGTGAGTGGTTTTGTGTACTGTAGTTTGCACACTCCTAAGTATAATCTGCCTCTAACAGAGTGTTTTTACTAGTTGTTCCTGTTTGTGTGTCCTGCAGGAGAACGACTCAGGAACGTTGGATACAGTTGGTGCAGTTGTTGTTGACCAAGAAGGAAATGTTGCTGCTGCTGTCTCCAGTGGAGGTTTAGCACTGAAGCATCCTGGAAGAGTTGGTCAGGTGATTATTAGGCAATTTTTTTAGTTGGTATTGACCATTGAAATGCAATTTTTGTTCTTAGTGTCCTCCATCAGTGTAGTAAAATATTGATAGGTAAGAGGTTGTTCTGTAGTGAGTTACCTTTTGCCAGAGATATTAAGTTAATTTCTTGGGCTTAAATACCTCCTTCATACCACAGATAGTCTCTTAAATGCTCAAGAGCCTCAAAATAAGATTTCCCTCAATATTTAGGAAAGCTGTCCTAATTAATTTTTAAATGGTCTTGTGAATTGGTGGAAGTGACAAAGGCATTAACATGAAAGGTATTTGTCATGTGCTGTTTTTACTTGTTATTATGTTTATAAATAATTTATGTTTCTATTTATTATTAACACTATTTATATTTCTGGTGTGTCACCTTACTGTTATTAGGTGAGGAAATTTTGAGGTACATCAAAAATGTTATCCTCCATTGCTGTATTTTTGGTTAACTTTTGCTGCTGTCCTAAAAGCAGTTCTCTCTTGAAATGTGTTTAAGAGTTTTTGGGGTCTTTTGGAACAGCAGAATGAAAGAGATTTTATATGAACAGGGGTATCTGTACCCTCATTTTCTGATAAGTTAGGTTACAACACCGTAGATCTATGACAAACACTCAGATCCGAAGAACAGTAAAAGAGGGTGTAGCGAAACGGATTGGAATTGCAATACAATGATGATGTTCTTTCTTATTTCTTGTATTAATACATGGATTTTTCCTGGGTTTCTTTTTTTTGTTGTTATTGGTTTGAGATTTTTTGGGTGTTTTTTTAACTTAAAATTTATGAGCGATGCACTTCTTTCCTTAGGCAGCTCTTTATGGTTGTGGCTGCTGGGCTGAAAATACAGGAGCTCATACCCCTTACTCCACTGCTGTGAGTACTTCAGGTATTTACTACTTTTATAAATATTTAACAAAGTTGCCATGTTCCTGTAATGTCATTAATTTGCAGATTCCAGATAAATTATTTCCGTGAATGGTGGATTCAAATATCAGCGTTATTTTCCACATTTTTATCATTTTTTGCGTATAAATATATGTCAGTACTGTCTTTAAATCCAAGATGTGCTGTATTTACATATTTAGGAACCTTTCCTGGGAAGAAACCCAATATTGTGTTAAATGCAGAATTCCTCTGTGACTGGAAGCCTTTTGTAAGGGACTAAGATAACTTGAGAGTCCTTTGGATACGGAAATGCTGCAAACAGCATTTTTCCCTCCAAAATATGTAATTCCTATTTCCGGCGAATATTTAAATGAATTTGTACGTCTCTCTTTTCTTTTTAAAAGGAAAGGGAAAAGGCAAAACCAAATTATTAGAATAAGTGTCAGGAGTTATCAGCTTTCAGTACAGGGAGAGGTGAAAGAAATCTGCAGAGTTCAGATTTAGGTGATGTCAGTGGTATCCCATGGGCACTGCAGAGTTAGTCCTGATACAGAAATAGTGGGGGGAGCAAGGTAACAGGGTGTAGAGTTAAAATTTGAGAGGCTCAAGAGCATCAGAAATATCCTTTTGGAGCCATATACCTTTTTAATTTCTCCTGCATTTACATCTATCTTGCGCTGTTGAAAATTTGGGTAGATGTTCACCCTGAAGTCCAGTGTCAGTGATAGCAAATATTCTTCTTAGTACTTACTCAGGGGAAAGTTTTACTGAATTACAGAAGTGTCAGAAAATGATTCTACTCAAGGAATTGATTTTAGTGTAATACTGGTTTTAGTTTAAGAAATGCTTTCCTGTGTAAGCAAATATATTTGAATATTGGGGACCCTATTAATTAGAGAGTGTAAGTCCAGTGTTAGAGATTGCTTGTAGAGCAGCTGAGAAGGGCACCTTTATTTAGGTTTTTTTTAAGCTCTTCTTTACAAAGTCAGCTGGATTTGAAATCTGTGCAAGTACTGATGCTCTTAGAGAGATGTCTGGGTTTAATGATGGCCTTAAATAGAAGCCTCCTCCCTTTTTGCTGGTACCAATTTTATACAGTGGTAAATACTTTAATGTTACACTATTTATAACTATCACACACAGACACACATATATATATATATGTATGTTTCTTTGGTTCAGATCTTCTAGCTTCCATGACATGACCCTGATCCCAGTCCCAGTTCATTGAAGTGGCCTGCTGGTGCTCTATGAAGCGTGGCCATCTGTTTATTCCCCGATTTGAAGTTCAGACTAGTGGTGTTTAATTAAACTCTTTGTTTCTGGTTTTCCTTCAAAGTAAAATGTGTGTATGTCTGCGAGAGAGAGGGAGATAGAAATGTTTACAGGAAGTGAGAACTCCTCTGTAATCAATACCATTCTTTTTTCCGTTTTCAGAAGCTCATAATGTTTTATTTTATAATGTACTTTATGTTTAGTGCAGTTTTAAAATATATTGATGCCTGACTCTTGTTTAAAATATGAACATCCAACAATGTGAACCATGAATTTAATTAAGGAGTAAAGGGATGGAAAAATTAAGTTATAGGAAAAGTTGAAAGAATGAAACTTAGAACTTGGCTGGATCACAAGAGGGGTTGGGAATGGGGGCATAAACATCTG
The DNA here is from genome assembly GCA_013396775.1 of Cephalopterus ornatus. NCBI lineage: Eukaryota > Metazoa > Chordata > Aves > Passeriformes > Cotingidae > Cephalopterus > Cephalopterus ornatus. Next base: position 1,174,269 of record VZRE01014787.1, read on the forward strand.
CAAATATTCAGGTGAAACTGCCATGGCTCAGCAAGAAAAAATACATTAACATACTTCATTGTTAAATGGTATTTTTAGAAAATAAAGGTACTGTCTAAACTCTAGAAGATGCCTGGATTTGGAAAGCTCCAGGGTCGACAGTGCTTCCGTAGAGAAGATCTCCACTGGTGTAGCTCAAATCAGACTAGACTGTATTTGTAATATGATTATATCCTTCTCTTCAGGTTTCTAAATGGGTTTTGTGTGGACATGTATTTTTTAAAAAAAGGCAGCAAATGAAACTTACCTGTTACGTATAAATAAAAACTCTGTGTGTTTTCTCTGTGCGCATTCATTTCTTGTTTCATTTTACGCACAGACATTTACACCTGTATGTAAAAGCATCTCAAATGTGCTCATAAAGTAATAGAAATTTACGATCAGTTTGGATTTCTGTGGGTTTCTCGGTATGACATTGTTTTAATTTTCTCTGTCTCTTAAGTTATATTTAAGTGGTAAATTTGGCACAAATCTTTTTCTCCAAGAAATTCTTTTTTATGCTCAAAGTTATTACTAGATGTTAAACCAAATAGTTGAACTTCGATATGCTTTGGGAAATAAAAATTTTCACATTTTGTGTCGATTTAGGCTTTTTAACTGTTCTTAGTGATAGATGTGGATAGAAATTCAAGCTTTGGGATTTAGTTATATCAGGCTCTATAATCAATCATGAAAAGGATGTTCTTTGGTGTTAGCTTCCTACACACAGTTTTTCAAGGGCCGGGTTTTGACTCCTTACTTACGAAATTGCTCATGGCTTTAGGTCTGGGAGGTCAGCAAGAGATTGAACAGCCTGGGGAAAACCTGTGGTGTGGAGAGAGGAGAGTTTGGAGTAGCAATTCGAAGGAGAACAAACTCTTGCACATTGAAATCCATGTGGAATGGACACATTGGGTTGAACCAGAGCTCCAAGGTGGTTTGGTGGCCTGTTTCAGATAGAGCGTGCTTGCAGGTGTCCAGGGAAAAGTACAGGACTGGGAAAAGCACCTCCGCTGCCTTTTCCAAGCTTCTGGCAGTTTATGAGACCGGGACTTTAGAAGCTGGAGATATATTTGGTTTTGATAGGTCAGGGTGACTTCTCAAGATTTCTCATTTCTTTTTGTTCTTAGAAGAACAGTTATTTAAGAAACAACATGCAGTTATTTAAATTTTTCTGGCAATGTTTTTATTATTCTGTGGTGGTTTACCTTTTTAGAAGCTTTCTTGGAAAAGGAGAAGTGTCAGTTTAAATGCCACAGTGAAAACACAGTAGAGTTTATTCTTGAGTTTTTATTAATTTTGTTCTAAAATCCTCCTGTTGAAACTTCAGTTGGAGACATGTCTTTCAATACCTGCCTCATTAAAAAAGGAGGGAGGAGGGAGGAGGCATTGCCCTACAACTACCTCATTTAAAGTACTTCCAAGTTGCTGTAACTTTCTTTCAATGGTTGTGTATTATTTGAAGACATCTTGAATCTTCTGCTGGCCCTGTGGCTGCTGGCAGGCTTCTGCTTCTGCCTCTCCAGGCAGGATTTGCTATTAGCTATTATGCCTTTTAGCAAGTTGTTTCTTAAATATTTTTGGCTATTTTTGTCGTGATTTTATATTGAATGTGCCAAAGGTGGTGGTTCTGAACTTGTTTGGGCATGACTTCAACTTCTTGAACGGTAATTTTATACCTCTAGCAGTCACTTGGCCTTGTTGTTTAACCACACTGTCTTTGGTTTTATTTCTTTTGGCTTTTCAAAAGTTACTTCAAGGTTTATGAAATACAGGATATTGTAAAACTCATATTTTATGGTTATACTTTAACAGGGCCTGGGACAACTGAAATCAAAAGATGAAGACTTTCTAAAGACAGGATGGGGGAGATGGTGGAACTTAGGAATGAATATAAAGGGCCTGAAATTCAAGGTTTATTCTGTAACTCTCAGTCTAAAATTCAGTCTCTGTGCAAACAAGTAAAATCTTTCTGATTTTTTTGCTATCAACTTTTGGAGACATTTTGCCATACAAACTCTGAATTATATAAAAATTAATATTTTTTGAGGGGAAAAAAAAAGTCTGTGGGACTTTATTGGCACCTGAAGGATAAGCATTACAAGTATTCTCCAAGTGTCTCAAAACCAGTATTAGAATTCAAGAAATCCAGAGAATTTCCCAGACCTGGGAAGTCTTAACTGTGACATCTAACAGCATAGTACAAAAGTGCCATTCCATGCAAGAATGATGGTAGAGACTGAGTGAGAGCTTCTTAAATGAATGAGCGTGACCAGTGGCCTTTATTTAGTATAAAGATAAGTATTTAGTATAAATGTAAGTAACAGCTAGGCTGGTTTTTGGATCAGCGTGTAGGAGAAGCCAAATCTCTGGTGTCTAAAAGCTTTTACATGCATGTGTGCACACAGACACAAACAAAACAGCCTCCCCTTTGAGCACCCCCACCGCCTCCCCCCCAAAAAAAGAGGCCAAACCCACACTTCTAAGGCCACTTGGAACTCTTTAGTGGCTGTTTCTTGTTGGTATATGAATGTAAACACAGGAAGATGGGTATTATTTGGAGGGAAAACATTTGTGAACAAAACCCAACCGCAGGAGAAACAATAGTCCGTTTTTTTGGCTGTACTTTAAGAAGACATTTCCTATTTTTTCCTGAACATAATAGGAATCAAAGGCTTTGTGCATATTCTTCTCATTCAGAACAATATCAAGTGTGACATTGAATCTCCCCCAGCTGGAATATCCGTGATGGTTGTGAATAGTCATCCACTAACTGTGCCAAAAGTAATACTACTGGGGTAAGAGTCTGTGTCTTTCCTGGGAGATAAGTTGAAAAGTCATAGTTCTGTCTGGATATACAAAACCTTAACTAGAAATACAAAGATAAATAGGAAAGTTACAGTACCAGCTAATGCATGAGGCTTTGAAAGCATCTATAAGTGGAATTTTTGTGTGGAAGTACGGAGACTGATGTGTTGCATTTCTTTTTCTAGCTTTACAACAGTAGGTAGTAAAAATTGTCCACTTACCCACTTCTCGTGCGTGGGGGTGTGCTTTGTGTCTAGGTATCAGTCATTAAAGCCAGCAAACCTTTAATACTGCATTTCTGAAGGCAGACAGAAGGTCTTGCATCAGTTACAAAATGCAGAAATTCTGTGACACAAGCTGCAAAGTCTCCAGCTTCTATTAAAATCCATTTGAGGAGACTATTTGATACAAGAGAGGCACATAGGATATCCGAGGGAGAAGTTAAATAGGACCTAATCATGGTTTATAATCCTAAAGAAGAAGGACTGGAGTCTTGCAATATATTGAGCTCATTCAGAAAAGATTAAGCACGTTAACAAATACAGTTTGGCTTCAGGACTGAGCCCAAAGTTCTGTTTTGTTGAGAAGGTAGCAGGGATATCGGATTTATGGAGATTTATTTATGAGGTGTGGTTGAAGATTCAGTCTGGGAAAAGTCTTTCAGTGATGTCTTGCTCTTCTCCACTGCCCAGAGCCTGTTCCTGACTGAATCAGATACAGGTAACAGCAGTGTTTTAGAAATACATATATAGACTTCGTTTATTCTGTGTAAAGAAGGATAACGTGCCCAACTCCCTTTACAGTGTCTTGTGTTGGTGAATTCACCCAGATCCTAAAAGACTGTTAAGGCCTTTGGTCAAAAGCAGTGGCCTCTGTTCTCATAAAGGCATTTTAGAGTTTACATCAAAATAGTTTAAAAGCTGTGTTAGATATACATATGTATATATATGATGCATCATTCCTGAGGGAAAAATAGCACACTTTGTGTTGTGAAGAAGCACAGAATCGTTAAGCTTGAAAGGATCCTCTGGAGATCTAGTCCAGCCCTCTGCTCTAGGGTTCTCTTGGTTTTGAAATCCACATCAATAAAGAAATAAGTATATTCACTCTTCTTTCTCCCACCTTTTCCTGCTCAAACTTTTTCTTTTTGTTCATATCTGTTCTTCTTTCCAGCCCACTGTGTGTCTCGTGGTTGCTTTTGCGGGTAAAATGGGACAGGTAATGTGGGATAGGATGGAATAGGAATGACATCTATGAAGGGATGGCCTGTGCTCGTGAAAATGGTTGCTGAGCTGTGACCACAGCCAGCATCTTGGTCTCCTTATGGAAGCCACTGATCTGTAGATTCTTGCTTGAAAACGCGTTCCTGACACAAGCCACAGTGGTGTGGAAATCCAGGGAGTAAATATTTTTCAGGGAAGCTTTAGTGCAGATAAACGGCTTTGTGAGCTCCAGGTGTACAAGGATCCAGTGGTGGACACCTGGCCAGGGGTTGTTTTGTAGAATCATAGAGTGGTTTGTGTTGAAGGGGAACCTTAAAGACCATCTTATTCCAGCCCTTGTGGCATGGGCAGGGGCTATCTGCACTAGACGAGAGCCCCATCCAGCTTGCCCTTGAACACTTCCAGGATTGGACCATGCACGGCTTCTCTGGACAACCTGTGCCAGTGGATTACATTTATAATGTAATTATAAATCTTGCTTCGACCTCACATGTGTTACTAGGCCTGAGATAACACACAAGTGCAGCATTGTGTGTCTGGCCTGTGTCCTTCTGAGTCCACGCTCCAAATGCCCAGAGGGATTTCACATGCAATCCTTGTATCCTGACCAGATTATTTGAGCCACGCTGTGTGAGATGGATATTATGATACGGTTAATCTCTTTGTAGAAATACGCATTATCTCTCAAAATCAGTCTGGTCCTGTAAAGTTTGGGGAATAATAGGTAACCTAATGCATCACAGATGAAGCAGCTGCAGATGGAGAAGAGTTATGTCATTGTTCTCGTGAACCAGAGGGTAGAGGAAGAAGAGGTCTATCTCCAGACAGATCAGTATTTACCTCTGAGGCCCTTGTGTCCAGATGCCTTTGAGAGGCTTCAGTGCCGTAGCATGTGGTGTCTGAACTAACTCACCACCACCGTGAGGCTGGGAAAAGGGAAAGGATGCAAGAGGCAGAGATGATTTGCGGGAGTGGTAGCGTTGAGAAGCAGTCCACTGAACACAGTGTTCAAAGCTGAGGGGTTTGTCCTCAAAATTATCAGAGTGGTGGTTTGAATTGCCTTTGGAAGAGTTGCTGGGAAGCAGGACTGGATGGTTGCAATAATCAAAGAGGTCTTTTTGCCTCTTGAGATTTTCACTGGACTTGAAATAGGTGCAGGGATATAAATTGAATTGGAGATGGGGGCAAACCGAACTCTCTTTTTATGTCTTAAACACTTCTCTGTGATTGGGAGTAAATATGTTGAGGTAACTAACACTGTCTTGCTTCTTTCCTGTAAGTTTTATATGACAAAAGTGATGTAGTTTGGAGAGGTGTAGTATTTTTACCAAGAGATGAGTAGCAGCAAAGCTTCTGGAGGTGGCCAAGGCAAAAAAGTGTTGCTTTTCTCTTTTCAGTTTAACTGAAATGAGTCTTTCAAAATATGTTAAATGTAAAGAAGAATGTAAAAAGCATATCCTTTTTAAGGGACCCAAGTTTTTCTTTTCATTCTAACCTCTCTTGGAGGTACATCTGAAATACTCATTAACAATTGAAACAAATAGTTTCATTATAAAGTTACCTGCTATTTCCCACAATTTAGAAGTAAAGCATTCGTGCATTTGGCATACTGTACATCTTTAACCTTTTTTTTTATTTATCTGTAAAATGGTAGAAAAGCTGAATGAGTTGTTCTTCAGAGTGATTTTAGTTTATTTTGCCCATATTAAAAACTTAGAGACATAGTAAGTGTTTCCCCACCTTTCCTTAGAGAAGATACTTTAGAGACAGTTTGTCTGGATGTTGAATTTGTCTTTGTTATCTTTGAAACTTACCCAAATTTACTAAAGTTTCAACCTTTTGGAAGATTTCCATTGCATATTCTTAGTAGGTAAATCATCTAAAGATATTCTGTCTGCAGCAGGAATGTGCTCCATTGATCCCTCTAGGATCAATGCTTTAGGAATTGAACAGGACTTTGTTTGCAGGTGTTCTTCCTGGCAGCAGGTCAGTAAGTTAAAAATTTCCCCTGCTAGGATGAAGACAAGATGCAGCAGCTGATAGGAGTACAAGAAGCTGAAAGTTATGCAACTTTAATTTAATCCTGCAGTGCGTTCTGCTAGACTGGAGCATTTTATGTCTTTTCAGAATTATACATTAAATTTTTATTTTAATATGTAACTGCATCAGTATCTTGCCAGCCAAATATTTTTATTGTACTGTATTTTGTTTTTTAAAATCACTGGCTTGCAAGTTTTCAGTCAGCTCTTTCTAGAGATGTTGGAAATGACATAAAATACAGGTTTCACTGTGTTTCCATTAGGCATAACTAGAAGTTATTCAGGAAATAAAGCAGCAACAGTAGTTCTTGTTAGTTGACACTTAAGGTACTACTGTTTTACTGAAAATAACAATATTAAAGCTGAAACAACAGGTTCAGACTCTGCTGTATAGATAAAACAATACAGATAACCTGTAACTTGTATCTGTAGCTTCTGAAAAAAGAAGACTCATACTTTGGCAGAGGAGTAAACCAGATTAATTTTTCCATTCTTGACTGTCAGTAATGCAACTTGGCATTTTACACTCCTTTAAACCAAGTTCCAGCGCTTTGCGTGGAGGTACTGTGTGTGTTTCACCAGCTAGACGGGGCTCCAGCAGCTTGTCGGAGCTCCATAAGCTCCCTGCCTATGGCTCACGGAAAGCAAGCTACATTTTCATTTCTCCTTCCATTTCAACAGGAGCCTCTTTCATGTCTGCAAATTGAAAACGCGTGTTCTTCAGTGTGCTGCATGTATGTGTGTGTGTGTCTGTGCGTGTGTGTGTGCCCTCTGGCACACCTGCTTCTAATTTCCTGACTTGAAAGCATCTCCCATCAAAAGGAGCAGAGAAACAATTTCTCTCTGACACGCTGCTCGGAGGCCCTTGCTCCGCACAAGGCCTTCCTTCCCTTTGCCATCTTGGTCCCATTGGAGGGACGTTATAGGATGCAGAGCACACATTGTATGGGGTGTTCGGCTCGTATTGTGCTGGGTTCTCTCTCCTCTTGTTGTGGTTATTTCAGGCATATAAGACATCTACTTGAGAAGTCGCTGTGCTGAGGGGGAAAAGCAGTGATTTAATCCGTAGTTTCTTGAATGAAGCTCAAGTGGAAGACCGAAGTCTACCGAAGGAAGTTTTGGATAAGCTGTGAACTCAGTGTTAGTTGCTGTTTGTACAGAAAGATTAAAATGTAAACATTGTAACTCATATTTTTTGACCTTATCTTTAGATTAGTATGTGTTTTAAAATAGTATCAAATAGCTGAACATTGAAGATGTTAACAATCTTAAAAAATAAAAACCTCACCAAAAAAAACCCCAACTATTAACTTGGATGTTTTGGGAGCTGTGCAAAGGCTAACTAGCAAATTAATTACTACAGAACAGAACTATTAACTATTAAAAAATTGCTCAGGAAGAAAAAAACCCCAAAATTTTGAGTTTTAGCTTAAACATCTTGTCTGTTTTCTCAGTTCAGCACTGACAATTTCACAACCAGCTGCAGCACGTACCCCTCCAGTGCTATGCTGTTGAATTACATCGGCTTCATTTACCACCAAGCTCAACAGAACAAAACCTTCAGAAAGACTTAGAGCTTAAAACCCATTATGTGCATTTAGATAAACACTGATTGAAACGCATGGAATAGGCCTGACCTTACAGCACAGCGGCTGGTGGTTCACATGCTCCCAAAACTTGCCTTTGCTAAGCTTTGTTCGTTACTAATGTGGTCAGGTTTATGCAGAAAACACTAAGAAATTTTGACTGAACTACTAAACTTGAGAGGACTGTTGATACATCTGTAACTGTTAAGTTATAATGGAGTAACAGAAAAAAAATAGACTGAATCTTGTGGGGATCCTGTAGGAATCAATGAGGAGTATTTGAGTAGGAAAAATGGTCAAAAATTTATTATCAAAAATTACGCATTTCCATACCCACAAAAGAGGGAAGTCCTAATTCAGTGTTGGTCAGCTTGGCACTTGGAAGGAAACACTGCATTAAAAGCTGTACTGTGGCATGATCCAAGAAGATAAGTGTCTCTGAAAATTAGTTCTGATGTTTCTGTATGATCCCCAGGGGTTTTATGTACAATCTTCAAGTAGTTTTCAGGCAGGGGTAGGAGCTTCTGGTTGAAGACAAGTTGTTTGGGATCTTTTTGGTGAGTTTTGTTTGTTTGTGGATTTTTTTGTTTGTTTGTAAAATTGGGGTTGTCACCGAGTGTGTTGGTTTGAGTGCAAAATAAACGTGTTGTGGTTGTCAAGCATTGTCATTCCTTCCTTCCCTTGCCATATAACTCTGGAGCTTTAGGAATCTGTTTAATTCTTTCCCTTTCACCTGGGAGGCTAGAAACTTGCTTCAAAATATCTGTGTTTGCATGTATGTATGTATGTATGTATTTATTTTTCATAGAATCATAGAATGGTTTGGGTTGTGAGGGACCTTAAAGCTCATCTAGTTCCAGCCCCCCTGCTGTGGGCAGGGACTCCTCCCACTAGATCAGGTTGCTCAAAGCCCCATCCAACCTGGCCTTGGACACTTCCAGGGATGGATGGAGCATCCACAGCTTCTCTGGGCAACCTGTTGCAGTGTCTCACCACCCTCACAGCAAAAGATTTTGTCCTATTACTAATCTAAATCTACTCTCCTTCAGTTTAAAGCCATTCCCCCTTGTCCTGTTACTACACCACTCATCACTGATGTCCAGCTATGGACTGCAATATCCAGCCAATGCCTTATCCGTCAAGTGGTCCATCCATCAAATCTCTCCAATGTCTCTCCAATGTAGAGACGAGGATGTTGTATGGGATGGCTTCAAATACTTTGCACAAGTCCAGGTAGATGACACCAGTTGCTCTTCCCTTAACCCACTACCGCTGTAACCCCATTGTCAAAGGCCACCAAATTTGTCAGGCATGATTTATCAAAATAAACTCTGTAGACTATATGTTTCCTGTAGAAACATTGCTGCCTTTGCCAGTAGTGTTCCCAGAGGAGGGCAATTAATTATACTTAGTCCTGTAAACACGGACAACAGCAGTTCCAACAGGAGTATTTTTGTCATTGGAGGGGTTATGAATAGGAAACATGGTGTTTGCAAAATATGACTGTTAGGAAAATAATTTGTTTGCTATATGAAACAGTTATTTCAGTGAGAAGCACTAATTTAACCCAGTAAATTTTTCCAGCCAGTCATCTCCATTTGAGTCACTCGTGTGTGAAGTCTTAGGGAAGCGCTGGTCTGTCATTGCAAAATATTTGTCTCTGAAATGTAATGAGCTTCAGGTTACCAAAGAAGTCATCCTCGTAACTGGGAGAGGATAGTAAAATGATTTAAACTCTGTTTACAGGAAAGTTACTAAAACAAATGTATTTGAGACTTTAATGTAGAATTGAAAAATTCTTATTGGGAGTCCCTGTTGCTTTGGGTTTAGTATTATTCAGTGAAAAAACTGCCAAATATATAAACACATGCAGTTAAGTGGAGCATAATGTGAAATAGTTGAGCAAATGAACCAGATTTACATTTTCATCAGCTTGTGTGCATGATTTGGAAATGTGTTTAAGTAGCTTTTACTGCAGTTGGTGTTCTTGGGTCATGGTAATACAACTTCTTCGGAAGCTGGCTAATGTGGTGGTTAGATTACAAGTGACTGGAACTATAAATTTGAACCCGCAGCTTTATATTGTAAGATATAAATCAGTTTTGATTCCTGTACTAATGTGTGCATTCATTTTGTGTCTAGTCCTAGTATTATCTCCACTGTTTAAGGCTATAGAGACACATAGATCTGCTAAACCTGCAAGACAGTTTGGTTCTTACTTGAGATAATAGAAAGGGTAATTCCATTGGAATAATTAGGGTAATTCTTTTTCTCAGACTTTATCTGGTCAAAGTGTGTAAAACTTAGGTTTTGGGGTTTTTTTCTTGTTTAAAAATATATGTTCCTACATCAAAAACTGCAGTAACAAATTTTTCTTTTCCAAAAGGGGGAAATTATTTTCCTTAGTTATCTGTCCCTGCAGATTGCCAGCATGTGATGTGTTGAAAGATTTTTACATACTCTGCCAGCAGCAGTCTGTAAGTTTGCTGCCTTATAGGTTGACATAAGTATGACATAAAGAAATGACTTTGTCTGTGGGGATGTAGAGATGTGTGATGTGTTAGTAGAACTGCAAAGCTGCTTTCTTTGTGGTTGATCCTGGATCACATCAGTGGGCTGCAGCTGTTCTTAACCCAGATTAAGTTTTCTCTCTCTGAATGTTTTTTTGGAGCAGACTCGATGTTATGGGAACTCTTCAATAAAGGCATTCTCTTGGGGGATAAATAACATTCTACGTCATGCTAAAAAATGGCCATTGTCTTTTTGATGCCAGTTTAGGAAATACTTTAAAATTGCGAAGTAGTAACATCTGGTTTTATTACTTGATGCATAGGACATGCACAGGCTCACTCTCGTTTCTGTGTCTCATTTGTTTGATTCCCATTCTCAGTGTCAATCCTTCTTACCTCACATAGGGTATAAGTGTTAGATTTAAAGGTATTAACAGATCCTTTTCAAGATAAAAATCAACTTGCTCAGTTTTTGCTGGAGCATATGCTTATTTAGTTTTGTTCCTCACAGCAAAACTTTGTAGTGATTAGTTTCTTAGATTAAAAAAAGTGCTATCCAGGTTGTGATCTATGAGTAAAATGTATCTTACGGCTTCCCCCCCCCCCCCCCC
>VZRE01014787.1:1185094-1196319 GCA_013396775.1 Cephalopterus ornatus
TCTGGAATAAGTAGTAGATAACTCTCAGTTTTATTGTGGACAGAAGCTTTTGAGTGTGGGTGTCATGAGGCAGTGAATGGACAGGCTGTAAGCAGCTGCTGAGGATGCTCTATTGCAGGAGCCTCTTGAAGATTATCTCCCAACCAGGACCCTTCTCTTGTCTCTTGACACTCTCCATGAAAACACTTTCTTCCCTTGTGCTCTCGAGAACTGCCTCCCTTGGCTGCGTAACTGTTGTAGTATTTCAGCTCTTTCCTTTTCCTCTGTTTGTAACTGCTTTTGCTCAATCTGTTTGCTATACAGAGGATTTTTTTGTCCTTCTGTTGTGCCAAGTGTATGTAGATTCAATGCCAAAGTGCCCCACTTCAAAGAATTCAGTTTAGCTGAGTTGTATTAATCAGGAGACACTGCCCATTAACAGGAGAACATAACTGAAGACTAAGGTATTACTTTGATGATTGAATGTAGCAAGATTTTGGGACACAATTTTTCATCAGTCTGATCCCTGAGCTGATTCTCTGACATCTAATGGATCCATGATGCTCCTGAGGGTTTTTTTTGTTGTGGTGGTTTTTTTTTTTTCTTTTTCTAATCTTGGAAATTAGGAGTGATTGGGGTAAATTTTTTGTTTCTATTCTGTATTAGCAATTTTTGAAGAACAGTGTTTGTAAACTTACTGTGCATTTAAGGGGGAGGGTATAATTGTGTGGCAAGTAAACAGAAAGAGATTTTTTTTTTAGTAGCTTGCCATGTTAATGAAGGTTTAAAGGTGGTGAGAAGAACAAGAAACGAGTCTGTGAGTAGCCCCAAGGCACAGCACTCGACCTGCCAACGTGGTTTTGTGCCGTGTTGTGCCCAAACTGGGCAGTGCTCTAAACTCAGCATATTGGGAAGCACAGCAATGAGACACTCAGCAGGCTGCACTGGAGACAGTTTAGGTTGGGTTTACTTACTACATTTTTCTTTATTCCACATCTAGGCTGGCTTCAGTCAGTGTCTCACAGTTCTCTCTGTTCTGGGCGTGTTAGTGCTTCCAATAAAGTCGGGTGTTATCTGTGGAGACTGAGCTGCCTTCGTCCGAAGCCAGCCTAGGCCTGATGTCCTACCAGCTCCAGCTCCCTGCCACGTGGAGCAAGTAGATTGTTTCCAGCTGTAAATTGTTTCTGGAAGCTGAGTAGGTGTATTTATGTAATTCTGTACCTGAGCTTGTAAATCCAGCTGGATTATACAGATATTTCTTTTTAAGGAGCCAGCACAGTGCTTGCATCACCTTGTTGTGTTTAATGGGAAATATGCTAGAAATATTTATATATAATTGGGAATTTACTGTATTTGACTTCTCTGTGTATTCTGGTGTCTAATGCAGTTACTCTGAAGTTACAAGTCTGATCAAACTGTAGTCACTCAAATGAGATAATCTGAAATCATTGTTACATTATAGCTGTACATTAGTTGTGTTTCTCCTTCTTTCCTAACTGGATAACACAGTTTAACTGGCTCTTGCTTAGACCTCTTCCAGCTGCTTTGTCTGCTTCCTTACCACTGAGGAAAAATGTCAACAAACTGGAGGCATAATTAGTATAATGACCTTTGTCTTGTATGCAGAAGGTATCACCAGAGGATTTTCCTGCCCAAAAAAAAAATGTTGATCCAATAAACATGCACGGTGCCATTTGGCCTCAGCATGTCCCAAAGCACAGCACAGCAATAGAAAAGAGCATAGGAGAAAAAATAGCAGGTGTGAAAGTGTTCCTACAGAATAAGAGTAGCACTAATGGCCTGTTTGTCTTCATCCCCAGTAGGTTTCAGGTGATACAGAAAGCACTGAGGCAATGAGTTGTTTGCAGAAGCCTCTTCATTTCTTAAACCTTTAAAAATTACAGGAATTTGTATTAGTAGTGCAGTGAGCAGCCACTCTGGCAGAAAAAGGATGGGTGAATTCATGTATTCCTTTGTTGACAAAAGGCTAAATCAGGTGGACTAAGTAGAAGATTCTGTCATGCAGAAGGAGTTAGTGTGGCATTCCCTGAAGATGTTCTTGGTTTGAAGAGTTGCATGCAAGGATCATTGCTGAGAGAATGATGAGTAAGTGGATTCTGTTGAATAAAGGTGACAAGTGAGAGACAGTCTCGCTGTGCCCTTTTTAAGTTTATGAATTTATGCAGTGGAAATTTCAGGAAAGTTGTGAGAAAAACGGTGGAATTTTCATGTGACTCTGTGACACTCTCTTTTAAAAAAATTTTAAAAAATGACAGAAACTTGTTACATGCATCACAACAAAGAAACCGTCCTTATTTTACGTAATCACAGCCAGATTAATGTAATGATGTAAATTAATGACAGAGTTGCTTCATAGTGACACCTGTATTTTGACTATTCCCAATCTTAATGGTTTTTTTTTAGGTTGTGGAGAGCACCTTGTCCGAACCATACTGGCCAGAGAATGTTCATGTGCTTTGCAAACAGAAGATGCCCACCAAGCTCTCCTAGAGACTATGCAAAACAAGTTTATTGGTAAGTATATGGTCCTCATTGCCTGAAAGTTGCCCAACGTTGTTTAAAATGCAAGTAACACTATTAAACAAAATTAAGACACTTATTCTTATGGTTTCTGTTCAAGTCTTGTGTTGCAGTTGGCTTCGGATTTAGTGTTGTGTTACATCTGAAAAATGTTAAACTACAGAAGAATATTTTAGGAAATCTAAAGGAGAACCCTTGGAAATATCTCAATTGTTATGTGAGTCACAGAGTACCCGGAGAGGTTTGAAGAAAGAATTTCCTGCCTGAATCATGGGCTGTGGTGTTCAATTGCATATTTTAGAATTGGTGGTTTTAGGAGCATTAGTAAAAATTATTCATCATGTTAACCCTTTTAAAAATAGCAGACCTCAAAACCATCTCATGTTCTAATTAAGTGCTTTAAGCAGACAAATTCTGGTTTGCTATCTACATGATGAAATTAATTTCTTGCAAAAGTGAAGTAGACTCCATTCAAAGCTCAATTTCTTCCTTGATTAGAAAGAATTGCCCAATCTGTGTTTAATTTCTTGTGAATATAGATCTTGTTTTCTTTCTTCAAGTCATAATCCAAATCCAAATTCGTCATTTTCCTGTGTCATTTGTCACGTGTCATTTTCAAATATCCATACAAGCTTGAACTTTTGAAAACAGCCTAGATTCCAACGAGGCTTCTGGCATATATAGCCCTTAAAATTTTTGAAGCTTTAGAATATACAGACAGTTTTCACCTTCAGAATTTCTTGTGGACGACACAGCACTTCTTGCACACTGTGTTGCCAAAGCTCATTTTTGTGGTATTTTAATTAGAACTGAAAGAGGGACTTGTGCACAGCTTTTGGGGGCCCGAGGACTGATGCCCTTGGTCTTGCCAAGCAACGCATTGCAGTTTCTTAATTTCTGTTTATAATGCTGAATCCATGTTAAACTCTGCTTCTGACAATGTTACATTTGACTCTTTGAGGGAAATCACACTCACGTTGGAAGGCTACACTTCATACTGCAGTCATTTCTAGGTGCTGTAAGAATACAGAACAACCTCAGTGGGTGTTCCCCAAAAAGATCCTAATCCAAGCAGCAAAAATTTAACTTTTTGTATTTAATCACTCATTCGAGTGCATAGTGGCACAAAATTGGGAATTTGTGTACCCAAGAGAAGCCTTTAGGAGGGAAGCTTGTGATAACTTTGCTAGTTTTTGTAGGTATTCTCTGGAATTGGCCTAACTTCAGGCAAGTCAGATATTTAATCCGCGCTCTCAAAATGTATTGTGCTGTTTGTGGTAACAGTACTTAAAAGCAAGCTCAAACTATACTGTATCTTTATAAAATTTCATGTTAGTACATACACACAGAAAAAAGGAAAGCAACTGATGAAGTATTCGTAGAAACTGGCTGATAAAAGACCAAAAAAATCAAACTTTTTAGTTGAGGTACCTTCTTTAAGTTGGTTTTCTCTGTTCTTTTTTGGTAACAGTGAGCAAAAATGCAATTCTTCTTTTGCTGTCTAACACAAACATGTCTTGCCACCAGTTTGCATAGCAGATGTTTTCATTTTAAATGTTAACTGGCTACTATGTGATATATACATTGTATTCTTTACTGGAAATATAGAAATATTTCTGTTGGAGATAAGAACATATTAAATGTCGCTGAAGTTTTTGTTATACCTAAAGCCATCAGTTGCAGAGAAAGAGGAGCTGCACAGATGGATACCAGGCCAACAGTGTGATGTCTTATTGCCTTGGGAAAACAGACTTATCCAAACAAAAGAAGGGAAAGTGAAAAGAATGAGAGGCAGGATCAAATTAGTGCTTTTCATGATAAGAAAATTTGAAAAAACTGCTTTATAATTCCTTTTTCAAGTTTCGTGTTTTAATTAGGGACAGACCTGGCTTGTATTTTCAGAAACTTATCGCTGCAAGCTTTGGTTGCCTGACAGCAGGACTGTGTAGTATCTGCTCAACTGTACTTTGGGGCAGTGCTGATGTGGGGAAAAAGAAAGATACAGCCAGCTTTGGTTTTTGTGAAGTGTTTGGATGCTGTGTTTTGATTAGAAAGCATAAAAATGTACTTTACTTTGCCCTCAGCTGTCCTGTGAATGAAAACGGATGGAGAAAAACTTCAAAATCCAGATATATCTTACCGTTTACATGTGACATCGTACTGAGTTTGCAGCCAGTAGTGTGATTTTGGGGGATCTTGGCAATTCTGAAGACTCACAGGCAAACTCAAGAAGTGTGGGTTGGACGAGTGGACGGTGAGGTGGATGGAGAGCTGGCTGAGTGGCAGATCCCAGAGGGCTGTGATTGGCGTCACAGAGGCCTAGTATTGTTTAAATTGTTCTTTTATGACATGGATGAGGGGGTAGATGCCTCCTCAGCAAGTTCACTGATGACACAAGGCTGGGAGGAGTGGCTGATACCCCAGAGGTCTGTGCTGCCCTTGAGAAGGACCCCACAGCTTGCAGGGATGGGCGGAGAAGAACTATCTGAAATGCAGCAAAGGCAAATGCAGGGTCCTGCGCTTGGGGAGGAACAACCCCAGGCGGGGAGTGACCTGCTGGAAAGCAGCTCTGCAGAGAATGACCTGGGGATCCTGGTGGACAGCAGGCTGTCCATGAGCTGGCAGTGTGTCCTGGGGGCCACGAAGGCCAATGGTGTCCTTGGGGGGCATTAGGAAGAGCGTTGCCAGTAGGTCGACAGAGGTAATCCTGCCCCTCTTCTCAGCCCTGGTGAGACGCATCTGAAGTGCTGTGTCCAGCTCTGGGCACCTCAGTACAAGAGAGACAGGGAGCTCCTGGAACAGGTCCAGTGGAGGGCAAGGAGGATGACTGGGGGACTGGAGCATCTCTCTTAGGAAGAAAGGCTGAGGGAGCTGGGGCTGTTCAGCCTTGGGAAGAGACGACTGAGAGGGGACCTCATGAATGCGTATAAGTATCTAAAGGGGGGGTGCCAAGAGGTTGGAGCCAGGCTCTGCTCAGTGGTGCCAACCACTAGAACAGGAGGCAGTGGGCAGAAACTGATGCATGAAGAACGTGAGGAAGAACCTCTTTTCTGTGCGAGTGACCGCACAGTGGAACGGATCCCCCAGAGAGATTGTGGAGTCTTCCCTCACTGGAGATATTCCAGAATCGTCTGGAGGCAATCCTGTGCCGTGTGCTCTAAGATAACCTTGCTTGAGCAGGGAGATTGGACCAGATGGCCCACTATGGTCCCTTCCAACCTGACCCATTCTGTGAATGCAAAGTTATGTCTGGCAAATACAGTGAAAGGATTGAAAATGTGCTTTGTGCTTCAAACAATACGCTGATACTAAACGGGATTTTTTTCCTGTGAATTTTCATAGCCAAAGTGCTGGTTGATAGCTCAGGATGTGTGGTGTGATGCAGGATTTCTTAATGTTGTGAAACAATAGGATCGAGTGGGCTAATAGGCTCCTTGCTGGTGGCATGGATTCTTCTCTTTTCTTCCTTAAAGCCCTGTTTTGTGGTCCTGTCAGACTTTCACCAGAACTGTAATGGACCAAGGCTGGAAAAAACCCAGCCTGTAACGAAGCTGAGCTAGAATGTTTTGATAGACGTCAAAATCTGCCTTTCTTGTATCGGAGGGATGAAATCTGATTTTGGCAGTTGCCACCAGATTGGTGCTTCCTGTTTACAGAACTCTCCGAGTCTCTGCAGAGTCCTGGGAATCCTTCCAGCTTGAGAATGCCTGGCTTAAACAGTGAGTGCTGCTTAAACAGCAGGTGATGAGCAAACTCATGTCAGATGTGCTTCTCTCATCCTTTCTCAGAGACAGCTTACTATGGGTAATGCACAAGTGATGGTTGAATTGGAGGTGAGAGAAATTAAATTTAGATTTTTTTTTTTTGTAAAGCGAATAGGCTCCGTATCTTTAGTCACAGAGCACGAAAGCCTTGGTTCTCAGTTGAAGAATGGTGTTCTGTAAACAGAAATACCTTCCAAACAGAAGAACAGAGGATTTGGTTACTCATCATTCCTTTCAAATGCAGCCAAGTTTGTGGAATGTAGACTTAGAGTAAATGTTTGTATCATCTCACTGGCGGGAAATCTGGGCTTTTAACAATGGCAGTGTTACCAATTGTACTTTAACGATTCTTATAAGGTATTAGAAAATAACGAGCTGAAAGAAATAGTTGGAACCTGGTATTTGTTCTTTCCTTAGTGGAAATATGCTTCTCTATTCTTGCATTTTTAAGTTGTGTTTCAGTTGACAAACGGGCAAAGTCTGCAGAAAGGTAATAGCAGAAGGATAGCGCTGACACTTTCTTTTTAGAAATTTAGTGTCAAATTCCTCTCTTCTGAGCAGGAGTTTGGACAGTTAGGAATCATAGCATATGAATTTCCTGATTATTAGTTATGCTTGCTGGGGAGGAAAAAGCCTCATACTTTAACAGTTACAAGACTGCCGGGGACTGGCATTGCACAGTGTTGTTGTTACTTCATATTGTGGTGCTGCATCACTCTAAGCCTTGTAGGTTTTGTGGTTTTGTAACAGAAGAAGCAAGTTGTGGAAAGGTTATTGTGCTTCTCCGTGACACAGAGGAGAAGATCTGAGAAGAGAATGAAGTGATCTTGAAGTTTCATATAGCCTATTTTATTTCACAAGTTTGTATTTGATGGTAGACAGAATCTACCATCTTCACTATCTGTACGATAAAACTATCTGGAAACTTAACACAACGTGGTGATGTTACAGGTCCTGCCTGTGCTTCTCCGTGTCGGGAGCATTGGGATTTTATTGGTCAGTGGTATCCTCTAGTATTTAATTTACTTAATTATTTAACCCTGTAAAGTTTTAAAGTGCAGGTGCTTTCCCTTGCAGCTTCTTTAAAAATTCTAAATAGACGTTTTAGCTTACTGTGAAATATAAAGACCTCTGCTTTCAGACAGCTTGTGCTTAAACGTTCAGCAAATAATGGTGCATGAAATTAAAAGCAGGCTTCATTTAGTGCTTCTTATGTTCCTCTAATGTTTATTTCAGTTGTTACCTTGGAGTCTAGGGGGATACAAGGCAAAAGCGGAGTGGCAAACAGCACATTTTGTACACAAAGCCTTTGAAGTGTAGATGATCTATACATTGTTGTCCTGATGAAGTCTAAACTTCCCTCACACAAGGAGGTTTAAAACTGTTTAGCTGTTAAAACTGGGGGATGCTGAAGCACTTAATTGGTTACACCACCCCACAGTCAGTGTTGAGACCAAAGTCTTAAGCCTTTGAAAGCTAATGTAAACAACGAAGCTGGTAATGGTTTCTCTGCCGTGGAAGAGTATGGATGTTAAAACATCTGATGAGCAGCTGGTTCCTCTCTCAGCTGGGTAAGTGTAAATAAAACACTTCTCTTACAGCTCGGTGTCGAATCTGTGCTAGAGTGGATCAGCGCAGTAGCTACAAACGGGGGAAAAAAGGCACAGGGTCTGAAGGGAACCACTCCTACGGATCGCCTGCTCTGGAGGAAGCAACGGGAGAGAGGTTTAGTGGGGCAGAGGTGTCAAAGAAAAAGTGTTTTCTCCACTTGTAGCTGTAGTTCCTCCAGAGCAAGGGTGAATGTTGAACCCATTATTTGCCTTAACACTCCTAAAATCTGTAAGTTCTATCCCTGGTCAGCAGCTGAACCTGGGCCGTGGTGTTCAGTTCTGGTTGCTCTTGCGGAACTCGATGGGATCGGTGAACGTGGAGTTGCTCTGAAGATGGTTTGCTTCTTTTGAAGAGACCGTTACTGCATATTAATGAAGTACAAAATATATAAACAAAACTTTTTAATGCTTTCTATGTGTCGGGTAGCAACAACAGAATAGTTGAGCTTTGAAACGTGTTCTGTAAAATACAATTTTGTGACTGGGGAAGGTGAGGATTAAACCAAAACTAGTGAAACATGGATTTTGTGTGGCCAGTCAGTGCTAGCATATTAGTTAATGCTGCAGTTGAAGTTTTACTTTGGATTTTTCATGCCACATTCCTCAGTGGTATGACAGTGTAACTGGGAAAGGAACGATGGCTTTCATGAGAGTTAAAAGGGTATTAAAAGCCCCAGGTTTATGTAGCGTTGCCATTAGCAAGCTATTAGATCAAAGATTTGTCTATCAATTTTATTTTATTGCAGTGGAAAACAATATTTTTGGCTAGTAGGCATATTTTGATTTTTATTTTACTCAATTTTTAATTTGTACAGCAAGATCTATCATTCTGAAGAGTACAGGGAGAGCAAAAATGGTGTAGGAGTGTGGGAGCCAGATCACTTTCTCCTTCTAGTGAGAAACCATTCTGCCTTTAATATACATGGCAGTATTTCAGTTGCACCTTCCTCTTGAAATACTAATTAAATTCAGTGTGTATGAAAAAATGTCATTACCTATATTGTTATTTTTTTACAGAAGTCCGCACTATTATTTCTTTTTCTTAATGGGCTGACTGTAGCAAAATGAGTTTTAGACCTAAATTAATGAAATATGTTCTTAACCTTTGAATTCACAGTATTTTGAGAACACTCAGATTAATTCCTATGTACAGTGGATAGATTCTGTGTAGAAATAAAGCATAATACTGCTTTTGTATTGTTATTTTTACAGTTTAATGATGGATGCATAGCATTCAGCAGTCTGGAATTTTGCTTACCACAGACCTACTACTTTGCACTGTATTGCTGTGTTAACATACACTCTTTAGCATAATTGTAATCTTTAGTAATAAGTCTGCATATCCAGAAAGATCTTTGTTTAAGAAAGTTAATGTATTTGAATCCCTCTTTTAGCATCTTTGAAAAATGGCTTTAATTGGAAAATAAAATACTTTCTCTGTTTTAAAGAGTGTGCTGTTCAGTGTGTATTTAATTTGGCTTAGAGGCTGATTTTTGAGAGAGGAGAAACAGTCTGAATTTACTATAATGTTGAATACTGTAATATTATTACTGTAGTCAAGTGGATTTTACTGACACTATTCTGAGGTTGATTCCCCACAACTACACCAGTGAACTGGAGACAACACGCTCTATTGTTGCTGATTTTGCACTGAGATGGTTTAGCTGATACATTCTTTTTTCAGACTTTTTCCACCTTTCCAGAATAATGCTCGTTCTGCAGGTGACGATAAAATGGTGTAGAAGACCCAAAGGGCAGCACTGCTGTGTTGTGGTCTGTAGGAGAGAGAATGCATCCCATCATCTTTGCTCTGTTTGCATAACACAAACCGTTAGGACATCTGTTTCAATATTCCGTTCAAATGACCCACTACAAGTCACTTTAAACCACTTTACCCATCTCTGTCTCACCCCAGTGCTGCTGGTAAGGTCAATTCTTATGGAGTTAGTGCAGCATGACCTGGTTTCGTGTGTCATAACCAACATTTGCCCTTACTCCAAGGGCCCAACTCGTGTCATTCCTAAAGAAGTCAGTGTCTTACTCATCTGCTGTGTTTTATGAGCGCTGAAGTTAAAAGTTTTATCCCACTTTTAACATGTGCAGTGCTGTTGAATTAATGCTCTTCTGGAGTGTTCTGATTGAAATAACAGTGGGGTGACAATGTACTTCAGCTGAGTTAAGACGGCCAATTTTTCTAGCTTTTGAGTGTTTAGCGTGGATTAGAAAGCCTTTGACTTTTTTGGACTGGTAATAAAACTTCCATGGTGCATAATCACTGAAGGAAGTCTTGGTTCAGAAAAGAACATGTGCATATTAGGACAATTCAGTGCCTACCATGTTTAATGTCAATAAATAAATGCTATTTATGCTAACAGAACTGGGGTTCTCATGACAATAGTTGTGCATGTAGAGGTAGAGCATCTCTTTGGATCAGCCTGTAAGCTCAAGACTGTCTTATGTGCTTGAAGCTCCAGTTTTAAATTATTTATTTACAACCCTCTTTTAAAATAAGTTTCACAAAACACATGCTTTGAGTGGTTGCTGGGTTTTTTTATTCTGTGTTTCACTGAAGGTGAATGTTTTGTTCTTGCACCGAAATCCCTGTAAAAATGAAAGAATTCTGATGAAAATATAGTGCTGCATGTTTTCCTGGGGACTCTCTGAATGGAAAGAAATACACTGCCGTGTTTTCTCTTAAGGTTTAAAAAGAGCATGTACAGGTTATTCAGATGAGTGAAAATTTGTGATGACGCCACATAATTGACAAAAATACTGGGAAAATACGTGATTGGCTTATTTACATGCTTTTCTTTCATTTGTTCTTTTCAGAGGGTGGGAGAAAGAAAACCCCTTAAAAAAAAGAAGTGATTAACCAAATGCAAGCGTTTCTAGAACGAGACTTCAGTGGCACCAAGTCTATAATCAGCAGTTGCTGTCTGGTTTTGTGTGCATTCATTCAATTTTAGTGTTTTACTGTGGCCTTAAATAGGTACTGTTTGGTATGTTTGCTGTCTGCTGAAGTAGAACGTTTTTAATGATTCTAACTTAAGAGATGATTAATGTTTTTCACTACAACCTTGAAAGCATCTTTCTCAGCCCTTGAAAGAGGAGGAGAAGCTGCTTATTGAAAAACAAACCGAGCCTTTTTCTTTCTCTTTGCGATGACTTTTCACCGCAGCAAGGCCTAGAGCCTAAATTATTTGTGCAGTGGGGGTGTAAGATTAGGTCTGCAGACCGAGTTCAGGTTAAGACGCTGTCTTTGAAGTACCTGAGTTTCTGAAGTAAAGATTAAAGAATGCATGTCCCCTATGAAGAAAACCACTTTTCCCCC
>VZRE01014787.1:1197733-1280578 GCA_013396775.1 Cephalopterus ornatus
TTTTGATTAGTGGTAGATTAGTAGATTACAATTTAGAAAAT
The DNA here is from genome assembly GCA_013396775.1 of Cephalopterus ornatus. NCBI lineage: Eukaryota > Metazoa > Chordata > Aves > Passeriformes > Cotingidae > Cephalopterus > Cephalopterus ornatus. The sequence continues at coordinate 1,197,775 of VZRE01014787.1, forward strand.
TATTCATTAGAAGCGAATAATTCTCCCTGCCAATTTTGCCCAGGTTCCCCTTTCCTAGCCAATGAAGACGGTGTGCTCGGAGGGGTGATAGTCCTTCGGTCTTGCAGGTGTTCAGCAGAGCCTGAATCATCCCAGGAAAAGCCAACTTTACTAGGTAAGAAGTCCTTCTTCATCTTTCCCTGAGCTAGGGGCTAACTCGAAGTGAAAGGTGAAGTGAAAACTGCCTGTGCACGCACGTTCACCAGTTGTTTTCAAGCCACAGAGAAAACAGAAGGGAATTGAATTGGAAATGATAAAAATCTGGACAGCGAAATAGGTAACAAAACAAGGCTAATCTTACTAAAACTGTGGAAAAAATGTTATTTCTGACTTGCTATTTCTAAGCAGAATTGTGATTCAGAGGGCTCTGCAGGATCCTTCTAAAACCATGGCATAGAAATAAGAGTTGGTTGTGACAAGGTAGGATATGTTCCTCATAGGAAGAATTGGATTTTTAGCTGGGGGTAATACCTATGACTGTTTACTGCTTCTCAGTGGTTTAGAGGCTAAAAGTGCTTTCTTAAAAGTTCTCCATTCCTCATTTTGCAGAACAAAATGTGAAAATTTGGAGGACACCCTTAAAATTTGGAAGGGAAGTTGTTTTATGGTTAAAAATCCTTTGTAATGCCCAGGAAAACCTGCTCAGATAAGTCACAGTTATTATTTGCATTTGCACCCACCAGGAGTGTTTGCTGCTCATATTGGGATCAGCAGGAAAACTGTACTTTGCCCTCCACATGGTATCTGGCTGGTCAAAAAGGGCTTTATAACCCTTCAGCCCTGTTTCTGTCCTGGAAATACAGCCCTCATCTCTCTTAGTGCTTTGCAGCAGAACAAGTGTGTTACAGAAAACTGCCCTGTGGTTTGTCTGGGAGAAACAGCTAAAAAAACCCCCAAAGGCTGCACCCTACGAGCAGAGCTGGGTAGAAATACAACTCAGAGACAGTAAAACCTCTTTAAGGGAAGGAATTTGGGACTGAATTTCTTCAGGGTGACACTTGTGCCATCACCTTTCCTGCGGTGCTCCTCGGACGCAGGCACGCGTGTCTGGTCGTGCTGTTGGGTCACATCGACCTGCCTAATATATATTTGTGTTCTTGTAACCAGAATTTCAGAGTTTTTCCTTTGTATAATACTCTGCTTTATTGTTATTTACCCAACTGTGACATCAATCTAGTGGAAAAGCATGCTGCAACATAAATTCTGTCCTTAAAATAAGAGTTAAGAAAATGAAAATACGAGTTTAAGTCAGAACAAACAAGATCAACTTAACCTTCAGTTTCTTACATTTAGAAGTGAGAGAGTTTTTTCTGTTCATTTAATGTTTGTCATTCATGTGAGAGAACATGTTCTACTAATGGAGGTTTGGCATTTTTTCCTCAAAAATTGATAAAGAAAATCCCCATATGTGGTATGTCATAAGTAAAGACTATTTATCCGTTGATTCTTCATTTTCTTTCCACTGAAATAATATTCAGATAAACTGTAGCACAGTATTTTTTCTGTACCACAGACATTTCCTGAGTTAATGCACAGTTAAACATATGTAGTATTTGTGTTGCTTGTACTGAAAAGAAGTTGGTCAATCCTAAAAAACTTAGTCTATAGAGTAAGGAACTCTCATGTCTTTCTTACAGGGATCATACTTTTTATTTCTTTTTTTAACATTGAAACAAACTGCAAGGAAGTGACTTATTAAATGGTTGAAAATACACTTATCTGAAGATGTTTCACATCTAGTTTATAATTTTCATTGTAATTCCACTGCTTGTCATAGCCAACAGTAACCATGTCTCATGCTAGTAGGGAGGCTACCTTTGGTGGATAATAGAGAAGGAGAAAATTATTAAAATCGCAAAATAGTATATCTAGAGTTATCGAAGTCAGACCCCTTCCTCAGCTTCTCAAAAATGAATGATAAGATGAAATTTGTCTCCAAAAAATAAATGCTTTCACTGGCAGCTGACCCTTCAGGGTGTCAGGGAGAGGTTGGCCCCATGGGATGCCCCTTACATTGCACGAAATACGTTTCCCTGTCTGAAAGCTTTTGACTGACCTTTGGTGATACCAGCCCTGAATCTATTACGGGGGGAGCAAAGCTCAAAATTCAGTGAAGTTCATTTTTCTTTTATGATGGTATCTACATATCTGACAGAATCTTCAAGTCCAAGCTTTGATCTCCTCCTGGGGGGGGGTTAATTGCTATGCAAGGAGAAGTGGTGTGACCTTCACCAGACATCTTAAAGCGACGTGAGGAATAGGAAGGAGTAAGAGTTTTAAACGCATACGTGGAAATAGTCTATTCATGGCATCACGTAAGACACTCCTGTAATCCAGAGGAAGAATTTATATTTCAGTGCATTTTTTAAACCTTACACAGAATTCTAGGCAGTGCCCTGAATTCTGATCAACTGTTCTTTCTCTTTCTCCCTTCCAAATTATGTACTTAAGGAACACAGAGAAAAGTGACCAAGGAAACAGTGTGGCAGTTTATAAAGCTCCAGTGACTGAGAGCTGAACATATGAATAATGTGCTTTTACTCTGAATTTGTGTTGCAGCCGAGTAGGAGTATGTGTGTGTAAAAAGATACCTGTGTATGTGTCAGGGAATTAAAGATCACTGGAATGGGCTGTTAAATAATTGATAAATCAGGCCACTTTCAGATTTCTGGACGACACCTCACTGCATTAACAGGCACTAACAATACATGTGAGCAGTGATTAGTTTTCTGAATCATTATCACTGCAAACACAACAGTTGGTCTTTAACCAACAGTTTGTTAATTTATATCCTAAATTAGCTGTGAGTGCAGTACCAGAGACCTGAGTCTGTATAGCTGGTGCTGGGGGTCCATGTGATCAGATCTGAGAGTGCTTTGATAGGCAAGACAAAATCAAAATGATCTTGTTTTTTTCTCCATCTTTCTTTTCCTCTCTTACCTTCGGTGCTCCTTACACTCTCCACAAAGGAAGGGGGTGATTGCATCTGCAGTTGTTGTAATTCAGGATACTTTTGGATCCAGGTCTTGCTGTAATTTTGCCAGGAATCTTTCTTACTTATTGTGCAGTGTTACTCTGCTTCCCACAGACACCTCTCCTGCTTTTTCTGCAGGATAATTTGGCTTTCACCAGATGTCTTTCCTGCCTGCTTTATATCTTCAGTTCCCATACTGCAGGCTTGACTACTTCTGCATGTTTTCCTCTATCTTACTTGTGCGGCTAAACCACAAATCTCCATTTCCCCACTGGTAGTTGCATACTATGTATATATTTGTGCTCAGTTCTGTGAAAACAAAAGCTTGTAACTGGCTATTCTGTTCGCAGTGTGTCAACTCTACAGAATCCTTGTGGGCCATCTGGGTTTATGCTGGTTTGGTGTGCTTTTGCCTGGGTTCAAGGCAAGCAAATGAAAATTATATCAGCTTTTACTTTATGGGTGGAACAGGCACCTGCTTTAGAAATTAGTCCTATCTTTTAACTGCAGTTTCTCGTCTTGGAGGCTCCAGGTCACTGAAGTAACATTCTCATTCTGGGTATTAGTTCTGCAGTGTGTGACTGCAGATAGTGCAGGAAAATCTGGTTTGTTTGATAGCTGATGAGATTTCATTATTCTGGAAAGTAGTTTTTGTTCTTTAAGTTTGCTTTTTGTCCTTTCCCAAGAGATATTTCAAGCTGTATTTGTTCCTCAAGATTCCAGTCTTCTGAAATTACATATTATATTTTAATCCAAGGCATTTTTTGTGACTTCTTGCATTTTCCTTTGTAGTGGAATTTCTGTGGAGCCATACAACAGAGAGCATGTGTGTAGGATACATGTCTGCACAGGATGGCAAAGCTAAGGTAAGTCATGAGGAATAGATTTTAGTACAGTAGAAGGAGTGCAGAAACTAAGGAGAATTTGGATTAATAATAAAAATATATATAAGAAATTTCTATCTTTAATAGAATGGAAAAAGTAATGGGTGCCTAAGCAGTTAAGTGCATCGGTTGGGCATTTCTAATTCCTTTTTTTTTAATTGCAGCAATTAATAACTGTATGCTAACATATGTTTTATTCAGGATAAGGTGTCACAAACACATGTCCGTTCTCTCTGCTGACAGTAATTGTATCTGAATAACTTTATCCAGCTTGATTCAGTTTTACTGGCTATTTAGGGTATTTTTCTGTGGGCATGTCTTCCTTCAGATAAAGCAATTGCACCATCCCATCCAGGAAGTTATAAAACAAACTTCAAACAATTCCCAGAATAGCCTCCATGATAAATAATTTGGGTATTAGCGTCCATCTTTTCTGTTTCTTGGGGCCTGATAATTTATTTTTAACGAAGGAAATGAAATGTTAAATTTGAATTAGCGATGGAAACTGGAAAATTCCTTAACATCAAGATCAAGGATAGGGATTAAGTAAGTGGATAAGTCATCTATTCTTAGAAATAGAGCGTTGAAGGGAGAAAAAGGTACTAAAAAGAAATTTTAGTCATCAGCCATGGAGGGGGAGAGGACTACAAAACCCAAGTCCTTCTCTCTCTCTCTCTCTCTCTTTCTCTCTCTCTTTTATTTTTCTTTTTTTTTTTCCCCTATTTTCTGTATTGAATTTGAGAGATAAATACAAAGGAGTATGCGAGCAAGGGAATCAAAGAATGTACAAAAGGAGAACATCTACATCAGGTATCTTAAACAACAAAAAATGGTGTAACATGCTGTTTGAAGCACTGGGAGTGGAGGAGTTCATCCTCCTAGGGTAAAATGTGTAGGAAAAAAAGATAAGAATGCCCCATAACGACAAAGATAATAAGCAGCTGGTGAAGGCAGTGCTGGTACTTGTGTTAGTGAAGTGTTTGCTTTCGTAACTTATGTTCAATTATATCTAGATAACTATCCCTGGAAGAGAGTGTGATTTTACTTCTTTTCTTAATATTTATTTCAGATTTATTTGAAAAAAGCCCAGGCTGAGGCTTAAAGTTCAGATTGAACCGAGAGAAACTAAAGCAAGCTCAGCTGCAGATGTTCTAGGATTGGCTAGTTAGTTTTAAAATCACTGTCTTGTGTTTGCAGTTAGTGAAGAACTGTGAGATGTTAAATGTTTCCAGTGTGCACACCTGCCTCTGGCTTACACCGTGAGGCTCAAAATGTTATTTTTTCTTCCTGGTAATGTCTGTCTAATTAATAACTAAATGCTAAATATGAAACTGTCTGGTAATGAGTACTAGCATGACAGTGCCATGCCCAGAGATGTTTCCCTACTCACAGTTGCAACATTTGACATCTGGTGTGCATTGTTTTCATACTGCTGGTAAATTCTCCAGCTGGTAATCCTGATTGTGCTGACAGACACAGCTGCTCTTCTTGGTTCACTTTTAAATTATGTTTTTGACCTTCATTGAAGAGTTAATCCTCCTCCCTTTCTTCCTCCTTTGAGTCTGTGGCCACAAATGCTTTCCAGAGAAAAACCACAAACGCTTTTGCTGCCGACTTCTATTGATCAAAAAAGAAGTCTTCTGTCATAAAAGCTGGAATTTTGTTCTGCTACAACTAGGACTAAGTTATAGATGGAAAACCGGGCTTGAAATAGAACACAATGTATTGCAAGTGAAAAAAAAAAAATCTGTATTCTTTAATAGAGTAACTGTTTCGGTACAGTTAATTTTGAGTGCTTGCCATGAAAGAATAACGGGATAAGCGTCCATAAAAGTATAAAATATTACTTGTTTATGAGGACCATAACAAAATGATCAGGCAGCAACTTGTAAGGAAACATTTGCTTTCCTGTTTTTCTAGGGTGGTAAAGAACTTCAGGTTTTATTTCTTTCATCAGTCTAGGACTTGAGTTTTATTCTTAAAATGAGGAGTTCTCACAGTGGCTGATTTTGGACTGGTTTAACTTAATACACATGAAAACAAAAGCAAGACTTTTAGAAAGTGAGAAGGTTTTTTAGTGTCTACTGCTATTGATTAGACTGATATTAGAATTTTAATTATATAAAGGGGTTTATACTAAAGACAAAAGGATCTTGCTTTATAGCATGGTTCTTTGGGTATGGGAGGTTAATGTAATTCATAATGGTGGTTTCTGAACCCCAGATGAGGGCTGTGGAGATGCAGGATGCCTTTCTTACAAGACAAATACTTATGAGCTGGATTCCAGCTCACCTGCAGACACTGGGGTGCTCAAGATGTGGAGACACACTCGACCAGTTAACTCTCAGCAACTCCTCAAAAGAACAGAGGGACGGGAAAGTGGAATGGGAGACTTGAAGTGGTTTGTACATCATGACCTGCTGGTCCTTCTGGATTTTAGCGTTGTGAGCTCTCCAAGTACTGATTTGGAAGTATCCTTGCAACAGGGGTTTGTTTCCTCCCAGTTTAGGGAAGACTGGGTTCTGCAGCTGGGCACTCACCTCCAGCCCAGACAGCCTGAATGATAACTCCCCAGCATCAATTGGCTGAGTTTGCAACTTCCACTTGCTGGAAAGGTGTCTGGTCTATTTTTTTGGAAAGCCGGTTGCCTGGAAAAGTCACCATTTTCTGTTGAATTAAAATGCTTGGGTTGAATGTTACCTTAAAATTCCTGTGGAGACTTGCCAGATGAACTAAGTTCGCACCTTTTTGCTGACACAGTCACCTCCTGTCACATGGCCTATTATTTTTTTCTTGATGCTGGAAGTATTTCAGCTCCTCCACCACAGATAACTCTGGCAGTGTCACCTTCATCACCTGCATAGTGGATGTCCCATTGGCTTCCCTCAGATTTTTATGCCCTTGAGCCTTTACATCACTGCCACAAGATCAAGGCATGTCCTTGCTGGGTCAGCTGGATTCTTTTGTTCTTGGCACAACCAGCTTCAGAATCACTCGGTGCCAGGGTTTGTCACATACTGGTTGTCGAAGGACACAAGCTTTTCATCTGAACAGCTTTGGCTCTTTTCTGTACCTTCTTGGAACTAACCTACATCACCTATTGCTTTTTTTCTTCTTGTTATTGTGTTGTTGACTCATGAATTACTTTATCTAAATTTAAGATCTTTGACAAGCATTGAGCTCTTTTACATTTCCAGCCCAAACTTCCTTCTCTTTCTGAGATGCTGGTTAGTCTTCAGAATAACCTTCCAGATGTTTGGGGGTTTTTTTGTGGATCTGTAATAGATCCAACAGCCGATCATAGCATCAGCTAAGAAGGTCATCCTGTTACCAGAGCTCTGACCTCTTGATAGATACTCTGATGGTGCTCAATTCATCAGTTCCTTTTTTCCTGTACTGATGAGGTTACATTAAAGCTCTGTCCATACTGCCGTGAGTCATGTGAAATATTTGAAGTCTTAACATTTGATGTAGCATTTGTTAGAGCAATTTCAGTGTCAGTTTGCACCAAGGGCTTGGAGACCTTCTGCTGTGTAATTTGGGAAGAAATAATTCCTTGAAATCCCCATAACGTGATTTTAGATGTAAATAGGGAAGGAGGGAGTATCAGTGGGTAGGTTCAAAAAGTTAATTGACTCTTCTCGGTGACATAGTCTTCATGTCCCACTGTTCCTTGTCTGCTGCCCAGTGCAGGATGCTGCAAAGGAAAATAAGTCCTTCAGTCTCAAATAACAGGGCAGTGTATGTCTGCAATGTGAGTTCTTGTACCACCTGCATCTCTTTGGAGGTTCTGGCCATGGGTAGGCAGCCTTCTTTTGATTTAATGTTGTGTATCTGGGCATAATCCAGCAGGAGCCCTTTTATCTCAGGCAGGGGCTGCACAGTATTTGTTTGCTCGAGTCCTGCGGTATTCTGTGTGCAGAAAGTCTAAGTGACCACGACACTTATTTTTTCCTGGATCTTGCCGTGGTGACTGAGAGTAGTTGGTGGTGGCTGATGTTTTTGCTTGAAAATAGGCACTTTCTCGGTATTTAAAGTCAGAGCGCTTTTTTCCCCAGTAAAAGATCCAATCTCAATACCAGCAAAGTGCAGTTTTGGTCATGTGTTATGTGTAGGTATTTGAAATAATGCATCAACTCACTATATTTCTTAGTGTATGTAACTTTGCCCTATGATCTGTGTATAAATGTTGCAGACTTTTGCAATTATTTCAAACATTTCAATACTTTTGAGATATCCTTGTAGTTCAGCCTCATAGGTTTTAGTTTTTCTAGCAGCTAGATGGCCTAGACAGTGAATTTCTGAAAATCTAGTTGCATTATTGAACACAATCCAATCCAATTGCCAGTTTAAATCTCTCTCTGGCAGATACACAGTTCTTACAACATGAATTGCTAAGCTTTATGTTGTGGCAGGTTTTAATAATGCAGAGCTACGTGTGCCATGCTTTCCATTTTCTAATGAGCCAAATTCAAGTTGCTTTGCAAGGCGTGGTGTAACAGGAGTGGAGAGTGTTGCATTTTGCTGTGTTTGAGGACATCCATCAGCAGCAAACGCTGTCCGCACCAGATGTTGTGGTTGCAGTACACGAACAGAAACCTTTATCTTTGGCAGTTCATTTCATTTTCCAGTATGAGGAAACGTGGTGGACAGGGAGACCATTTCCAGTTCGTTTTTCCTGTGGAGATGTCAGGTGTTGTCATCAGATTTATTCACCTTTCCTGATTCTGTAAAATTTAGCACAAGTCCTTCCCTCTGTGTTCGAGGTGATCCGTGTGACAAACAGCAGTTTCAGGATGAGCTCCTGTATTTTGCTTTGCGACTGAAAGGTCTGTGAAAGCCTTTTGTCAGGAGAAGAGCAGTTATCCAGTGCTCATTGGGTGAAGAAACACATCTTGGAAGAATCCTAATTCTAATTTGAAAATGAGTGGAAAAATTTACTGAGCCTGTTTGGAGAACAGAACTACGAAGTCGAATAATTCAGTCATTCATTTCAGACTACAGAGACAGTCTTTTAACTTCATGAGACAGGAAAAGTATATGTCACTGTTATACCTAATTTTCCTTAATCTGCGCTCTTGTCTGGGGAATCAGTCAGAAATTTTTGTTTGAAAAGAGCCCTGTGCATTACAAGGAGCATCCAATTCTCTCATAAAAACAAGGTTTTTCTATTTAGAAATAACCTAAGATACCAGTTAAAATGTTTGGCTCGTAGACCTTTGTGGAAATTCTGGGCTCTGAGATGAGAAGATAAGTTGAGTTTTTTTGGATTGAGTTCTTGCATAAAGCCAGTAGTTCTAGAACTTTCCTTGTATCTGGCTGGCATGTTTTAGAACGGAGCAGGGGAGATGGGATTATATATCCAGCTCTGAAAACATAAATGCAGTAACCTGATTTGGCACCTGCAGTTCAGGATGGTACAAATCCCATTTGAGGATACATGGCAGTATTTTGGAACACCTCTACAAAACCTTGAGACACTGAGCTGAATAGATGATGGGTTGGTTTGTGGCTTTAGACTGTCTTAATACTTGTCTAAGTGATTTAGTTGGATATATAAATAGTTTATAGTAATATACTTAACCCAGAGAATGAGTCAGAGCTTGGAAAACCTTTAACTTCCTAAGCAACCTGTGTGTAGAATCAGTATTTTCGGTGCCTGACAGCCAGAAACACCCCATCAGTGTGTCTTCCTTCCTACCACTTGCCAACGAGGACAATATTCTGGAGCCTCTCTTTTTATTTTTGCCCTCTTCGTTTCTTTACTGAGATTTCACCAAAGGAGTTGCACGTGGGATATGGAGATAGCAGCAGTTTCCAGTGTTTTGCAGGGCACACTGCAGCTGTGCACCCAAACCATGTGTTGGAGGAGAGCTTCCCAGGAGACAGAGCAGCAGAGCTGCTGCCAAAAATGGGCTGTTACTACATAGAAAATAAACTGAGAATGGGTGGCCAGATGGTTCTCATGGTGGAAGAGTGTACCCAGCTAGAAAGCTCCAGATTTCTAAAGAATATATGGGTTTGGTGATACTCCTTTTTTTAAGGAGTGGAGTTGTAGAAAGTTATTTCCTTAAGGATATGATGTCCTTGGTCTTTCATTATTTCATCTCAATAGTGCAATGAATGGAAAAAGTTTGTTTTATAAATTATTCTGTCTAAAGCACATCCTGAGCATGTAATAAGAGAGCTAAACACATGAAATACTCCCTAGGTTTGCTTCAGAACTGAATGTGCTGCCATCTGGTAGTTGTACTCTGTCCTCTTGGCAGCATTTGATTGACTTCAGCTTTCTCATGCAGCCCTGTCTGACTTCTGGCTTGAATTTTATATTCATTTTGCCTTGTATTTATGCTTTGAATAAAGAAAAATGCCCAAAGTTGTTGTGACAAACTAATATTTTATGTGAATAAAAGGAGGAGACTAGGTCTTTTTAAAAAAAAAATCTTTTTAATATTAATTGGTCTCAAGGTTGTTTCAGAATCCTTGTATATGAGACATGAAGTAAGTCTAGGCACAACTTGTACTATTTATTTATTTGGAGGAAAAAAAAAAGAAAAAGGTATACAAAATATATGTAACTTGAAAAGTAGATCAAATGTTCATGATGAACAGATGCAAACATGTAGCAGTTAACGTTTATTCCAGGGCGGAAAGACCTCTTACTTTTGGACTTGAAGGGCCGTGGGAACTTTGCAGTGTTGCATCAAAAGACACTGGGAGGTAGTAACATTCCAGGGTCTGCAGCACTTGGATTTGGGGGTGGGTAACTCCATGATTTTGGTTTGGTTGGGAGGGAAAGAGCAAAGCACTGTGTGCTTGGAAGGCAAGTACACGGAGCACGAATCAGTGTCTGAAGGTTGGTGAGCTTAGTTGTGCTTTATGGAGGGGTGGGAAGCATTTGCCTTTCTTTCCTTTGGAACTGTGGGCACGAGGTTCCTCCTTTAAGCTGCGGCAAAAACCTGGGATGAGTAACTGGTGACCCAGCCGTTGGTACCTCAGCTCCTGCTGCCCCTCACCAAGCTCACTTTTCTCTGGGAAAGCAAATCAAATCAGAATATTCTTGGGGCAGTAAAACCTATCTGTGGAGCTGAAGGTACGGATGGCCTCGTCATTCCTAATCTACCTTTCCCTGGCATATGGTTTCATCAAAGAGAGGCTTCCCTGAAGCTGAGTGGAGGATTAATTTAGGAAAACTATTTATTTACCTCCTTTGGTGCTCCCCGGCACAATTTCTTCCAGGTGTGGGTCAATTCAACTTGTAAAGCTGACAGACTAATCGAGTTCAATTAAAACCTTTCCATTGTTGCCCTTTTTTGTTTGCTTTTTTATTTTTATGTTTTTAAAATCTAAACTTAATTGACTATACAATCTGGACTCAATGTAAAATATGATGTTGGGATATAAAAATGTAACAAACTGTACAAATAAGCCCTGTGGTTCATTTAAAAATATTAAGTGTTCTTTGATGTTTCTTTTTGTTTACTGAAGTTTGTTCTTATGGTTAAGAACAAGGGAGATATAATTGTAAGAATTCACTCGGGAGTTTTCTGAAGTTGTCTTGACATGGCAGTGTTATCCTTTCAAATTACTTACTAAGTAACATATTTCAAACACTATCATCTTAGATCTGCCTCTTTTTTGTTCTACATAAGGCAGCCATGGGTGAAAGTAATAAAAAGTAGTCAGTGTAAACCAGCATCTGTATTTACTCCGTTGCATAAAGTATGCAAAGAAACAGGATGCAAGTAAAGGCCTTAAGAAAGGTTTTGTTAGATGTGGCTGGGTGTTTCTGTAAATGCAAGTGTACAGATGCTGGCGTAGGGTGGTTTGGGGTCTTTTGTGCAGGAAATGTGTTTTTGCTTTCGTAGGAAATGAGGTTTTTTGTCAGAATTTGTGTTTTGGGCAGCTATTTAAGCAGAACTACTTGTTAATGCGTTGATAGATAGTGACTACCTGCTTGTCCCCTCTTACATATTTTCCTTTCTTTGCTCTAAAACTTACTAGGATTAACTTACTGGTTTGCTTTAATTGCGGTATCTCACTAAACAACCAGTGGCATTCTTCTTCTGAGGAAACTTGATAGCGTGCCCATCAAACATTGATGCTTTTATACTGTCATCCTATCCCACTTCTCATTTAGAAATATTCGCAGCCCTGGAAAAATATCTTGGATCTGTCAGTCATAAAAATAAGCAATATCCTTATTCTACTTGATTGTCTTCCTTTTTTTTTTTTTATTTTAAATTTATGAAATAACATGTATAAAAAATTGTCAGTTACATTTTGGGGGAAAGTAACAGATTTGAAGAGAGTCTTTTCTTCTTGTAGTGGTAAATCACAGTTGTAACTGAAGTTGTTCTGAAAGTAGGAAGATGTTCATATATCAAGCAGGAAGGCCAGAGATCAAAGTTTTAGCAGTAAAATAAAAACATTGAAATGTTTTTAATTAAATCTCACTGCATAATTTAACTGAAAACAAGACCACCTAAGAGCAGACACCAGGATACCCTTATCAAGAAAGGAATTAAAAGAAGCTGCCTCTGAGACACAAAGTGCCTCTTCAATGCAATGAGCTGTGGTTCCAGTCTTAAATCACTTTCTGCCCATTAGTAAGTTATTCTTGCTGAACTTTTCCATCTGTACTTCTTGTCACAAGCCATTGCCTCATTGCAAAGGACACGTTTTGCAATATTTGTATCTTTTAAATGGGATAATGTGTGTAACAAACACTTAAATATGTGGTGGGTTGCACTTCCAGGAAGCTGTAATTAATAAATGCCAGCAACTTCTCTGTTGTGAGCTTTATACCGTAGTAGGAATCATTTCTAGTTGCTAATTTAATAGAACATGAGCAGTTTTCACGGTGTAAAAGCATTTGCAAGGGGGATAAAAAGTCATTACTTTTAAATATGAGTCAAAGTATCTTTTCGTAAATGGATGCTTTTTCCCCACAGTAATAAAACTCAGAGTTACAACTGAGTTAGAAGCTGAAGTTTTGTGTACACGGACACATGTGCCCACTTTCTGGCTAAAATGCTCCAGAGCCATCTCAAAGGCTTTTAAAATTTCTCCATGAAAAAAAAAAGGATGCCTGTTGGCAGAAACACAATTGCTTTTTGGGTTGATTCATTTGATAGTTGGTAACAGAAAGTATTTGGAGGTTTTTAGGAGGATGAGTAGGTATTTTATGCAGAGGAGTTTCCTCTTTCCAGCCTGATCATTGCAGTTGCCTTATGCTCTGAAGTGTTAGTTTATCTCTGTCAGTTTATTGTGTCTGAGGTTTCTGTAAGGTTTATTGCTTGTACTAAACTCTTCTGAATCTCCCTAAGAAACAGGCTTATAAACCATGAAATGCCAGAATTATTCTTTTGTCTTCGCTTTAGATATTCCTTTCTACTTTCAGCGCTCTGGGTCATCCAGTTTACCTCTTCTATGCATCTGTCATGCTCCTTCTCTTTGTGTGTTAAACCTTAATGCAACCAGAGTAGGAAAACAAACTCAGTTGTTGGAGGCTTTTCAAGTTGCTTTGTAGTTTGTCCTCAGACTTCAGTGATTGGAACAGCTTAATTATTCGATAACTTATTGCTTTGCCCTGCGTAATTTTGCCTCTTGTCAGTCATTAATTCTCTCCTGACTTTTCCACAGACTCACATTTCGAGGCTTCCCCCCGGAGCTGTGGCGGGACAGTCCGTGGCAATAGAAGGAGGGGTTTGCAGGCTGGAGAGTCCGGAGAGCAGCTGATTCTTCACTTCATTGCAAAGAATGTGAATGACTTTTTGTACAATAAGGGGTTTTTTTTCTTTGTGTGTGTGTGTGTTTTATTAACAGATGTTGGAAATTCTGCTCTTGTTTTATACACCGTATTGCAACCACGTGCACCATAAACTTGAGACAAGTGCTGCTGTTCTCACTCTGTGAATGGGGGTGTGTGCATGTTCATTTTTTCCCCCCTAACAAAATAGGAACTCTCCCCAGTTGTGCATAGATCATGTAGGATCAACGATTGTGTTTTCATTGGTTTATGTTTGAAAAATAACCGGAAGTTTAAAAAAAAAAAAATTCTTTAATCTGAAGTTATGGTCACAATTGTCATGCGTGTTCTAAATTTAAAAGTTACAGGCCTTTGAAGTGGCTCTGTCATTATGTAAAAAAATTATTATGGTTTCTAAGTTCTTCAGTGGTTTAAGGAAATCCAGAGGTAGTTTAAACATGAGTTGTTTTTTTTTCCCTCCCCAATAAGGAGGATTTTTTTTTTTCTGTTCAAAGAAATGGTTTCAGTGAAACAAACTAGAGCAAAATTAAGGCTCAAATTGTTTTGTTTTTTTTTTTTAAATAGTCTTACAGGTCATATCTCTTGTTCCCAAACTAAGATGTTAATAGCTCCAAGCTGTATGTATTACAAAAAGCTATATGAAGATAATGTGTAATGCAGTCTTTATGTATAATGGAATATTACAGTGTAAATAAGAAAGCAAAGTTTATGGAAAGATTGGATATTATTCTTCGCTTCTGTTTTAAATCTATTTTTAAGAGAGGTACAGAAATGAACATATTACTGGACGCGAAGTGCAATGTGTATTCAGTGGCTGCTGGGAGGGCTGACGCTGAGCTTTGGTGTTGGGAAAGCAACTTCCTCAAGTTCCAGCCCACAGCATGGGTATTTATATAACTATGTGTAATATGTATGTACTGTGCAGAAATTTACTGTAACTCTTTTGATACTGCAGTTTTAAAACAATGTAATCCTTGTCTGCCTCGTGAAGCATTGGCAGCTCAACTGGTGTTTGCCACGAGTCCTGAAAGTGAGTTCTGACGTACAGCCTTCCACTGAAGTCCTTTTTCCTTCACAGCACTGGCAGCAATAGAAGACTTTTGTAATTCATTCATTGTCCTGATAAGTATGCCAAAGAGAAATTAAAATAGTTCATCTTTTTCCCTGGTGGGTATTTGATAATTCTGTTTTCAGAAATAGTGGATGAATAGATATTCCGACTGTATTCGCTTAACTGGGCATTGTACTTGCCTGTTTTGTAATGTTGTGCCTGCCTATAACAGACATACTTGACTGATGAAATGGTTATATTGATTGTAGTACCAATCTTTCATGGAAAAGAATAAATTTTTTTAATAGCCTGAGTTCATTTTCACTGTTATACTACAGCATACATTGAGATACTGTCACCGCTGGGTGGTTGTTTAATAGAGACATCAAAGTTGTCCTACAGTTGAAGATATTTGGATACAGTTCTGTACAAAACAGGGGCTTTCCGGGTTGCAGGTGAAATCCACCTGTCTTGAAACAGTTTGTGCTGAAATAACCAGACTGGATCCTCAGTGACACACTCATGGTGTGATGAAATGAAGAACTGTCCCACAGCACTTCAGAAATGTTGAGGCAAAGAATCTGTGCTGTCACACAGCCATTAAAACTGCTCTGACAGGGGACATTAAATGACTGTGTGGGCACTTTGTTGTGTAGAGAGTGAAAAATTGAAGATGATGGTTGTACATACCCACATTTGAAAGTGGCCTTGTTATTGGAAAAGCTAAAGGGACAGTGTTAGCCTGTTTTCCTGCTAAAAGTGCTATTCCATCATGATGTCATAGAAACTTGGGTGTGAATTTACTTTTTCATGAAGTAAGTGTGACAGAATGGCTTACAAAGTGTAGATGTGTAAATTGTTTCTTCCCCTTACTTGCTTAATATCTCTTTATGGAGATTTGGATTCCAGCATAGGATTTTTATTTCTGTGTTTTGCTTTTGCTTGGCTTTTGCCTCTGTATAATACTACAACCCATTTGGGTTTTGGGTTTTATTTTCTTTTTTTGTATGTGTGTGTGTTTGGGTTTTTTGTTTTTATTTTGTTTTGGGGGTTTTGTTTTTGTTTCTTTGTTTGGCTTTTTTGTTTGTTTGGGGTTTTTTGGTGAGAAAAGCCTGGCTTCTTCAGGAAGCTACTTAGGAATTCATTGTTTGAAATTGAGCAGTTTGCCTTTTCGTTGTCCAGCTTTTCCTCCCGTTTAGGTAGAGGGAAAAATGGAAAAAAAGGATTGTCTTGTCTTGAGGATCCCAGGGCATAAGCCAGGTGCAGAGCTGACTTTCTACCAAAGGTACTTATGAAAAGGAAACTGTCTTAGAACATGCAAATTCTGGCGTTGGTTATCGTGAAGATGGGAGCAGAATTTCCTATCGTTCACTCCTACTGAAGCCAGTGAAAGGTCTTACACTACTTTAATTATGGGTCTAATTCTGCTACTAGTTCTATTTTGATCTTAAAAGAGGCTTATGAAAAGTAAATGTTGAGGATGGACGCTGCAATGACGTGGTCTGTAAACTCCTCTATGTGATGAGTAACCATTGCCACGGGCGTAAGCAGATACAGCCCAAGAGGAAATTACACACTTGACAGCAAGAGCTGGCTAAAATTATAAAGGAAGGGCCAGCAGATGAAATGCATATAAATACAAACAAATTGAATACTGTTGATTTTATACTCAAGCACACAATTACGTGTCCTGGAGTATTTTCAAGCAGACAGGTTGGTGCCAGAGTAGTCAAGTCTTCAGACGTAATAAATTTTGCCGCTTAAAGCTTGTAATAGCCTAAAGTAAACCTGACACATCATCTGTTTTGTGTCTTCCTTTGCTCCTGGACCTGAACAGCATGGCCCTGCAGTGTGTGACTTCAGAGGGCTGCAGTTGAGCAAGTCACGGAGAAGGGGCTTGTTGCATTAAAACAGTTCAGAGGTGATGGGACTTCCATTTTGTGTATTCTCTGCTTGTAAATGAACCTCTGGAAACACTGTGATGTATGAGAGATTTGACTGAGGAGGAGGCTGGGGCCTGATCTAAGGAGACTGCAGCCATTCAGCTGTAAAGGACAATATGGAAGATGCTGTGAAAAGGAGAAGGAAGCCTGAGAGGAAATAAAGCCGGTAATAAATCCAGGGTTATTAGCAAAGTTGGGGTGACTGCTGTTGTTACTTAAAATGTGAGTTAAAAGCAGAGTATAAAAACAAGCACCAAAAATATTGGTGGTTGTGGCATTGGAGGTGCAGCATTTCAGTGATGTGGTAGTGGTGCAGCTGGACGGTCTTTGTGGCTCAGTTTTGAGCAGAATGATGCAGGGTTAGGTGGGAAGCTCTCAAGTATGTATTTACACATTTTTAAAAATGGAAACTTGGAATTTCACTATGATTTCTGTGATACACGAAGAGTTCTAGTCATTCAGTGGTAGAAGGATTTATCTGTTTGAAGACAGTGAATTGCATGGCCAGGTTTTATAGTGTTATGTGTGCAGATAACTGAACACCACCTACAGTCCGTGTGCAGCCCTATTTCAAAAGCATCTCCTCGGGCTCAAAAGGTTTGCCATTCTAACAGCATTGGGATGAATGTAATTCTGGCTGGCTGCAATCCCACTCTGTTTCAGTAGAGAGAGTCACCTTTCATGTTAAAATATGACTGAGGAAAAAAGGCTGGTTTTCAGGTCAGCTTCATTGGCAGGTGAGGGCTTATGAGAGACCGGGAGAGTTGAAGCATCCACGGAGTGTCAGCAGAGCATTTTGTAGATGCCTTGTAGGTGGACTGAGAATGGCCAGAGTTCAGGTCTGCCAAGAAATGCTGAGAACCTGTAACTTGCAGGAAATTGTCTTGAGATTTTATATGGAAGCTTGTGGCAAAGGATGACTGTAGTGAATCTGCAGACATCACTACTGATGAATAAAACTGACCTCTTTTCTTTTTTGCTCATTTTTTTACAGCATAACGTGTGGGAGGTTGTGCTGCTGTAATACCCCTGTGCTTGATTATTTACTCCATTGCAAGATAACACAGAGATAAGGAGCACTTGTACACTTTTATTGGTTTAGATCCTCCAGTGACACAGCATTTATCTTCCACATAACCTGGGGGATAAATCCCCATAAAGACCATTAGCATCATTTAATTGTTATTTCAACACAATAAATGTCTGTCTTGTTACCCATTCACTGCCTAATGAACCAAATAAAATATGTTGGCAAGCACATGAACAGCAAATACAGCAAGACTTGCCTTCCTATGGCTTTGAGTCTTAACCATCACAACCTCCTTTACCTGAGAAGTCTCAGTGAAACTCATTCATATTACTGTAAATATTGCTGCATTGGCAAACAAAAAAAAAAAGCTCCTCTTTCTAATCAAAAAGCTTTTAAAAGTTGTTTAATGCAGTTTTCAGGAAGTGAAGTGTTTGAGGTGGGATCCTGTCCCCAGTGAGGTCACTTGGCGCTTGGCCGTCGGCTTCAGTGGAGCCAGGATGTCACCCTTGGAGGTATTAGAGGACTCAGGCATTATGAGTCCCTTGATGACAACGCTGGAGGCTTCGGAAATGAGGTGGTGTGAGATGTTTTGATGACTCATACTTATTTTTTGGATTATCTGGGAATATCTGGTGGGTGTGCAGGGCTCAAAACAAGCCGAGTGGAAGAACCAAACCGCAAACTCCTCTGGGGCAAATAATCTGCTGCAGCCAAACAGTGACTGCTCCAAAAGGAGCTCTTCACTAGCCAAGGGCTCTCAGCATTGTTTTGGAATTGACAGAGTTTTCCTGAAGTTGATAATTTCTGCAGCCCTGGTTTCACTTCAGGTGCATGGGTGTGAATGGTGTCAACAAATACCATCACGGCACAGTCCTGAGCAAGGATTCCCTTTTGCTGTAGCACAGCTTGCCTGTGGCAAAACCAGCGTCCAAGGGTTAAGTGCCAATAAGCCACAAAACCAGCCTGAACTGTAACACCTTCTGTATGTATTGTTCCTGTGATAGAAATCCCATTGAACACAGGTTTTAGAAGTATTTCCTTAAAATGTGAGTTGTGTCTGACTGATACATCCAGGCAGCGCGAGACCACGTGGGAGATCTCCAGGCTCCCGTGCCCCTTGGCTTGAGGAGATTCAACTTAAAAATGAGATCAAATTGTCCATATTTAAAAACATTGCTTCTTTTTGCAGCTAAGAGTAATCACTTTTGTTTTTAGTAGTGTACTGTGGGCAGGTGTCGAAGTGTGGACTGTAAGGAGAGGGGTGAGCAATGAGGAGTGAGAAAAACAAAACATAACAGCCCTGCCAGCTCCTCCTACAGGAGAGGGTGGAGGATTTGGAGGTGAG
Organism: Cephalopterus ornatus; assembly: GCA_013396775.1. Taxonomy (NCBI): domain Eukaryota; kingdom Metazoa; phylum Chordata; class Aves; order Passeriformes; family Cotingidae; genus Cephalopterus; species Cephalopterus ornatus. Next base: position 1,216,813 of record VZRE01014787.1, read on the forward strand.
GGGGTAATGTTGAGCCTGGGAAAGAGGATATGGGGGAAGGTGGTGTTTTAATTTGCCTTTGTCTCTCACAATCCAAACCTATTTTAACTGGCTATAAATCAAATTAATTTTCCCCAAGTTGAGTTTGTTTTGCCCATGATGGCACTTGGCAGGAGGTTTCGCCTTTGTAACCTCAACCCATTAACTTTTTCATCCTAATTTCCCCCCCTCCACCCTGACCCCCTGCCAATCCGCACTGTCCTTTTGAGGAGGAAGAGAGAGAGGGTGGCTGGGTGGGCACTGCGAGCTGGCCAAGGCCAATGCACTGCCAGTATCAGCTACAACTGCACCCACAGTTCCCTTCAGGACTAAATCCAAAAGAAAAACTTTGCAGGGGATACTCTTCTGGTAGCTTAGTTTTCTCTTGGGCCAGTGGACTGATTTTTTTGTGCCCAGCTGCATGATAGCTTAAAGGAAACATGGGGCTGCACAGCTGGAAAAGGTATTGGGAAGACAGGATAACCTGCTTTTAGCTGGTGTTAAATCAGGTATAAAATGAAACTGCCTCCCCCCTCCATTGCACTCATGTGATTCTTCAGCGTGTTGGATGTTGGTCTTCCAGCTTCCAGTCCATCCCTGCAAGTAACTGCTAACAATTCACCATTTGGAGGCAACAAACTCCTCTTGGGAGATAAGGGCAGGCTGAGGCTGGAATTAATTAACGGTCAGCATTGTGCCATGATGGCCTTTGAAACTAATTGCCTGTCTGTGGAGGTTCTTTCAAACCTCGTGTTTATTGTATTGATGTGTCACGTAATGTCCATGAAAAAAAGTTTCTCCAACCAAAAGACAATGCCATGGCACAGCAGGAAGTGCTGTGTGATAGATGATTTGCAAACTGTTAAAATTGGAGAACTGCAGTCCGGTTTATTCCTCAGGGAAAAGGATGAATGGCTAGAAAAAAGCATAATTTTGAGTGTCTTTTTTTGTACAGCAAGAGAATAGTTATTTCCTAGGTAAGTTTCAAGGATGTTGACCAACATAAAGGAGGTACCTGAATTTTCAGAGAACTCAAAAATAAGGAAACACCCAACTATAAATGATGAAACTCAGCATAAAGTTCACCATTAAAAGCAATCAACAAGGGATAGAAGGTGACTGAATTATCCTGTTGACCAAAATGTGACTCAGACAGATTTTAAAGTTCAGGTATGAGCTAATGCTGTTTTCTTCCTTTGCTACTTTTCTATTTTACTTGTTTTCAGTTTTGAAACCAAGATGCCTTTCCTTTTGCCTTGCTAAACTGGTCACACTTTAGGTGTCTCTGAAGTCACATAAATTCATTCAAAACAGAGAGACTCCACAAACTACATTTTAATGTGGGTTGGTGGGGTTTTCTTTTAGTAATAATGGTGGCCAGGCTAGCTAGTAAGTGCAATTACCTATTCATTTGGAAATCCTTGATGCAGTTTTTTTCAGGCCATTGTGCTCCTGGATTGGATGTGCATGTCCATCTTTATGTTCTGTTCTCTCCCCTCTTCCCTCTTCCTCTTTCTGTCTTTTCTCCTCCTCCAACACCATCACTTGTTTCAGTTCCATACTGTTAACAGAGGGTAAATAATTAAATCTTCCCAGTGAAACGTATGTACATGGCTACAAAGAATAAGCAAATACATTAAGTTCCTGAATTAAAATGAGACTAATGAGTCCCTCGAGGATCCATGCCCAAAAAAGCCTTTATACAGGACTTTCTTTCCAGTTAGGGCTAAAATGTAGGTTGCTGTGAGCTCCAGTTGGCACAAATCTGGAAGAAACCAGGAGTTGTTTGATCCAGTGATTACGGAACAGCTTGATTCACAAATAAGAACCTTCTCGGTTGGGGCAAAAGTTTTGGGGGTTTATTTCTATTTATTTTCACCAGTTTATGAGCCTTTTTTATTTCTCTGAGTTTTCCCAACTGGTGAAGATCACCTGCACAATAATGCAGTGCTAGCCTTACGCTGAATATCACCTGAAGAAGGCAGTGCATCCCTGCTGGCACCAGGGGAGCTGGTGAAGGAGACAAAGGATCCATACCTGCCTTCTGTGCTGGTGAGTTAATTTTTTTCTGCCCTGCAAATTCTCCATCAAAGATGTTGCTCCGTTCAGTCCTTTTGCAAAGATCAGTGCAGGTAATTTTGACATGAGAAATCCTGTATCCATGACATAAAAGTAGATGCAGTGGCTTTTTGGAACTAGTCTTAGAAAGACCACGTAAGGTTTTGCTGCTGCTTTGCTGAAACTTTTCATGTGGCTGGAAGGAAGACAAAAGCCAATCAATTCTCCTTATATGAAAATAACAAAAAGGCTAAAGTCTTTCAAATGACAGCTGACATCTTCTCCACATCTTAAATATTCTAATTAATTATATTTCACAGGCAGATAGGCTGCAAAACCTTGTTCTTGTTAGTATGTGCCAAGAAGGATACCAAGTACATTTTGTTTCAGTCCATCTTGCCAGTGGACTTCTCCTCTCAGCTTGTTCCCTGGTGAAACAATGCAGCTCTTGAATTCAGTGTCCTTACACACGTATGCACAAATCCAGAAAGGGTCACCTGCTGTTGACACCTTCCTCTTTCCTGCCCTCCTGATAGCCTGCTGCTCCTGCATCCCTGCTTTCCTGGTTGCCGGGGACCTATGGAGGCTTCATACTGCGTTTGTGGCCTCGGGTTAGGGAAGAGAGTTGAGGACTTGGATCTGACTCCAGGGAGATGATGGGTGGAAGCTCTGTGACATGCCAATGTGTCCAGGCTTTGAAGTCTGGGATTAGGCTGAAGGGAAGGAAGAAGTCCTGCATGAAGTCCTGCACGATATATCCTTTTGATGTGATGCTCTAGTGAGTGATGATGTGAGTCCAGCTCAGGACTGTGAGGCTCTGCTGAAAGGCTGTGATGAGCCCTTCCTCTCCTCTGGGATAGAACATCCTTACATGCAGGGATGGAGAAATCCTGGGATTCTCCCATTCTGGCCTATAGCTTTGTTGACAGACTTATTTTTCACTTTAGCGTAGCAAATAGAGTTGGTGTCCTGCTTGGAGACGATTCATCTCTCATTATGCTTAATAATTCGAATACCATGCTCAGCCGCTGCTTCCTCCGTGCTCTGCCAAAGCGAGCGGTCTCCGCTCTGCACAGCTCCATCTGTTGGCACCGCATTGCCACATCGGGAAAAGGCTAAAAAGAAATAATTCCCGCCCCCAAATCCATCAGCAACAAGAACAGCCTTTCTGCTCGGACTATAAAGGAGATGATGGGCACGGGGCTCCATTTTCACGGCTCTGAAACCAGTGGGGAAAGCTCCTGCATCCCTGGACTCCCCTGTATATTAAGCATCCTCCAAAATCAAGAGCGGCACGTTGCCTGCTGAGCCTGCTGGAGATCTGGGCAGTGATGAGGAGGGAAACCCTCTGCACCTCGTGTCCCCACACCGTTTCCTTTCGTTTTTCATTCCAAACTCGCCTGGCTGAGTGTTGGCTATTCTTGCTGGAAGCAGAGGAGGTGGCGGTGGCTGGCAGTGTGGAATGGCCGTGGGAGATCATGGGCCCTGCCCGTGCACACAGACAGGGAGGGGCTGCAGGAGCAGTTGGACCCTAGGATGTGAAAAGAGGCAGGAGCCATTCCCGCACAGCTGTCCAGCTGGGAGCAGCTCCGTTCCTCTGAGCAGCACAGCCAGGAGCTGGTGTGCCTTGTGTTGGGGCAGGTCTGGCTCCTTGGGGGTTGCCCTGCTCGCAGAGGGCTGTGCTCAGAAACCAGGGGCCAAGGACAGCGTGGGGATTGCTGGGGATGGAGCAATGCTGTGGGTGGCTTGGGAGTTGCTATGGGTGAACACGTGGGATGGAGATCGTAGGGGTGAAAGTTGCAGGGCAGTCACGTGGGCGAAGTTTTTTACAATGAGGGTGGTGAAACACTGGCACAGGTTGTCCAGGGAAGCTGCGGATGTCCCATTCCTGGAAACATTCAAGCTCAGACTGGATGGGGCTTTCAGCAACCTGGTCTGGTTGAAGATGTCCCTGCTCATTGCAGGGGGATTGGACTCCATGACCTGTAAAGGTCCCTTCGAACCCAAACCATTCCATGAGTGTACGATTCCAGGTGCACGGAGATTGCTCTGGAATAAGCGTGGCAGGTGGCACGGCGGTTGCTATGTCAGACCTGGCCACAGGAGGGTACCACAGACAGTGACACGGTTTCAGCGTTGGAACCAACACATGTAGGAAGTAATCTCACGTCCTGCGACTCCATACCCCCTTCTGCCCCAGCGCGACGAGTTTGGGAGCGAAAGTATCCGAGCTGGGCAGAGCACCAGCCTGTTGTGCCTCTGTATATAAACCCTCTGCAGTGTTTTCTCCCCTGGCTGTTGGGAATCCACCTACAGGATCAAGCCTTCCTGTTGTCCTGGAGGTGCGAGCCAGGAGCTGTGGCTGCTGTGTGACTGCTTGGCGCACCATCCCTAGGGAGCGAGGCTGCTTCCCACCCTGCCTTCCCGAAGATACCGAGAATAAAGCGATCTGTGCAAAAACTGTGTTGCTTGGGGATGCTAAAATTCAACACACCTTTCTGTTTTCAAGGACTGGCAACTCAGCCCATTGCTGAGTTGCCAGTACATTCAGTCATCTCCCTGTTAAAACCCCACATGCTGGGCTCAGCTCCATGGCGGTGTTTGAGCAGCTGCATGGATTGCACTAGGCAGGAACGAGACTGGCATCAACAAGGGTGGCTTCAGCTGCCTGTAATTGTCCAAAAGCTGGAGCAGTTTAAAAAATGAAGGTTACAAACTTGCTCGCAAGCAAATAGTTTTCCCTTGTATGGTTTGCATGAGTCTCTGCTTCCCAAATCTGCCTTCCTGGAAGCGTTGTCTTCTCTCTGCTGCTTGTGGTGTAGGTATGAACAGGCTTACAGAGCATCCAGTGCTTGACGTCAAATATTGGGTGTTTTCAGTACTGATACTTCTTATATGTGGTCTGGCCCTAATGCAAGAAGGAGGTTTTATTAATTTTATTATTTATATTATATGTTTATATTATTTATATTATATATTTATATTATTTATATACATATAAATATATAATTTTCTATATATATTACGTATGTATTTTATCTCAATATTCATTTATTCTTTAATCATCCTTATTATTTGTTTTTAAAGTATCTTCTTTAAGGGACACCAGATGTACAGAATATCAGCAATCAGTATTCTTTATGATGAGAGTAAATATTCTGATTTTTTGATAGAGGCCTTTTCCCCCTCCATAAAAGGTGAAAGCAATCTGCCAGCTAAATAAATGCAAACATTTTGTTTCTCATGCTCTCTACTGCAGCATGCAATATGATCCAGCCTCATTTGTGAAGGAACAGTTCTAGTAACACAGATGAAAATTTATACTTAAAAGGCAAAACCAAACAAAACTGTGTAGCTTGTTTGCTTATCTTCAGCTCTGATTGTCCTTTGGAGACTGAAGGCTGGCCCAGAGCTGACATAACACAAGACAGATTGCTTCCATGGACTTCAGTGGGAGTTTGGATTGGACAATGGGAGGTTGCAAAACTATGAATGCCTCTCAGAAGGACTTGAGGATAACTTACTCATGATGGAAAAAGTGGGATATGAACACTGCAGTGATTGCTTCAGTTTCCCAGATTTCTGTGCCTTGACAAGGTGTATCTGCTGATTCATGTTGATGATAGCCACTCCCAGAGGAGGATGGGCAAGCAGGATTTTAGGTTTCCCCACCAAGGAGAACACCTCCAGGTGTGCTCTGTTATCAGAGAACCATAGAATGCTTTGGTTTGGAAGGGATCTTTAAAGCTCATCTGGTCCAATCGCTCTGCAATGAGTGGGGACACCTTCCACTAGATCAGGTTGCTTAAAACCCCATCCAACCTGACCTTGAATGTTTCCAATGATAGGGCATCCACAGCTTCTCTGGGAAACCTGTGCCAGTGCCTCACCACCTTCATTGTAAAAAATTGCTTCCTTATATCTAACCTAAATCAACTCTCCTTCAATTTAAAACCATTATCCCTTGTCCTGTCACAGCAGGCCCTGCTAATAAAGTTTGTCCCTCTCTTTCGTTAAACTCCCGTTCAGGTACTGGAAAGTGCTAGAAGGTCTCCCTGGAACCCTCTCTTCTCCAGGCCGAACAATCCCAGGTCTCTAAACCTGTCCCCATAGGAGAGGTGCTCCAGCCTTCTGATCATCTTTACGTCCTCCTCTCCAACAAGTGTATGTTCTTCCTTGTGCTGAGGGCTGGATGCAACAGGGCTGGATGCAACACTCCAGGTAGGGTCTCACCAGTGAAAGGTAGAGGGGCAGAATCACCTTCCTTGACCTGCTGCCCACAGTGCTGCCCTCTGGCATGCTGTGAGTGGCCCTGGATGGAGTGTGGGTACAGCCATCCCAGGAAGAACAGCAGCCCTCAGAAATCCTTCCTGGCTTCCTTTTCAAGGCAGCAGGGGTCTCACAATGGCAGATCATCCGCTGAGATCCAGCATGGTCAGACAGAGAAAATCAAACAGAAGTTAGCTGGGTGCCCCAAGGACAACCTCCTGGGATTTCTTTATATGCCTTGTCACAGAACTGGGACAGAGAAAGCACCCGTGTCCCCCAAACAGCCCCAAATTCTGCCTCTTCGCTGAGCTGTCCCAACCAATTTGCAGCAGCCTTGAGATGACTTCACAGTTTGAAGCAAAGCTCCTATCAGGGCTTGGGAAATGTGAGCGAGCCTGACTTTGGTTTGTGGAAAACCTACTAGGCAAAAGTATGAAAAGCTTGCTGGTAAATCATTTACAAGAAAATATCTTGCTCAGCATGGGGTTTGCAATGAGGGGGTCATATTTAATGACCTGCTTCAAATGTTATTATAAATGACTGCTTCCTCACCAGCTAAATCACAGCTGCCTCATACTCTCTGTGCTCTCCCCTAGAAATGTCGCTGACTCGTGAGCATGTTGGAGCTTGGAGCCACGTGGCGCCATGGGATGGTGGGAAGTGCAGGAAACGTGAGGGGCTGTCAGGCATCCCAGGGGGGTGATGCCCATCTCTGGCTCGGCCATGCAGCTCCCATGTTTTTGTAGCGCCATCAGCCTCCACAAAAAATGCAGGACTTTTGGGAGCTTTTTGGCAGGTCACTAAACTCAAGAAACCCAAATAAACCCATGTCCCTGGTGCAGGAGCAGGAACAGTGTTCAGGAGGATAAAGAAGGTGAGTGCTTGGCTTTGGTTGAATGGTGCCTGTGAATTATGCAGGGAAACTTTTTTTCAAACTCCTCAATAGGCCCACCTGGACAGTCAGCAGAGCTTCCCATTGGAGCCATCTCAGGCAAAACCTCCCCGTCCTCCTCAGGTTAGGCACAATCTGCAGCAGTTAGAGGTGCAGGAGTGATGGCACCCACGAGTGCTTGGCCGGAGGAATGTCTGTGCCTGGGGCTGGGGGAAAACTCCCTCCCCTTGGAAAACAAACATCGTGCCTCTGAAAGGCAGCAGCCATTGCAAACATGAGGGAACGAGAGTCCCACCTCTATTTCTTGACTTTGGATCCACTTTGTGATGGAAGGAGGCTACGGGCTGCTTTCATCTGTTTATTTTACACAGAGAAGTGGGGGAGAGAAACCTCAGGATGTCAACAAAAAACAGTTAGCTTGTTGCTTTTCTTCTACTTTTAGATCATGACTTAAAAAAGATAAATCCCTGTACATGGCAAACTCTTTGTCCTTGTCACCTATGTGAGGTCATTCACAGAGATTTTATGGTAAGTTCTTTCTTTGGATGGATATATTTAATATAATGATGCTTTTTACACTTTAAAGAATGAGAATAAAGAGCTTTAAGCTCTTAAGTCCACAGGAAATATAAAAAGCAAATACAAAGCGTATTTAAGGTATTAATCTTTCTTAACAGAACTATCTCAGCCAAGGAGAGGAAACAAGCCTTGAGATTTGCTTTCGAAGTAAATGCACGGTTTTGGATTTGGGGTGAAGATGGAGTAAGAAGGTGTGGAATATTGTGTGACTGGGAAAACAAACTCTTCAGCAGAATCACAACGACCATACTTATAGCTGTAAGATTGCCCAGCGACTTACCCTGGCTGGGCTGTCCTGTTCCCCATGCAGAAACCAAGACTGGTGTTTGCCAAGTCTGTGTACATCGTGGTGTGTTTTCCTCAGTTTCCTTTCCCCCCACTCCTTTATGCCTGAGTAAGATTTTAATTTTAGCAGAAATTCTGGTAGGCTTTTGTGGGCAGATTGGAGGAAGGAGCTGAAGGTTGGTATTTCTATTTCTCCGTATGAATGCAGGGAGGTTTGTCTGAGCTCAGATGGCAAGGCCACCATCAGAGAGGTGGCACAAGCCTGGTTTGCATTTAACTTCCCAGGGAAGTTACTGAGAAGAGAATATTTGGAGTCACCGTGCAAGGGCAGGCGCAGAGCTTACACCATCCCTACAGGGTGGTCTATATGTGGATTTACCCTGATACAATTCACCCAGGTTTGTCTGACTGTGCCCATGGTTGGATGGGAGGACTCCCAGGTCCAGCTCCTTCTGTGATGTGGCTCCGTGCAAGCAGCACTTGTTAAGAAGTATGAAACTCTGCTTTTATACATCTTGCTGCTCTGATGGGCCCACATCTGCCTGGATTGTAGAGGAATCTCACTGACCAGAGTAATTCATCCAGAGGCCAAATTTCCTTCGTGTTGTGCTTCTTCAATACTACTGCAAGCGGGATGATCTTTGGATGTGTTTAACCCCAGTGAAACAGGTAACTAAGCTGATCTCACCAGTCCAAATAAGACCCCCACACACCTGTTTCAGTGTCTGGTGTGAAAGCAGAGAGAAAATAGCACAGGTTTTCTCTTTACTCCTACACCACTGACCTATGCAGGAGTCCAAGACACCCCTGCACACTCTGTTTGTTTGTTTGTACAGCTCTGTTTACTCACCAACACAAGGGACACTGGCTCATTTGGCAGCCTCTTCTGACAGCAGAAGGCTCACCACCCTGTGCTAATTCTGTGGTGTTAAAAATACACATTTTTCCAAGTGAGGAATAGCAGCAAGCAAATGCAGGGAATGACTCTTCTCTAGTTCACAGCGTGTTTGCTTTGTCCCACACCTTTGTTTTGGGAGATGCCGTTTTCGTGGAAAATGAGTATCCAGAGCTGGGTAAGTCTAACTCAGCTCTTTCTAAGTATATTTTCTGGGGATTATCATGTTGGCTGAAAAACAGGCTGCTTCTCACAGCCCAAAATGTGAACTGAAAATGAGTTCAAGAGCCATTGATTACGAGGTGAGCGGAGGCTTTTCAATTGAGATTGGCCACAGGTTTTTAAGATGGCTATTACTGGTCAGACACTTCCTGAAATGCTCAACAACTCCCAGAGAGTGCTGTCAGGAGCTAAAATTACCAACATTTCTGTGGGGTTTTAAAAGTAATTCTTCCTGTGTTCCATCAGCCACTGAATCAGTGGTGACCAATATTTTTCCCTATATTGGTACAAGGGGAAATAACCAGAAGAATAGTCAAAGAGCTATTTATAAAGACATACTGCAATGCACACTCATCTGCTCCTGATGAGAGGGTCTGGCCATCAGCAAAAACATGAGGTCTTAGAGGAGAAAATGGCTTTGTGTTTCACTTTGTAGTCTTGAGTGTTAATTTACAGCATTTGACTCAATGCTGTTCCAACATCCATGGGCTGCAGAAAGTTTAATCATCAAGCACTGATCTCCTGTTTTCAGGTGATATCTGCTCTAGTGGTATGGTGGCCTTGTAACACTTCAAAAGCACTTGGGAATATTTAGTAATTTTTTTAATGGAAATAAATATTGCTTTCAGTGGGAATAGACAACCCTTTGTGCTGTCTGAAGCTGAAAATCCCCTGCAATACTAAACTAATGGTGTATTTGCACTCCTCTCTCTGATTTGTCTTAGTCATTTTGTTTGGCATCCTTGTTGGGTAGCTCAATATATATCCATCTTTAAAAGTAACTTTTTTATCCATTCAGGCAGGAATTGGTTAAACCAGGTAGACATTGCCATCGTGTTAATAAAGAAGCAGTGTCAGGTCCTGGCCATGGCTGGGATCTCTAAGTGGGGGATCTGGCTAGGTGAGGGCCCTGCTGTGCTCTCATGTTTGTGCACACTCAGATTTATCGAAGGACAAATAAAAGTGCCTTTTGGCTTCCAACGTATCATGTTCTAGTGATTAGTATGTGGTTGTGTTTGAGTTTGGGATGAATAACCACCTAGAGCAACTCACTCCTTTCACTGAAGAATTTCCTCTCCGACCCCAGGTGTGTCTCTGCCTAAATTCACCTGAAATGGGCTTTAGGGTGGCTTTGTGGTCTCCAGGTTGTGGTATCTTCTCATGATGAGGTGGAGAGGCATGGATGGTCACTGGGGTTTGCTGCAGGAGCTGGAATAGAAAGTGTCATCTTGTGTCTGTAGGTCCGTAATGAGGACTGCCTGTTATCTCTGCTCTTGAGGAATACAGCATCAGCCAAAGCGGTTGTGACCGAAAACCAAAACTAGGTCCCTCTGTCTCACTCAGTCTCCCTCAGCTGGGACATGAGGCTGAGACTGATTGTTTTGTGAGCCCACTGAGCGTGTTTGCACCCATGTAAATTATCTGCTGATCCAGATGCCCTCCTCCAGACACCTCTCTGAAAAAATGACTTCATACGAGAAAGATGTATTTTTCACGTCTGGCTCTCCAACATTGTATTTCAGTTGCATGGTGCTTTCTGTAATTAGCAGCAAAAATTCAGGCACAAGAATATAGTGCGTGTTTGTTCCACAAAGAGTTGGGACCATTTTGATATTCTGAAAAAAAAAAAAAAAAAAAAANAAAAAAAAAAAGAAAAAAAATGAAAAGCTCATTTAATACCAGCCTAGCTATTTATACCTCTTGCACAAACTTAAACATAACAAAAAGTGCAACATAACTCACGAAGCAAAGGAGTGTCTCTGCCAAGTGTAATATTTGTGTTTGGAAACATGGTCTATATTGTATGAAGCAGTAGCTTTCTGACTGCCTCCAAGGTTTCTTTTGGCTGATGTTTATCCAAACAGTCTTGCTCTTCATTCGTTTTAATGGCTGAAAGGGAGCTGAGTGTTTTTTACACGGTGAGACTGGCACGGCTCAGCCCCTGCTCCTTCAGCTGGCGCCGGATGCCTCCTCCACGATCTCGGGAGATCCCTGCCCCGGGATGATGGTGCACAGCCCCTGTGCTGCCACTCCTCCATTGCATCCCAACACTTTGTACATGGATGTCTCTTCTCTCTTCTTCTACCTTTGGTTTTGCCCTATGTGTCCTGCGGGATCCAGCACGATGGGAACAAGTCACGCCATCCTTGTTTGAAGGAGGCACTGCCCTTTGCTATCACAGCCATGGATGACTTGAGCAAAACCACTGGCACCGGTGCCATCAGGAGGTCTGGAATTTGGAAACATGCATGGGCTCCTGCTCTGAAGGTGACAGTGATCAGGTAGAGAGTGGGCAATGTGTTCTCTTTGCTTTTTAACTGCATGATTTTGTAAAATTTGGGCACTGCCTTCCCTCATATGTGAGGCTGACGTCCTTGTCAGTCTTTTCCCCTCTAGAAGAGATTAGCAAATATTCCCAGGTCTTTATTGCCCTATTTAAATTCTCTCTTAAAAGTAATAATTATAAATAATTATCATTATTATTAATAATATTCATCATCATCAAATCCAATAGAGGTCTTGTCTGGACTACCAGACTGCATTTAAGCCCCATCCCTTGGGCAAGCTCAACTAATTTAGGGACCGATGAAGTTAAGCACACACATAAATTTCAAGCTTTCCAAATCCATGCCCTGAAGAGCCCAAGACATCGGGGTGATTTTCAAGGGGACTCTAAAACACAAAATAACAAAGCTTTTGTCAACAGTGCATTTAGGAATAAGGCACAATTGCTACATAAAGCAGTGGGAGCGGGGAAGATGCAAGTCATTCAAATGTGAATCGAAGAGGAATATTAATAATGGAAACTTTGGAATAAACAAAGACCAAGCCGTGTTTTTCTCTCTGCTTTTGCCATCTGTCAGTTACGTAGCACGTTACCATCGGCCTCGCTGATTCGGACACTATCACAGCAGCCATTCCTTCATGTGGATGAGCTGTTCCCGAAAAATGCTGTTGGCATAGACCACTCTTATTTTTCACACAAGGAATGCAGGTCTTCCTGTTCCACATATTTTTCTTCAATGAGCGTACTTATTGTTGTCACTGGGAGGAAAATCCTCCGTCTGTCTGCTAAAATACTTGAGAGGGGGAGATAAAGCATGAAATCTTTTTGTTGTGGCTGAGGATTTCCTCTGCAAGGCTCCACTTCAGTGATTCACAGCTTTTTTCCAGAAGAAGGGCAAAGCTGGGATGAGTATTACTTAGGATTTGCAGCCCTGGGCTAAATCCATGGCCGGTGTAACTCAGATATTGTCCAGTGCCTATGAGGGACATTTAGGCTGGATTGGTGATCAGAGTTCCGTTATGTGCCACCTCCTCATTCTGCTCTGGGCTCAGGGGTGTGCCCTCACACTGCCTTGGGAGGGCTGCTGGGGGCATTGCCAGGTATGGGTACATCATTTGTGTCATACCCTTTGGAGTTTCGATGGCAAAGCTCAAGGCATCACCTGGAAAACTCTCTTCAGAAGTCGCCTGCCAATCCGTATCACAGCGTGGAATCCGCTTCTGTATTTTTTCTCTTTTAGTCCAAGAAAACTATGCAGTTGATGGAATACTAATAAATTTTGGCAGAGTTGAAGCAAAAAACAGAGAGGCGAGTATTCTAATTTTTCTCTAAAGTTAGAGCTATTGTTCATCTGGGCAATTTTTGTGTATGAAATGAAGGCAGAGATCTGTGTTTTGAGGGAGAGCCACAGTGTGGATAAGTGCAAAGGAATTCTGCCACAGCTTTGCCATGAATTATATGTTGTCTGAAGGATTTAACAATATCACAAAGTTCATTGAGAACAGGAACACTCATTTTCCTATCTTTTCATGCCAGCAAAATGAACAAGCGATTTAGCTTCCTTAAAGAAATTCCACCCGGTAGCTGCGCCAGCTCTGTCTTCCTCATGTTCATGTGCGTTTGCTTTGTTCCTGAGTCCCCAGATGGATTTCTGAAAATGGCACAGGGTTGCCAAAACGCATCTGAAGACACATATCATCAGTATGCACAAATTGTAAAGAATGCAGCCCCTGGAGCGATGGGTGATTTCATCAAAAGTGACTTTCCAGCTACGCTGAAACCTTTCATGTCTCTTGTGCAATCTGCAATGCTAAAGCAAACAATTCCAGTGCCAGATTGTCATAAGGATCTGAATACTTCAGCTTATTAAAGGGCCACAATCTTATCGAATCACAGAAGATATGAGGTCTTAAAGAAGATTAAGTTGCTGTAAATACGCCCAGGTAGATGTAATTGATTTCTCTCCCCTACAGAAAAACCCCGAAACACCCAAACACTTTTAAACCCCTCAAGGATTTTTAATTAAAGCACTGAGGTCTACTTGCCAAACCTTTGGTTTTCTGGAGCCCCTGAGCTACATTTTTTGGTGCTGTGCTTCTAGAGGTGTCCAGGGAGTTTTTTCAATGTTTCACCTGGGAAGGAGTGAGGAGATTTGGGATTTTTGATGGAGCCATATAGTGTTATTGCCTATTTTTTTTTTTTTTTTTGTTTTGGATGTGGCAGCCTATATAGTGTTAGGTTATGAAAATAAAAAACATTAACAGAGGAAAATGGATTTTGGGTGAGTTATGGATACTTTTCCAAAGGTTGTGTTGGCACTAGGGAGGTGTGCTCTGAGGTATGCACTGAACCTGGAACAAGTGCAGGAGTGTGTTGGAGCTGGGTACACTGGGACAAAAATGTACCCACAAAAGTGTACCCTGGCAGAGAAACCCCCGTGGGATTGGGCACCACATTTTGTGGGAAGAGAGAAGAAATGAGGAACATTTCTTCTGAGGACAGGAGTAAGGGCTTGGAGCAGTGACAACCTCCAGCTCCACCGAGGATGTCTGCAAGGAGAGAGGGCAGGTATTGCTCTCTGTTTCTGTCTGTTAGAAAAGGGGTACATGGCCTTGGAAGCAGAAAGGGAGGAATCTTACTGGTGAGGAAGATGGCTTGCTCAGGTGTGGAGTAAAACCTCCATCAGCGGAAACTTCTCAATATATATGGAACAAATCTGCTAGAAACAGGGTTTGACCTGCTTTAAGGCAGGACAAAGCACCAGACCTCCTTGTGAGGGCCACTGGAGCCCATTTTTCCTCTCATTAGCAGCACTGCTGCAGCCACCAACCCCTGTCGTGGTGCCGTTTCCTAGTGTAGTGTCTGGAAGGAGGCAATATCTCAACACAGGGATTTGGATATGGTGCCTGCATTTTCCCCCTCTCTGTCCTTTTCCAGGCTTTGGGAACAAATCTTAAATGCTCGTCAAGTTTCGAGACAACAAATTAAGTAGGTCACTTCATAACTTTGCCAGCCTATTTATTTTAAAAGAGTAAACCAGTGATGAATTCCATACAGCCTATTTCTTTCAGTAAAGGCATCATCTCCTCTCCAACTCAATTTACAGTGTTAGAAGGTTGGTATTTTCATGGCACTTCTCTTTGACTTAAAAGGAGATTTTTATGAAGACACTTCAGTCACTTTCTTTCTTCTATGTTTTTTCTAAATAAATTAGGAAGGTTTTTTGTGTTCAAAGGCAGTGCTTATATTCTGGTTGGAAACTTTTTTTTTTTCTTTCTTGCTGAGGATTTCAGCTGGATCAGCTTCCTGAATTGAATTGCTGAATTAACACCAGGGTGAACGCAGAGGCTGGCAGGAGAGAGGCAGTGAGCACATCTGGCTGGAGGCAGGGGGTAAGGAAAAGAGAGAGTCTGAGGGAGGAGAACAAAGGGGATCTGACTCCTGGTTGCTTTCCCTAGGGTCTACCTACCCCACCAAAGGTGCTCACAGCCATGGGGTGGAAACTTGTGAGCGATGGCAACGTAAAGGCACAGCTGTCCCTGGAGCTGGTTTTAAACTGTAGCCTTTGTTTTCCTGCCAGATCCTGCGGGGATACGAGCAGGTTCCTCTCTGAGGTCGAGACATCTCTGCCACAGCAGCAGCAGTAGCACCCGCAGGTGTTTGCTCCCCTTTTCCTCTCCCCTGGTGCTGCTCTGTGGACATCCTTGTTTTTCCCAAGCATAAAGCCAGTCGATCAGGGCCAGTGCAGAGGAGAGGCAGGATCCTGCGCTGGCGAGTGGCTGCCTGTCCTGCTGCAGCTCCCATGGTCAGGCAGGTGTTTAATCCCAGTGAAGGTTTTGGAGTCTGCTGAGCAGAAGGGTCAGGAAAACACTGCCCAGCTGGAGCCAGGACATGCTGCAGTCCTTGCTTCCGTACGCTCTGCATCCCGCTGTCAGTGCTTTCTGCAGGCTGCACACTGCAAAGGTGTCCTGCGCCAGCAGCTTCTTTTGGGGGAGCTTTAGGGGCACTCACCTTTCTTCTCCTCCATTTCCCATTTCCCAACTTATCTTTTAAAAGGGGCTGGGGGGACAGACTGTCTGCCTGAGCCCTGTGTGCCACCGGGTGGGTAGTGGTGGATGGGGCTATGCCCCAACCTGTCCCCATGCCCCAACCTGTGCCCATCCAAGGGGCTTTGCCAGACCCCAGCAATCCCCCGTGAAGGCAGTGCATGTCCTGTGTGCTTTCATCATTTCTGTGCTTACACAACTGGCTTTGTGACTCACCCTTCTGGTTCTGCAGTTGCATTTAATAAACTGAAGGCTGAGGTTTCACCCCACAGAGAACAAAGCCCTCCTGGATGCAGGACGACGTATCATCCACGAGCGGCACATTCCTGAGAGCTGCTGAGAGCAAATGCCTGCACCGGCTGTGTCCACCCCATTCCCTGCTCTTTGGGGCACAGAGGATTTGCCTGTGTGCTGGTCTGAGGTATGAACAGTGTTTGATATGGGCACAGGCTTTTTTCTGCCTCACGCAACCTGGTGGCTGCTCAGTTTCTGTCTAAACTACTGGTGGATGTGAGACATAATCACTGAAATCTTATGAAATACCAGCATTAAAACCACTTATGTTTCAGTGATCTTCCATAGTAGTGCTTAAGCCTCAAGAAGCAAGATGGAGACCTATGGGAAAAGGGATTTACAGTCATGTCCCAGTTTTGCCACAGCCCTTCCTCTCTGACTTTAGCAAGGTTAATTCTCTTGACACCATAAGTTTCCCTAAAAATCATGAGGATAATATTAATTTTCATTATTCAAAACTACAGGGAAATTAGGTAATGAATATTTGTTGAGCTGAGATCTCCAAAAAGGACTTATAGAGGTTTTGCAATGTGGCATAGAAACATTCTGAGTATGGAGAGCATTGCAAACCCTGCTGCCCAAGCCTTCCTGTCCCACCCAAGGGTGTGTAGGGCCTGACTGTGGCTCATAAGAAGCATCAATAGATCATTGATTTTGGGTTTTAACATAAAGAGAAAGACTGTGTTAGTGGAAAGGCCTCAGCTCCATTTTGTCTGGAAATCCTGCCCATGGTGGAGGGTATGATTTGATGGGCTTGGTTGTGTTCGGTCAAAGCTTGGACTTATGATCTTAGAGGTCTTTTCCAACCTTAATGATTCTAGGATTCCATGAATGCTCTCAGGAAGGGCTTTGCTGCATGGGTATAGCTATAGCAGCTCGTAGCCCCCCTGAAGCGCTTTGGTGAGTGCCAATACCCTGATGGATTTGAATTACCATTGCCTATGGTTGTAGGCAAGTTCCTGTGCATGGAAGCATTAAAAGCTTCACCCATATGTGTTTGTGTGAGATCCCCAAAAACCAGCAGAGCCTTCCTGTCTGCTCGGGCTTTGAGGTCTTTGTCTGCAGTGCTGGTTACAACTGGCTTTTGCAGTGGGGCTGCTTGTCCTTGGGAATTGAAGTGGGACCCTCAAATGGTCCCAGTTAGCTATGGTCTGCTTAGCAATGGTGCCAAGAGAGCTCATGGTTTTATTCCCAGGGAGGATATGGAGTGCAGCAAAATGTGCAATGTTCCTTTGGCCATTTCCCGGGTTTTTCCTCCCTCAATGAGCCCGTCTCACCTTTCTTTCTGAATTTCTTTCGTTGCAGGGGCACAATGAAGTGTGGACATGCAGGTGAGGACCTCCAGCTCTAGGTGAAGGGGACTGGTGGGTCGACAGCAGACATCTGCCCAAGGAGGGCACAGGACCAGGGAGGCCACATATTGCTTTGGTTTTGTTATAGGGCTCCTCTGTGACCACCAACAGCTCTGGAAGCTGCCCTTACTTTCCAGTTCATTGCTTCCTAAACCATTTGCTTTGCAAAACCATTGCAGAGTTTGATTCACAAAAGTGCTCTGAGGGCCTTGGGTGTGAAATATTATGACAAAAGAAGGCATTCCAGCTCTTTATTGCATCGCACATTTTAAATCATGGAAAATTGGACTGAAATACAGTAAATTTAGCATAAAAAGGACTGCTTTCCAATTGCCTGTCAGGATCCCTTCAGCCTCATAACTGTTTTCGTGTGAAGCAATGAATGTAATGCCTGTTGATAGTTGTTTGTTCCCTTGTTGTCTCGAAGTTGCTGGAAGCAATTTACAAGTTACTCTTGCTTAACGTCTAGGAAGAGAAGAGGATGGAAAAATGCTTACTTGTTTCTTCTTGGTAAAGAGATGATTCCTGAAACAACAGGCTGGGATGATTTGAGACTTGCCATTGGCTTTGGAGGGTGAAGGCTCTGGCCCTTTGTATCCCCACCGCTTGGCATGGAAGGCACTGAGCAGAAATGTGAGTGTCAGGCCTGAGTTCCCATTGCTGCCTTCATGTTTGTGCCATTCCCATTAAGGAGAAGGCTATTGTGGAGAGGGACATTATCTGAAGGACAGGACCATTTACTATTTGATACCAAATGTTGGCACGGAGATTCTTTCCCTCCAGTGTGTGGTGCAGTCACACTCATCCCACCCGCTCTCACTCTGGCTGTGCCACTGTCCCTTTACGGCCAAATCCAGCGTTTTTCTCACCTCGTGCAAATCTGAAGACAACGTTCAAACATTTTTTTATCAGCCAGGGTTTGTTTTTGCATGTCACCTTCATGTGTGTATGTCTCTTCACTGACTGGCCAGGTTGGATGAGGCCCTGAGAAACCTGGGGGGGATCTGGGGGTGCCATCCCTGCCCGTGGCAGGGGGACTGGAATTAGATCATCTCTAAAGTCCTTTCCAACCCAAACCATCCTATGATTCTATGACTGAGAAATGGCATTTGGAGCTGCAGCTCAATGGCACAGTTTCTGAGGGCTTTTTAAACCACATGCTCCCTTCACAACCTGCCCGGGGATGACAACTAATGCTGTGGGGAAGACGTGATCATCTCCCGGGGACTGCACAGCTCCCACAGCACTGAAAGCATCACAATTTGTTCTTTCTGACTTCCTGCAGACGGTCTAATTATACGAAAAAAGCATCGCCCTCCATTTGGTCAGAAGATGTATTCTGAGCTAAGTTTACCTAATGCTTTCCTGATTTGTGTGGTTTTTGCTCTTTTTTTCTCCCCCCTTAAGCTGGACAACAATGTGATCTTAGTCCAGCAATCAAACATGAAAGAGAGCCCATATGTATAAAGTACCCTCCTCATGCTGGAACTTATCCAAAACAGACAAACTGTCTTCATACAGGAGGTCTGGATTTGCGTCTTCCCATTAAAAAAAAGAAAAAAAAAGAAAAATCTGGCATGAGAAGTGTCTTGAGATAAGTCAGGGCGATGCAGTGGCATTGTCAGTGGTACTAGCTGTGCTGCCAGACCTGAGAGCTCAAGGATGAAGTGAAACCATTGCCATGTGCAACAGTGTTTGTGCAAAGCTGACAGAGGGAAATTTAGTGGTAGGAAGGGGGCTGTCACTTGTCCCCTGTGCCCCAGGGTGAGCACTGAACATATTGGAGTTAGTGTCTCTCCGAGAAGGCTTTTCAAACCTTTTCACTGAAGTCCACAAGGGGCTTGACCTGAAAATCTCAGCCAGTGGGTGGGAGCTGGGAGTGTTGGCACAAAGAAGGGCCTGCCAGCTCTTGGCAGGTTTGGGGGTGCAGTGATGTGGTGGATGTTATTGAGCTGATAGTGCTACTGCTTCCCTTCTATGTTTTGCTGCCAGACAGTGAACCTCTCAAGGCCGGGCTGGATGGAGCTCTGAGAAGCCTGGTCTAATGGAAGGTGTCTGTGCCCATGGGATGGTGTGTGGAATTAGATGATCTTTAAGGCCCCTTCCAACCCAAACCATTCTGTGACTCTATGGATTCTATGACATCTATGATTCTGTGACTCTCTGGAAGGCTCTGGCTTTGAAGAGGTTAGAGAGCAGCTGTACACCTGCTGAAAGTGATGGAAAACTTTGCAGAGTGCAAATCTGCAGGAGAAACAGATGGATATTCTCGGGAGGAAAAAATCTCACTGTTTCTATCAAATTTGCTGTTCCCTATTCAAGTTCTGTTTAAACATGCTTTGGCAGCTCACAGTAGAACTGCCAGATGGAGTAGATAGGACTGTGGGACTCCCTGGCCTTGCAGATCTCCTCTTCTAAAGACCAGAGATATCTGGTCTCACCTTCTTTCTAAGGTTTGTTTGCAGACCAAACACCCTCAACAATGACTTAGACATCAAAGCTGTGCTCTCTTTCCATGTGGGCCTCTGGTGTGGGTGAGTCCAGCTCCCTGTGTGGCTGCCTGGGAGCAGTTTCCATCCCAGAGCTGAGATTCAGATTGGCAGCGCTGGGTCTTGCATATATGTGGCTCTTAAAGTACGTAGCTCCTGGGGCTTCCCACCTTCCTGCTCCCCATCAGCACTGGTGACTCTCAGAGATGGAGCAAGCCTCTGCTTTCCCTTTGGCTCAGGGACTGGAGACAGTCCCTCTCTCTGCAAAAGCGGCTCTGCATTTCCAACCAGGCCACCCAACCCAGCAGGGATGGATGAGGTTGTGTTTGAGGCTGAGTCAGCTTCCTCCCCCATCTCCAGCCTCTGCAGCCCTGGTGGCTTCGTGCCTCCTGTCTGTGTGCTAGGAAGGTGAGGCCAGGTCTCCCTTTCCTTGTGGGAAGAGAAACCCAAGCCAATGCTCCGTTGTGCCATCGGTGGTGCTGAGAGGGGGCAAAACCGCTGTCCTGGGTGGTTGATTTAGGGGTGAGGGGGTTGACCTTTTGAGCAAAAGCCACATTAAATTACGGGAGTGTTGGCGGCTGTGCCACTATGGGCAAGGGCAAAACATAGTTATTTGTCAAGGTTAACCACTGCCATCGGCCTCTTGCGGGCAGCTAAAGCTGTGGTGCAGCCGCCGCTGTGCCGCGGCCTCTGTGAGCATGTGGCCAATGTGTGCTTTATTCAGGAAAACAGGCTCAGGAATGTTTCCTCCCCTTTACACCTCCCGGCTGTACCTTTTAATTTGGCTTTTCTGGTGTTGTGTACCTAGCGGAGATTAAACACGTGGTGAAATAGTTGGGGAATGGCTCTGTGAGTGGATGGCCAGGCACGGGAAGTCTTTAGCCTGCTGGGGAGGTAGGTGCTGTGTTTTCTTTGCTCAGCTCCTTTTCAAGATTTGCTTTATTCCTTCTGACTCGCCCCTCTCCGAGACCATCCTCCTTCAGGATATCATTACCCACACGCTGATTTAAATTTTAACCACCCTTAATGAGGCCACTTTGCAACTCAGTTCTTTCCTCCCTGAACTGACTGGAGGTCTTTCCATTCCTGTTACTACATCCTCTCAACCCAAAGAGACGACTCCTGTTTCCACTCTCTTTTTCTGGCTGTTGCCCAGGCAGGTTGTAAGATGAGGGCTGAGTAGAAGAACTGATGCCCTGAATTCAGGGCGTTCAGAGGCAGACCTTGCTGTGTCTCTGAGCTGTCACTTGCTGGATGCTCTGGAACAGCCGGCACAATTGCACATGAGATGGAGCTGTGCTGTTGGGTGTACAAAACCAGGCTGTGCCATGGTTTGGAGGTGCTCCCCGTTGACTGCCTGATGGTAAAGGCTGCCAGGCACAGCAGGGTACAGGAAGCCTCTCTGCATGGTCCGGTACCTTTCCCGCCTCCTCACCTGACTCAGGGAGCCCTACTCAGGCAGGCAGAGATTTTCGAAGGCCAGCTGTGCTCTGGCTCTGTGTTTTGTGGCTGAGCAACAGCCACTCAAGAGCTGCCCCTGGGAAGTGGGGAAGTGGGATGGCTGCAGCTGACCTTAGGGGACAAAGAAATGGGCTAAGCACAGCAAATGAGTTAAGCGCAGCTGTGCAGAGGCAGGAGCCAGCATGGAAGATGGTGCCTGGAGTGGCAGTTTGTTCCCAAACCTTCTCTGCTCCCCAAACTTTCTGACTCACATCCTGCATCTACCACCATGGTGTGCAGATGCTGTCCCTTGCTTCAGGCATGTTTCAGAGTCATACCAGAGCCCTCCTGAAATCCAGAGTGAAGCACTGTTCCACTCTAAGTGAAGCATTGGTCAGGCCCATCATAAACAGTAAGCTCTGACATTTAACACATGTAACCCTGTTTGCCCAGTTTTAAAAAGGAAATATTATCTAAGGACTCCTCTGAAGACTAGAGCCACCCACACTTAGTTGTGTTAAGTTTGGCCAGTTTGCCCTGTGTAATATTGCTATCACTTCCAGAAAATAACATTCTGAACTCCTTATAAATTGTGCAATTTACTGAATGAAAACCTTCTCTGTAAGTTTGAAAATCCCCTCTACCTCCAGATCCTTCTTGTGATAGAGAATAAATAAGGGAAAAATTTATAACTCCCTAAACTGATAGAAAATTAGCACAGTCATAAAAGGCGTCTGTGGCTTTAGCAGTGCAGCTGAAAAGGAAAAATGAATAAACCTGCCACTCAGAAAGTAAAAGGCAGAGCCGAAGAATGACTGCTGCCATTTCAGCCTCCTGGCCCTTCTCCTTCTCTGTGCAAGTGCGAAAATAGCCTCATCCCCCTGGGCAGGCAGCAAGGAAGTGCTGTGCTGTGGGACCCTTCCTGCAGACACCGCTGTACAGCGCACGACTGGAGGATATCCTAAATTAATTTACATAGACTTATAAATATATGCATGTGTGTGTATTTGGTATGAAATATGAAACCAGCGATTTCTTAGCCAACCCCTTAATTTGTCTGAAACAGCACAGGCATAATGGAAACTGCCCACACATTTTTCCATTAAAAGTTACAAAGGGAAGGGAGGGGGGAAAACTGGTGATAGGAAAACACATGCTTGTCTCAGCTGGCACAGAAATGCCACGCAGCCAGGCGGCAACACACACTCGCTCCAGTTTCCTGGGAAAAGTGTCATCTTAATTCCGGTGCTTGCTGGTGGTCTTCCTGCTGATGCCCTCCCTCCTCAGCATGCTGGGTTTTGTGTTTTTGGAGGGGAGGGACATGGCTGTGCTGGTGCCTGTGCAGGTGCACGCAGTGAGCACAAAGAAATCTGAGTTTGCCCGTATCTGTTTTGCAGGTTTCCTCTTCTGGATTAAAAAGAGCCTTGCCATGACACTGCCCCTGATGTGGTATCTGATGGTTGTGTGGGTGACTTGGAGCCTGCAGAGTAGCTGTGTCTGGATGGGTTATGAACAGGCTCCGAGCCCTGCCAGTGTCTTGTCTGTGCTAGGAATGGTATGCTCCAGGTTCCTGCACAGTCTGTCCAGCCTGAAGGTGAGTAACGTTCTCCAGGGAGGGATGAATGCTGCTGAGAGCAAGCCAGGGTGCTGTGAGCCCCACTGGCTGCTGGGCAGGTCCAGGGGTGCTCTGATGGAGAAGGGAAGCAAGAGAAGGCCTTGGGGAGCACCAGCAGCTCCCCAGCAGCAGCACCAGGAGCTCCCAAGGCCATCACCCAGCACCCCCTCGGTGCCTGTGCTCGCCACCACAGGTAAGATACTGAGGCAAAAACGCTCTTTATGTCCTGGCAGGGGCAGATTCTTGAACGGGAAAAGGCAACTTTCCCCCTTTCCTGCCTTCGACTGGCCTGACCCACCCAGCTGGAAGTGTCAGGTGCATCGGTGACTCACTGCAACCATCTCAACCACCTCAGCACAGAATGCTGTGTCTGGAACAGGCAGCCCTGCGAGCTCACCAGCATTTTTCCAAGGAATGCCTTGTGTTGACAGTGCTAACCAGTTTGCACAGCGGGAGGGGGGAAGTGCAGCTGGTAACTAGTGCAGGGCTGTGGGGATTCGGGGGTGTGTGCATGGTTCTGGTTTTCGCTATATTGTCCTATAACCCATGTGCATCACTGCGGGTTATGGCAGTGGAATTTTGCTGCTCAGCAGCTGTCCAGGCAATGTGAAGCCAGGCCCACTCATCCTTTTAACCATCAAAGGTACGATTCAATCCATTTATGGCTGCCTTGGGGCACTGCTCCACACATCTTTCACAGCAGCTGTGCCAGCTTAAGGCGTTCCCACCAACTCGACTCTAAAGCCGTGCCGTAATCTGTATCTGCTGATAGATTGGGGGTTAAAAATAAGTTGGATGACTTGACTGCTTCCTTGTTTCAGTTTCCCTGTTCAGTTCTGCTTGTTTCAACCCCCTCATATCTTTGGTTGAGTGTTCCAATATGCCTGTTCTGTGGTAACTTGGGAACATAACAGCATCTTCTCCTAAACACCAACCTGCGCCTGTAAGCCACAAACCCTTCCTCAGGTCTTGTGCTAATATGAACAGCTCTATATTGAAGAGACTGAGCAAAATTTGGCCATGGTAAACTCCAGCACCTTGCTAAGGTCTACTACACAAAGTCATTCTAGGTACAATTTTGATCGTTGGAAAGGAGATAAAGAAAACAGAAAGGAGAAAAAGCAGCCCAGCCCTGAATGGATCATAATTTATTATAAAGTGGGACAGACTTTGTTTTTAACAAAGACCATTGCTTAAGACTGCAGAAGTGTGGATACTCTAGATCTGTGCTCCAGAACTCATCCTATGAAACACCTGGTAGGTCCTATCAGAGATTTTTAGGCTCCCTCAGAGTTTCCAGCCCTGGCAAATTACAGGCGGTAAGACTTTGTGCATCATTTCATTTATTGGACTAATTTTTCCTCTTCCCTGACACTTTATGTGTTATGTTCTGTATTAACAGTGTAGTAGCATTTCTCAATAGCACCATAATTTACTAATCCGCAAAGCGCAGGGATGTGTTTTATATTTCAAGAATTGTGATTGTCCTCTCATCTCCCTCTCAGAGAAACTTGAGAATGTTGTTCCCCCACACTCCTAAGCGAAGTAAGAAGCAGAGCTTTCTCCCCCATGTTGCAGATAATACCTGTCTTCCCCGTGAAGTGACTGATTCTGGAGTTCCTTGTGCCTTTCATCCATCTGCTGTCAATTTAACTGGCTCCGCTTGCTGGTGGTGTCTTCTTATGACCTTGCAAGAATTTACAAAATCTGGTTTCTATAAAAATTAAGGGGTGATCCCCATGTTTACCCTCTTGCTCAACTAACCATGTTTTGTTACTACCAGCTTGTGCTAGAACACATCCACGTCTCCCCCCACCTCCGACTCAAGCCTGTGTCGGGAAGCTCCGATGACTTGGCCAAGGTTTCCAGCTGCTGAAGTTGCCTCAGCAGACCAGTTGATGTTGCAGATGTGCAGTAGCTTTGCTTAGAGGCCCAGGCTGCTTTTAAATCCCCTGATTTGGACTACCTGGGCAGACCAACACAAGCCTGACCCTGCCCAGACTTGGCGGGGTTGTTGTGCCCGTGTTAGTGGTGGGGCACCACGTCTGTCCGTGGGGTTGCAATCCACCAGACCCGAAATGCCAACACAGCCAAAGATCTACAGTATCGCACAGAATCCTAGAATGGGTTGGGTTGGAAGGGACCTTAAATACCATCTGTGTGTGTCTGTATATAGCAGAAGGAACTGTGTTGAATCTTTCAGCTAAGGCTGACTGCGACGCCGGTCGGCTCTGCCGCTGTGTGAGGTTCCACATGCAGGGCACACATGTGTGTCAGACCACATAGCCCCAAAATAGGCGTTTCTCTGGTAACACTGAGCCTGAGTTTTCCAAATGAAGACACTGACTTGCAGAAAGGCGGTCTTTTGCAGGATGGAACTGTAAGTATTTATTTACCCGTGGTGTAATTTTTATCTTTCATAAGAATGCAGGGATGAGCTGCTTAATGACAGGATTATGAATGTATGTACTTTATAAAAATTTGGAATTAAAACCTTTGCCTAACAACAGTCATGTTCTTGGCAATCAAGTTCCATCTACAGAAACCTTTCATGTTAGAGACATATCCCACATGTGAGTTATTGTTACAATTCAATAAATACTTTACAAAAATAACACTAGCTTTTTTAAAAAATTAAGACATTTTAACTCACCAATAGTTCCTCCCAGAGAGCTTCCTTAAAGAATAGCTACTTCTGTAGGACACTGTGCACTCAGCATGAGAAAAATGGGGGGAAAGGGCTGGTTGCATGCTTTATCCCAAGGAACTTAGATGTGTGGATTCCACTTTTCCTGTCCTTTAAAAAAATAAACTTCTTTCTTTTCTTAAAAGAAAGAAACAGGCAGATCCAAACATTCTTCATATTAAAAACTGGGAAGGAGCTGTGATTTTTTTGTTTCCTTTGACATGGATCACTTCTCTGGCCTCAGTCTTCCAAAAAGTTACAGCGTGCTCAGTTTACGGGTAGCTGCCCTGAAGATCTGCTCCCCAGCATAAGATGTAAAACCCTGACAGCTGCTGCTCCATATCTGAGATGGCTCCAAGAGTGGGTTGTTTGTGACTCCACTGCATCGGGACCTTTTCTGGCCTATAGGAAAACCAGAGCTACATCTTCCTGCAAGCCTACCCCAGATGGACTGCGAAGACCTGAGCTGGAAGGTAACAGGAAGAATTCCAAGAAAAAATTGCCAGGAATTCTCTGTATTCACTTTTGACTATTACCCTTCCAAAAAAGGTTCTTCTCTTCTTAGATATGACTAGTCATGAAATCAATTATAGAGAAAATTGATGCTGTAGGTGCATTAATCTTGTAAACCATTCCCATATGGAAGAGTACATTCTTCAATCCTATTGTTTATAACAACTTTTAAATATGTGCCTCCTCAGCTGGGGCCTTGGGGCCTGATGGTGAAGGCAGCTGCCCACCCCTCAACCCCCCATTATGCTACAGTTGGGAAATAAAATGAAATGCACATTATTACATGAACGTTATTGCAGTATAAAATCCTACCAGGACAAGGTTTATGTATGTCTGTATGTAAAAATAGGTGTGTGTGAGATAGAGAGATATGTGTTTATAAATTACACACACTGTGAAAAATAGTTATGTATTATATTACAACTATATACATTCATTAGAAAGGAACTGATCAGCCCCTGTCAAGGAGCCAATGCAGCAGCCACCACCAGTTCTTTGGCATCCAGGAAACGAATGCTACTTTGTGTCTGAATTTTCTGAGGAGGAAAACCTTCTCAATATTCCCTTGCTTCTTGAAATTGCTTGTAGTAGTCCTCATCTGAGGGGTTTTCTGTGCACTTCTGCCCATTGTTGGGAGGCCGGGCCTCGTTGTAGCGGCTCCAGTCCCCTTTGCATATGATCCAAGGCAGAATGTCCACTTTGTAATGGAGTTCTGCTGAGAATTCGATGCTGATCAGGTTTGGTGTGCCTGCCCCCTTCCCTCTGGTGATCAGCTGCATGTTGTCATCATAGCAGCAGTGCTGTGCTGCCAGTGTTGTGCTCTCCAGAGAGAGCATGGAGCGGATGCAGTACCGTGCCGTGGGCTTATAGATCTCCAGTTTTTCCTTCGGACCACTCGCATCTTTCCAGCGGAAGTTTTTCCTCTTAAGTCGATCATAGATCTCAGCAGTGCTGTAAGCAACTTCTCTGGGGTAGGAGCATGGGCAGCTGGGAAGATCATTGACCACTTTGTGCATATATTTCTTCAGGAACTCGCTCTTGCAGCTCATCCATCTTTCACAGCTATCAGTATCTGGTTAAGGGCAGGAAGTGGAAACTTAAGATACATTATGCAGCATCCCAGTTGGTGTGATCAGTGACAACAAGTGAGTAAAGCCTAACTGTTCAGCACCAGTGCTTTGCTTTAGAAAGAATGGGCAGCCTCAGTTTTGCCCTGCCTGCAACCTGTTAATGTGCTGTCTTGTCAGATAAAGAAATCACACCTGCGACTGACTTTAGGGCCTCAGGCAATGCTAGTCTTGAGTTACAGCCCAGAACCAGGCCACTCAGAATCCGTGACATTTCTTCTACCTGGCAAATTCTAATTAAGCTGCTGATATCCCCATGCAGCACAAGAGACACCATCCTGGGTTTAGAAGCAACATAAACAGGGAAATCACAGTTTCCAGTTGGAACCCCCAGTCAGAACACGCTCACCTAGTAAGCGTCAGATGTTGAAGGATCAAGTTTCTCATGACACTTGAGATTCCAAGATGGAGAGCAAGGCCTGGATTACTTTTTCTGAAGTTCCTTTTAATCTCTAATTCAGTCTTTTTTTTTTTAAAAACTAACAAATACTTTTTTCTATTTGGTCTCCATTCCCCCAAAGGGATATTTCAAACATGTGTTGTTCAAACATTGAGACTGACATCTCAGCTGGCAAATGCAGCCAAAAGTGATTCAGATTCTAAAAGGGCATATGTAACGTAACATCAGAGTGGCTGTGCATTAGGAGGATTTAATGGCACCAGAGCCATGACATATAGCTGGGATTAAAGAGATTTATAGACCAGTAGCATATTTAATACTGGCACTTTACTATTTTGCAAGAGTCTTGGGAGAATCCAGTTAAACATCTCCTCCATAAAACATTATTTAAGGTGTCTATATCATACTATGGGCTGTCAAAAACCTCCTGCTCCTCTTGCCCCACACATTTAACAGGACTCCGCAGTAGAGAAACTAACCGGGACCTAAAACTCTTACAGCAAACATTCTTGCAAAATATTTACTTAGTGATCTGTGTCCTGTTTTTCTATCTCCTTAAAGAGTCCCATCCTGGCTGTCATTAACTATTGTGCTCTGCCATCGTAGGAGCGAGGTGCTGGGTTACACTATTGATTCAGTTAGTCCAGCATCCAGTGTGGCCACACTGTGGATTCATTGGAGGGATGAAATCAGAAGATTACAGAGGTTGAGCTGTGTTTTAGACAGATCAGAACCAAGCCATGGACTATAAAAATGCTTTGGCTACCCCCACTGCAGCACACACAGCTATAAAAGCTATGCATGCTCATAAAAGTCATTGCCTTTTTTTTTTTTATGTGATAGCTGTACATAAAATGCTTTTATAGTGTCTTCCATTCAAGGCTATTTCAGCAAAATGCTAAAGAGTGTTTGATTTTTTTTCCCCTCCATTAGTGAGGAGCCTTACAGCTCTTTTTTGAATTAGGACAGAGAATAACCATTTTATAATGAAACAAGCACAGGAATTTGCTGAGACTTAAGAGGAGAAAGATTCTATGACTGAAGCAAACTAAGGTTCAGGTCATAAACATAAGCAAGATAATAAATAGCCGTTATTACTGATGTTTTTAATGGTAAACTCAATATCTCGGTCCCAAGAAAACCCAAGGAAATCTCTTATCTATTACTGAAAGACTGACTAGGCTGCTTACCAACTTCAAACAGTTTGGTGGCGTTGAAGTCTTCACTCCCTGCAAGCAAGCTCACCTCTGTGGCAGCTGTCCGGAAGGTGTCTTCAATCCCTAAGACAAAAATGTGTTAGAGGTGCTGGCGTTTTCCTGTTAAAACACAACGGAATCCGCTGCCTCCTCGCCATCCCCTCCTTCCCCAGGCTCTGCAAGGTGCTTTTGTCTGGCCAGGAAGCAATCTGAAGTTGCTGCCAAAGGGAGCATTCCTTTAAAAGTATAAGGACCGAGGAGTCTGTGGTGTTAGGAAGGTAAAACAGAGTGACATGCCTGGAGGCAGGTGGATAAGTTCATCTCTGTAAGTGGGCAGCCATTTTTCAGGAATTACAGGGAGGAATGATGCTGTTACAAGATGACTGGTGATTGTTGGCCTCTCCCAGTGCCAGGGAGTCGAAAGGCGTGAGCAGATGAAACTAATCTCTCCAAGCAATTCCATCCCCACCACTTATAGTTATCTAATAAAATATCAGGTTCTTAACATATCAGGATCTTCCAGCAACCTCCAGTGAAGTGTTTGCTATCAGTAGAGAGACAGAGATTGCCAGAAAAATGTACTAACTGATCTTGCCAAAGTAAACATCCTTTTTTTGCTGTTTAATCCAGCCTATAGACCAGCCCAATGTTTCCCTAATGTTTCTGTGCCATGTAGCTTTAAAACAATTATCTCCCCAAAGAAGCATTTGGACAGGTTTGGGTTATTTTTTTTCTCCTCTCCATTGAATTAAAGACCTCCAAAGGGAGGAGAAAGATCTTTAATATATGATAACTATATTATATAGTTATAATCTATGGTTAATAATGAAGTTTATTCACCATCCATCTCCTTGCCAATGAACTTTCTCCTGATCTCCTGAACTGGGGCATAATAGTGGCTTGCAAAGCTTCAAAACAGCCTCAGGCCACTTTTCAATAAAATTATCATAGGGTTTTGCCTTAACTGCAGCACTAGATGCAGAATAATAGATACCCAAGAACCCATTACAAGGCAGTAATTCACTGCTGGAATTATAAACAGCAGAAGCTGAGCTTTGCCCTTGTAATTTTAAAAATGTCAGCACAGCCTCAAAGAGTGAATATATTTTTCTTGCTGATCGGTGGAGGTCTGTTATATGACATAATATATTCTTTCAAGTTTGCCACTGTTTGATGCTAGCTGGTAATAAATACTGGAGAATATAACTGGGGGCTACATGCTTTCTTCTGGTATTAACCCCTTATTATTGAGGTTTTAGGATGTATGAAGAGAATCCAGAAACAATTTTCTCCTGACCTGCCTAGCAGCCATTGCTTTGCAATGGAGACACACAATCTATCTGTGAGTGAGAAACTTCTCTCCAACTCTCTCACTGAGTCTCCTAAGTCTCCTCTCCAGCGTTTCTGACATTTACTTCTGACATTTCCCATTAAAAAAAGGCCTGACCTCCAGTTTAAGAATTTCTGCCTTTCTGAGTCATTAAGTAAACTCCGTGTAATGCAAACCACCACAGCTTGCTTTCACTGCTCTCTGATCTTGGGAAGCAATGAACTTGCACCCATCCCATCCGTTGTGGCAGCTACTGTATGACAAACGGGTCTAAATCCAAACACACAGCAGCATTGAAAGAACATCACGGGAAAGTTTTCCACAGCAGCTTTAAATTTTTATGATGCAGGTTTGAGTGCTCAGCCCTGCTTTTGCCAAAGTGAAGACTGCGGGATAGTAAGGACACTTCAAATGTCCATGCCTGTGGATGGGTAGGAGCCATATTTTCTGAATATATTCAAGCCAAAACTATACATTCCTTCATCCCTGCTCACCGTGCAGGCATTCACATTCACTGCACAGCAAAACAGGAGCTCGCTGACGTAACAGCACAGCTGGTGTGAAATTCTAAAATGAATACAAAATTTGTTTCAAGAGAGTAAATTACACCCTTTGGAATAAAAAATGCCCGTGCACAAAAATGACCTGTACTTGTCCCAGGAGATAGTGGACTGCATCTACCAGCATATTATTGCTATGAAAGGACCTGCCATTTCATAAATGGCGTTGAAAATCAGCGTGCCTTTTCCCACCGGAACTCTTACCTTGCCAGGGAACAAACCAGGCCCTGGTCTTTGTGCCCAGGAGCTCTGGGATCACCTCTCCCCACTCCCCCTGACAGCAGTTCCCGTGAACACGAGCACACCTGGGCAGTTGGGCCTGTCACAGGTCCGGGACTCGGTGGCTGTGCAGGCGTATCCGCAGGACCGCGTCCGCTTCTGGTTCCCGCTCCCGCAGGTGACGCTGCAAAGGGACCACGGGCTCCAGTCGCCCTCCCCATCAATATAGTCTGTGCAAGAACAAAGATGAGGAAGGAAATGAAGAAACAAAATTCCTACTGCCCCAAAACTACTGTGTAATGTTTTTTATTAAGAAGGCAAAACAAGAATGGGATCCAGATGTCTCTACCTGAAGCTTGGGCCGAACGCCAGGCGCAAGCCTGCTGTTTAAATGGTTTTCACACTTGATGCTCCTCGGGGAAATGCATGCAACATTATTTGAAAAAATATTTCCTTTCTCTCTTGACCTTTTGGCAGCTGAGAATCCTCAGCTGCAAAGCTGGGTCGTGAACTAACAGTTTATTCACATAATTTCCCTGCATATAGGAATATGTTTGCTGACCACAGACTAATCAGGCACGGGACAAATTAAGTTTTCTTTTTTGTCTTTTCAGAACACACAGAAATAGCACAACAGCACTCAATTAGTTTTTAGGGCAAGAAGCATGTTGGGCTATGGGAAGCTGAGGGTGAAAATTGCAATTTTGCTTTTCAAATTCCTTGAACAGGGAACAGATATTTCAGGAATACTGCTACGAGTACAGGGAACCGCATACACGTTTGGCACTGAGGGCAACATGCAATTTGTAGTGTTTCATGTGAATTATTAAATAACATAAAACCTAACTGTTTAAGCAAATATAACTCTTTACTAGCAGGAACCTTCTGAAAATGAAACATGACTTCATTTTCTCCTGGTAGAAAGCCAAAGGCACAGGATACCAAGTCTGCACCACCACGGCTCGGTGCCCCTGTAAGTATCTAAACCGCTCAGCACTAGTCTCCTCTGTTTACTGCTGCACATCCCACCTGGTGAAGGCCACCAAACACACCCCAGTTTTCTTGCCTCCCCAGCTGAGGGAGGAACATTTGGCTTAACGGTTTCCTCTGCGACCTACAGGAGATATTTAACTGACCCTGTGATCATCAACTTGCGGCTGTAGCTCCTCTGGGTTATGCCAGCACTGGTAGCGAAGCAAAATCTGGTTCAGTGGTTTTGGAGCCAGCCCCGCTCCACAGCTACAGGTGAGAGTACCTAAGCTACACGAGACCCAGGGACAGATCCCTGCCTTCCCTGGCCTCTGTGCTACGTGCCATTCCCGCTCCCCCAACAGCCCTGCTGTCTGTGGGCTTCCCGAGCTGGTTAGTAGAACACGTAACTTGATTTGTACCATATGTAATGACTGACGACAACTCTGTGGGGTGCTATTAAACATTTATTGCCAGGAGTATGGGAAGGTTATTTATCTCACTCGTAGCAAGCTGCCTGAGATGTGAGTTCCTCCTGGCAGGGACCTTACGTGTTTCTCCTCCTTTTCTTACATGGCTGACGATTGGGAAGCCGCCACTCTGGAATCAGTGTCCAGGGTGTGATGAGGACCATGGTCAGTATCAATGTGTAAGACCCATGGTTCTGGGATTTGCCAACAGGCAGGCACTACAACAGTCTGAAAAGGCATCAGATGTCGTAGATGATCTGCCCTCTATCGCTGGCCCTGCTCTCCTTCCCAGCTCTTTTCCAACTCCGAGTTTTTTCTCCATGTGGCTGCCAAGGAACAGGGCAGGTGAGTAGGTGCAACACCTGTCAAAGCGGCTGGGAGGCCCAGGAAGGGCAAGCAGAGCATGCAGGGATTTTTGGCAGGGCAGGAGGAGGGAGACAGAGCCACGAAAGGTGTGAGCAGGTCAACGGGAGGAACAAGCTTCAAAGCCCCACTGGGACAGGATCTGCTGCTACATCCTCCTGGACAAGGCCTATGGCATGTGGCATTTGAGATTAGTCGGAAGGCCAGGAGTTTTCCCAATTAATAGGATGTTCTGGTGTGCAACAGAGAGCTCTAGGATAAGTTTTAAATCTATCTACCTAGTGTTTACACTGCACCTTGAAACACATTATTGAATATATCACATTAGATTTTCAGCTGCAGCTCAACCTGTTCTTCCTATGTTTGTATTTGTAATTCTTACTATTTTTTTTCCCTACCACAACTACTTGTGAAAGCAATGTTATTTAACTTAAATGAATAACTACCTAAGATATGAATTCTTGGTAATAAACACAGCCCACAAATAAAAGTAGGTGCAAAAAGAAGGGATAGACTTCAATCTTCTGGCCACAAAATTTAATACATATGTATGTGTTTAAAGAGACCATTCCAAAAAAAAAAAAGGCTTTTTTGATTGTTAAACCTCTAGGACTTAAAGTTAACTAAATCATGGGAAAAATAAGACTGAATCAGTGCATGACAGCTACTCTGGAGAGCACAAAAAGTGCCAGGGTAAAAGCACTGGGGTTTTGAAACCTTGCTCTGACTAAAAGTTGTCTGTATTTACATTCAACTTAAATCCAAGGGGCTCTGAGCTTCCTGTGAGCACAGCTTAGCTCACCTCCCTTGGGTCATTCCCATGTGGATGGTTACAGCCCATCAGGGCAGTGAATAGCTGTAGCTCCTCTCTGTTTCTAGTTTCTGCAACTGTCTCATACAACAAGCTGAAAACAATTGTTTTCGCCGTGACACATCTGGAAGAGAATTACACACGCAGATACACAATGTTCCTGCTGCATATGCCACTCCCCGCACATGCACCAACATAATTCATCTTATTTGTGTATCCACCAAATACTACCACGTTTTAGATCTTGCTTATTTATCCAATAGTTGTATTTTGGTTCCCAAACCACCGCATGATTCTAAATTTGTACTTACCCTTACTCTAAAAATGAATACAAAACCTTGTTTCCTTTGCTTTTTAAAAAAGCACACTTTGGACTAAAAAAAGCCCCTCTTCTGGGATAACTGGTATGATTTGCAAGATTATAGACTTACTAGTGGAATGCAGCTACCACAGTACAGCTTGTGCATCTGCACAGATTTGTATTTAAAAGCTGATGAACAAAAGCCACATGTTGAAAAATTCTATTTTGCTTGGCCTGCTCTCAGCGATGCCTCACCATTCCCATTTCCCCCAAGCTCGTTTTTACAATCCCAAGGTGCCCATGAGAGGCCTGGAACGCAAACTCACCATACTCTGGCTGCTCCTTGGACTCGAATGTCCGGTGACCGGGTGCACGGCCATCCCACCCACCGAGAGGGTTTAGGAAGTTGCTGTCCTCAGTAGTGCTGTCATACTTGTAGTCCTGGTCACCGCTGCTCATGCGAGTCAAGGTGGAGGACCTCTGCCACCAGCTCCTCCAGTCAGGTGATGGGACTGGCCAGCTGGGCTTGCTGCTCTCCTTCTGCAGGTCCTTGTCTGTCTCGGTGTCGGGGCCATCCACCACTTCAATGGTGACCTGTGGGGTTCAAAGCAGACCAGTCTGGCTGTCAGTACCTCCTCCCAGTCAGTGGGAAACTTTCTATACAGCAAAGACAAATGCCTGGTGCTGCCTTGCAGAGGGGCTGTGCGACACCCTCGGGTTCACATGTTGGAAACCATCTGGGGATTACCGAGCCCAGAGATATGCGGCGGCTGAGTGGTTCCTTCTGCTACCTCTGCTGAAGCAGACCTTGGAACAAAGGCTAGGAAAAACAATGCACAAAATAATAACCCATGCTGCGCCTAAAACCTTTGCACCAGAATTTTCTGCCTTACGGAGAAAAGATGTTTAGAGCTGAACATACATGAGGAGGAAAAAGAAAACCAAATCTGTACTCTTAATTATGCTGAGCCTGAATTTGAGGAAGGCATGGAGCACATGAGAGTGCAGAGTGCATTCCAAGGACTTGGACTGACTCAAGATAGTAAGCCCATGAGCGTGAAGGAGAAGATGCAGAGCCCAGGGTATCTCTGGGTTTGCATCTGTCTTGCCCTCTGGCAGCAGCCCAGCTGTTACCGCTACATGAAACCACACTCTGAGGCAATGATGGGAGCCAGCAGCTCCTTCGACCATGGACTTGCTGCAAAGCCCTATGAAGTAGGTCCTTTTTTCATGCTGGAGAGTATAATGACCTGTTATGGTCAACCTGTTTATGGTTTCTACAGAAGCCCCGAGCCAAAACTCAAAGTTTGCTGCCCAATTCCCTCACAGACATCATGAATGTAAATATTAATTCTGCGTAGGAGCAACTCTCGATTGTTGCCTTCCTGTGCTGAACAATGAGTTATTGTGAAATTCCTGGATGAACACTGTGTGTGCACACAGGTGCCTATTTAGGTAGAAGCAGGGACTAGCCATCAGGAACCTTGGCCACAGATAAATCATAAAATGCTCCGATGTTTCATGCTAATGTGGTTCAGTGATTACATTGGACTGGCTAAACAATGAGAAGTGACTATCAGATGTGTCTGTAAAGTTTAATAGAGGCATTCTCAATGTTTTATAGATTTGCAAAGCAGTCTTTCAAAATCACGTTGTATAAACCCAGGAAAACCAGAATAAAGTACTGTTATGCTAAAAAAAATCATTTACGTGGCTCTGTGGATGTGCATCGTAGATAAAAAGTTAGTTTTATACAATTGTTATTAGTAAAATCACAAGAAAAGAAAGAAAAGGTCACAGCCACCTGAAATCTACAGAGGAGTGTGACATAGGAAGCAAAGCAGAAATGCTGCCATATCTTTGTAGCTGCAGGCACAGACAACGCCCGCACATCCTTTTTTTGGAGAAAGGAGATTTTGAACCTATTTCACGCTTTGCGTTTGACCACAGACAAAACCACTGAAATGAAACGACTTTGAGGCTACTACGAAGGTCCACTGGGAGACAGGGCAAGAGCAAGGGAAAGTGCAGTTGTCAGCCTAATAGCATTTTTACACAAGAGAGATTTCACTCCCAGGCTACGCATGGAATTGGAACGATTACTTCGTTAAACCTCGGTTTCTACAGACCAAGAATTAAAATGGATTTCATAATTTTGAAAACATCAGGGTTAGTTCAGGGATTCAAAATCGCTGCAGCTATCCAAGCAAAACAGAGTTTTCACAATAAGTGAAAGGAAATCACGTTACTGAGCGGCAAACACTGCGCTGCTGGCCAGAAGTGGGGCTTTGGTGCTCCCCACCTGAAAATTACCACGACACCAGTACTTTGATAGCAAGTATTTTTAAGATCTCACCAACTCTGCAAGCAATGACTCAGTGAAGTGGAAAGGCCAAACAACACAAAAGCCCCAAACCAAGCCCTCTGACAGAAAACGACGACAATTGTTCCATTTGCTCTGCTAATCTGCAGCTGTGTGACAGTCAATCAGCACGAACTCGCATTATTTTGACCAGGTACAGCTTGAAGAACCATAGGGATTTGATTTTAAATACTGATTAATGTCAGTTTAAGGAAAAGAGGGTTTGTAGGGACAGAGAAACTCCTGTTGAGCTTGGTGCTAACACTGGTGAGGAAAGGCAGGTGGAACACACACACTTCCAGCATCATCAGACCTTCAACAGCGCTGTCACTAATTTACTTTTAAGACATACCTGTGCAATCACCCTTCAGTCTGTTTTTACCACTAAGGAAGCTTATTACAAAGACCTTTAAAATTATTAGCTTATTACAAGGCCTTTAAATGAATTTTCCAACACACAGCCTATTTAAACCCCCAAAATAGCAAAAGTAAAACGCAGTGTGGTAGCCTGACACACACCTATGTCCCTTTCTCCGCCGCTTTAAGCTTTGGTTACCAAGGTGTTTGCTTAATACGTGGCATAAAAACCACCGAGTGAAAGAAATTCTATAAAGAATCCCAGGATTGTCTGAACTGCCACTGTCAGAAATGAGGAGGCAGCTTCAGCCAGCTCTGCTGCAGTCTTTGCAGGGACTTGGCTGCTCTCTGCCCAGCTCCATTTAACTTTATGGACCTTCCAGAGGCAGGGAGGAAATCAGTGCCTAATCCTAGTAATCCCTCCATCACAGGACCCAAAAGTTAGGGCAGAGGTGTGAGAAGAGGCTGCTGCTTCAGGCAAATAATTGCTCCCCTGTCCCAACCTAAAATTTGGAAGAAACCAGCATTCATTGAATTCTTCCTAGTACTTAGGGATAGACTTAACACCATTAGTCCATGACTGTACTTATATATATATAGATATCTTGGTACATATACATAGTCCTCAAACATGGAACTTGTTTGATCAGTTCCTATACTGGAGGCTGTTTATATGAAGGAAAAAAGAAATCAGATCTAGAACTAGAATCATAAAAAATGGGCATTTAGAGCAGCTCTGGAAAAGTTTTCATGCTCTATAGCTATTCCAACAAAAACATGTCCCTCTTAAAAACTAAAAAATAGATCTGGTTTAGAATTTCTAACTTGGAGACGGTTTCAAAGACTGATTTCTTCTTTCAGTGATTATCAAAACTGTAAAGATTTTATTTTCCCTCAAGCTTCCCAAAATGTCTGTGGTAACACAGTTCTTGTATAAATCCGCAATCATCCCCAGAAGTATTCCAACCTAAAACAAAGCCACTTCTTTTATGGTTGTATAAGCTATGAATTAAGGACATTCCTCTAAAAACTGTTAAAAGCAACTGGCGTAGGTATGTTAAACCAACAAATTTGCAGTCAATTTCTAATGAAACAAGTGTATCAAGCACAGATGTCTTCAGACACCAACATCCAATTTTTTCCTGGCCAAAAATATACAGAAGATAAATATTATCCCCGCCTGTTGGAGCACACAAAGAGTTCTGTGTTCTTCATCCTGTTTACTGAGACAATGTTTTTGAATTCACTTTACTGGTGTAAACATTGCCCTAAGCAACTGGAAGATTATGTTTCAAGAAAAACTACATTTACAATATTGTGCAAGCAGTGGATGCTACGATATTTCTGTCCTCTGTTTCTTTCATGCAATTGATGCATATTTTTAATGCAGAACTTGCCATTCTGTAAAGATGAATCTGTGCAAGTCAGCAATGAGGTAACTGTAATAAGAGAATAGGAATGAGTTCATGATGAGAGAATAAAAATGATAAAATTAGAATTACACCACTTAACAACTTCAATTAAAATGCTATCAGTAATGACACCAATTTACTTTTGGTTGTGTCATGTCACTTAGAACAGTTTTCTGGACTTGATGGAAAGTGAAGAACCCTCAGAATCTGCTAAGGAGCAAAGAGGACAAGGTGACTCAAAACCTAAAATTTATATTTTAATGTTGTCAATCCTATTTGTAATCTCTGATGGGCCAAACCGAACTCCAGAAAGCTCTGAATTTTGCACTCTGCAGTGAGCTGTTATTACACACACCATGACATTAAGAAAACTGCACAGAGGTAGCAATACTTAAACCACTTTCAGTATCAATTTCTGGTATTGAAAGTGGTTTAACTGTGGTCCTCTGGCCCCCTGCTCTGCCTACACTAATCTCTCCAGCTTGCCAGAGGACTAGCTAGTTCCTGAAGGCTACATCAGTATTTCCAGTGCTTTGCTACTACCTCAAATTATTAAGCCTTACAGAAATCACAAGAAACAAGCACTACTGGAGCCTTCCAGTTCGTCCTGTGCTAAATTAGAGATGAGACTTACTGGTCAGATACTACTGAGTCTTTTGTGATAATACCAAGAGGGTGTTGCTTTCTAATGCAGTGAAACCAGCAGCTTCAAATGACAAATATAAAATGATACCTAAAGAACACATCTAATAAAATGTGTGAAAAGTGACACATGGTAGAGGTGGAGGTGAGGGAAACGGCCACAGGGAAGAGTTGATTTGAGATCTGCAGTTCTTTTTTAAAAGTAGACAAAGCCTTGTTCGTCTGTAGCTGTGTATGTTCCCAGAGTGGGCGGTTCTGGGTGGATGTTTTTTTAAGAGAAGGTTGCAACCGAATAGATATTGAAGAGAGAAAATAGGTAACAAGTAAGATAGATCATCATCATCATGGCTAGGCTTCGCGAACGAAGATTTGTGAAGGACTCTACCCACGCTTGCTACAAGCGCGCTGATGGCTAAAAGATAGATAACAAGTAAGATAGTAAAAGATAGATAACAAGCAGATAACAAACAGGTAACAAATAGATAACAAAGCTAACACGGCGGCACTGGAGTGACATGACTACTGGATACAGTCACAGACTTCATGCAAAATTATAAAGATGACACATCTCCAAGCAGGCAGCACTAACTTCTGGCTTCAAATCACTCCTGTGAATTACTACCAATCCTGTGGCTCAAAGCAAGGGTAAAAATGCCAACAGATTTAATCATATACTGATTTACTTCAGGGCACATCAACATGGTTTTAGACGGGAATCCTACCTGGTTCTGTGCAGTTTTCACTTGGAACCTGTCACCTCATCCAAAATGTGTAACACATCCATCGCAACTGGAGCTCACCCAGCTGTGTTTCGAGTCTATTGGCCGTGAAGCTTGGCCAAGATTCAAGTTCTCTGAAGAGCATTAATACCAACAAAATGCCCTCGTTGCCCAGAGAGGTTGTGGACTCCCCATCCCTGGAGGTGTGACCAGGCTGGAGGGGGCTCTGAATAAACCAGTGGAAGGTGTCCCTGACCATGGAAGAGGGGGTCCTTTCTAACCTAAACCATTCTATGGTTCTGTAAGTTTTCCCTTTTCTGCTCATTTGTCACGGTGTTGAGCACTGCTAGGGAAGCAGCAAAGCAGTGCGACAACAGAGAGCAGCACACTACCTGCACCTGTTACAGTCCACAAGCCTGGGAAACCAGCAGTAAAAAGAAAAAAGGAGGGACGAGAGCAAAAGTTCACTTGTGAGTTGAAACATCTGGCTCCAAACAGAGGGTCAGCTGCAAAGAGCAGATGTTGTAGAAGGCTGATTGGAACAGACAAGAGAAACCCATCAGAAATGGAAAATAAGCAGGTTCCTATTCACCTCCCATGTGATATCATTCTGCTACTGAGGGGTAAAAACAATTCTTACTCTGAATAATAACCCTGCCCAATTACAAGGTCTGCATAAGCATCCCTCTGCTAGTTCATCAAAGGAGTGCAAACCTAGACAAAAGGGATTTTCCACTTGTGAAAGGAAATCCGAAGAAAATGCATGATCAGTTTTTGTAATCACATTCTCATCCGGAGGTCTTCCAGGCATTGACAGGGTTGTTAAAATGACAAAAAAGAAGCAAACAAAATACCCCAAACCAAAGAGCCAGACTTTGCTCAACAGCAGCTACTGCGGTTACTCTCAAACAATCAGTGTGGAAGCAACGCTAAAGCCTAAAATGCCACTTGAAAAGATGGGAGATTTTACAAGGCTAGAACACCACAGGAAGGCCAGTAAGTGTTGTCCTGGTCTTGCATGCAAAGAATCAAATTGCATTTGAATTACTACAGCTCTGGCTGTTGTTTCTGAGGGTCTTCTAGTCTGTTGTACTTATATTTGATTATTTATCACCTGATAAATACAGCAGTACCTGGGGGACATGGTAGCTTTCTGAATTCCTGTGATGGTGTTCTGATTTTCACCACTTCATCCCTGAAAGAGCACACACCATGCCATCTCACAGGAACCAGGTAAGGAATGGCCACAAAGAGAACTCACTGGAGTATCTTTTCCACCTGGTTTTTCATCTGAATTTTATGTCTCTTTATTAGATATTTAAAATTTCCAGGTATAATTTCCTTCAAAAAATGTTATTTTTTGGTCTAGGAAAGTTTCTACCCCAGAAGAAGGGAAAAGAGGTTGTGAGTCTTTGAAAAGAAAATGTGGCAATTGTGCTATCTTAACACACAGGCTTTTTTTTTTTTTTTTCTCCTTTCCGACCTCACGGTCTCAGGAGGACTTCTAAATCAACACCCTCAGGGTTGTAATTTCCACAGTCTGAAGCCATTGTGCCAAAAGACAAATGAACGTCTATTCTGCTCTCACCTGCCAAACAGCTGATGAGAAATTTGCAAGTCAACAAGTGTCCCTATTTCTGTTCAGGTCAATATGGTAAAGAGCAAGAGTTCAATATAACCCTCTTTTTCTAAAAGAATGGGCCACCTTTTATGGCCTTTAAGCAAAGAAATAAACTTTCTCTGACTCTGCAAGGAATTAATGGGAGTTTTATTTCCACGAGGCTTGACCTACTGCAGGACTGTCAACCAGGAACTTAAAGAACCTTTGGCTATCCCTATTTACACACCTAAGCAAGCAGAATAAATGCAGAGTAAATAAAATGCAGAACTTAGGGAGTCTGTTTCTGAAAGAGCTCATCCTTGTGCACAAGAGCTCTGGGATCAATGTTGCCCAATGTTTTCCAGTTTACAGGACTAGTCTTCCCAGTTCTCAGAATCCAGCAAAACTGCTGACATAGTTGCTGACACATTTCCAAGATCAGGTGGTGGAAAAAGAGGTCATAGCAGCAGCAGTTACTACAAAGACAAGCCAGGGAACTGTTTCCATCTCTTTTATCTGTTCCCTGGGTCTAAACATCGTATGCTGTTACCAATCAGAGAAGGTTTTTGTTTCTTCCTGTCCCTTCCCTGTGGTTTACATACTGTTCAAACAATGATGTACATTATTTACCTCATGTCACAATCTGTGGCCCTTATAGCTACCCAACCTTCCCTTCCTAAGGCTTTCTGAAAGGGTTCTCCTACCTAGTGTGAGAGATGTGTTCAGTCACCACATATTGAACATGTTTCCTACCTTGGCCTGTCAAGTATTAGACCCACACTTGACCCAAATCTGTGAGGCTTCTAAATGTTGCAAGTCATCTGTGGTGAATGCGATGGAGTGGCAGCTTGTTCTCACCCAATCACAGAATCATGGAATGGTTTGGGTTGGAAGAGACCTTAAACATCATCTTGTTCCAGCCCCCTGCCATGGGCAGGGATGCCTCCCACCAGAACAGGTGGCTCAAGGCCTCAGCCAAGCTGGCTTTGAACACTTCCAGTGACGGGGCATCCACAGCTTCCCTGGCCAACCTGTGCCAGGGCCTCACCACCCTCACAGTAAAGAAATTCTTCCTAAAACTAAACTCAACTTACCCTCTACCAGTTTAAAGTCATTCCCCCTGGTCCCGTGACTCCATGTCCTTGTAAAAAGTCCCTCTCCAGCTCCCTTGTAGCCCCTTTAGGTACTGGAAGGGGCTCTAAGGTTTCCCTGGAACCTTCTCTCAGCCCCAGCTCTCCCAGCCTGTCCTCACAGGAGAGGTGCTCCAGCCCTCTGAGCATGTTGGCCTCTCACCAGTAGATCTATTACATCTTTACATACGTACTTCTTAGGCATATCAAAAGCACGGTAATTTTGTGGGCTGGGGGACTATAAGAAGCCAGGAATTAATTTAACCAGAAAACCAGATCTATTAGTGTATTGTTTTTATAAGCACATCTTAGGCAGAACAAGGTTTGAATTTATTGTTTTGGTTAAAAAGGACTGCTTATTAATGCCAATTTTGCTTTAAGGCTCTGAATTAAAAACAAATCACTCATTTTTTCCTCTTTCCAATCCTTGAAGTTTCAAGATGCAAGTGGCTTGTAAGAGGCTGTTCCAAACCCAAGAACAGTTTGAGGAATAACATATAACAAAGTTTCTTGAAGACAACCTTTTTTTTTTTACTCCAAGCAGCTGCTACAGAAATTAAGTCTCGGTTCCATACAGCACATTTTGAGCTGAAACTGAAAAGATTTATTCTCTTACAACCTTTGGAGATGGTTCCATTTTATAAAAGCATACCGAAAGAGGATCTGTTCACAAATTTTACAACAGTAAATTGAAGATAGAAATTAAAATACACACTTATTATCAATGAAGATAATATGCTCCAAAATGGCAATCCCAAAGATGGGCTTAGTATTGTAAACAGGTCTACATTGATCCCCACACTTATGCAATCAACACTATCCAAGGAGAAATTCAGAAAAAACCTGAAATACATGCTTTAACTTAGAGACAAAGAGTATATAGTAGAACAGTTTTATATATATATTATTTTTTTAAAATAATGCTGTGCTACACAATATTATTTTATACCATACACATTCTCTGTTGGTGCTGTTGGTAGAGGCAAATTGTTCTGACTGTGTGTCACAGAAGCCAGGCTGAAAGTTGTCTTGGTTTAGTAAAATAACTTTGTGCAAGACATAAAAAGGTCAGATGTTAACATAAATTTGTACCTGAATGTTGGGATTCTGCCCATTGATGTCTGCTTTTGATAGGTCAGGGAAGTTTGGGAGATCCAGGAGGAAAGATCTGGGTCCATCTCTTTGCAGGGATGTGTGCCCATTTTCCTGCCGGAACCGCTGCTTAGGGAATGGCCGGTGGGCAGCCTGGAGATCGGGGTATTCCCTGTGGTCCTCGGGGTTCAGGGTGAAGCTGTCTTCAGGAGAATGGTCGTCTGCACTCAGTGTGTTCTGGGGAAGAAAGGCAACACGTTATGACGACACCTGAGAGAGCGTCAGTCCTGCCAGTGCCCCCATCCGTCTGCTGGCTGCAGCCTTGTAGCACCCAGACCCACTGCTCGCTGCTGGAACAAAAATCTCTGACCATCTGACACGATCTAAAACTGAGTAACAATTGGGGATTTAGCTCTTCCAGGTTTCTGAACCATTCCAGCCTTGGTGTGAGCACCCACATGTTGCCACAAACACCAGACTTAAAACAAACGTAGAAGCATGAAGCTCTGAAGTGACCCCTGGGAAATTAAATTGTGTCCCATTAAATGTGTCCCCAAAAATGGTGAAAGGTATGCTTCTTATAAATCACTTTTAGTTTGCTTTGTTCCAAAGTGAAGCAAAAACACTGACTGCTCAGTCCCTGTTGAAATTTATGGTACTAAAAGATCCTACCGCTGAGCTGGCAACCTCCCCTTCTCTCCCCTCAGTCTGCAGCAACTTCCATCTCGTCGCCTGTGTTCCTCACCCAGTTTCTCTGGTCTTGAACATCTGAACCTTCCTTCCTCTGGGATCTCATTTTCATGTTTGCCTAATGGTGGGATTGAATTTCACCAAGCTGTGGGTCAGCGGTTAATGCTTTTGTTATTGTTGAGCGTACTTTGGTGTTTTGTAGTACATTACAGCAGGCTGCCCCCGCACCAGTAGCGCTGCTGCCACTGCCTTTGACCTCACCAAGGAGACACATTTAGTATCAAAACACTGCCTCTCTGGGTTAGGACCGGCCTGAGGACTCGGGGAAAAAAAACAGCAGAGAAGTCCAATGTTCTTATGGCTACAAAAAAAAAAAGGCATGGGGCAGACTCAGCACAGGTTTTGGTTTTGACCCAGCTGAAAAGTTTCAGGCTTGAGGTCTTAGTATGACTGCCTGGGGAGTTTTTATTTTCAGTTCATAAAGAGACAGCAAGCATGGAGAGGGTAAATGTTAAAGACCTATCTTTTAAAACAAGCACAATTAAAGTGGAATGGCCACATGTGGTTCTGGCTCTACTGAAGCATATTTTTGCCAGCGTTTCTGGTTAAATGCAATCTCCATCCAGCTCTCCTGGTTCAAATTAAGCCATAGCATACCTTTAGCTAAGCTCTCAGATAGATAACAGCTCCAATGCCTTTTATTTTGTGTTTATTTGCTTAGAAGGTTCTAAATTGACCTTTAAAGAGATTTTACAATACAATCTGTGCACATTACAGGAAAATATTCAGTGAGTTAAATAAACTAAGATTTAAGAGTTAATCTGGGACCAAGTGAAATTGTCTCAAGAAACAACAAAGCTGGTTGTCCTCTCCTCTCCTAGCTGCACTCCATTTGTGGAGTCCAAAAATCAGTCTTGGTATCCTCATTCCCAAGAGGGTAATTTTATATATCTGTCTACAGCACAGATGCATAAACATTTTTATGTGTGCAGTGCTAAAAATGTATGTGCTTCCAACAATCTGCATTATTTGAGGGCTGAAACA
Source organism: Cephalopterus ornatus (assembly GCA_013396775.1). NCBI lineage: Eukaryota > Metazoa > Chordata > Aves > Passeriformes > Cotingidae > Cephalopterus > Cephalopterus ornatus. Next base: position 1,261,547 of record VZRE01014787.1, read on the forward strand.
TAGACCTTTCTCTTTGCTGAATATCAGGAAGGACTTTCAGTTGCCTTTGGTGGCCCATCCATTATTCAATATAAAGCAGATCGCACAGCAGCAAGCTCTGGGAAACAAAATTGAGGGTCACTAAGACAACTTTAGGTTCCTTACTCATATGTGCTTTAACTTAACATTTTTCAAATAGAATTTAACCATACACTTCCTGGTGGCTTCTCAATTATGTCTGACTAACAACAAGGTGTCATTGTGCTGTTATTAAATTACTTCAGTCAGGAACCAAAAAAAAAAGTGGTACTTAACTACTTTTACTGGGGTATCATGCCCATAATCTCACCTTTATTAAAAATAAAGTAAGATTTTATTAAAAAATAACAAAATTCTCACATACAATTTCATACTTTCCCTATTTGCTTGCCACTTCAGGAGCATCCTGATTCTCCACATTAACATACCATGCAGCTAGAGCTGGTTGAGGACTTAAAGACGTGTATTTAATTCCCTGATAAGACTTGCTGTGTGATCCTGACAGGTCATGGTCTGTCTGTGCCTCGGTGGGGATAACAGCACTTCCCTTCCTCACTGTGATGTTTGCGGGGAGCTCAGCAACTACAATAATAAGGGCCATATAAAAAGTTTTTAATAGTGTCAGACAGATGGAATATCACATGGAGTTAGTTAGGAAATTGTCATGGTGAAGTAATGACATCAGGCTGATCGGGCCCACTACCAAGCTGCTTGGGGCAGGGACTGTCATTAATTAAAGCCTGAACGAGATGGGGTTTAATGCTAAAAAGAAAAATAGAGGGAGGACAAGATAACTGCTCTATCCCAAAGGCTGCTGCAGGGAAGGGAGGACGGATCCCTCTGCTTGCTCAGGGTAGACATGACCCAAAGACCCCAGTTCAACATTAGGTGTGCATTTCTAACGTCAGTGACAGCCAAGCTCCAGAGGAGACCTTGAGAGGGACATGGAGCTTGGCTTTAAGAACAGGGTTGACTAATGCCTGGCAGGAATGACACAGGTTAAACAGTGTGTGCTGTGTCTAAAGGCAGTGTTATCTCTTGTCCTTCTTAGTCCAAGCTATTCCTCCTTGGGGCTCCTGTGTCGTATTGCGACACAGGCAAAGGGGAATGCTCGATGTGTGTGATCATTTCAGTCATCTGCTCATAGTATCAGGAGTGAAAGGCCATTTTTAAAATGAGGCAGACTGCCCATTTTTTAGCTAGATACTTCTTGGTGTAGTGTCTAAGCTGATTTGCAGTAATACTAGAAATGTATATTTCTGGTAAAATATAAAAGTGAGCTTGAACTGCATGTGAAGAGAAGAATATGCTCACTCTGTTCTACTGCATTAGCTCAGTAAAGGCTCTTCCAAGACTCATCTAGCAGGAAAAAGTGTGTCCTTACTGCAATCCTTTCTGAAGAAAACAGGGTTTGTGTTCCAAAGCTAATAGATGAAATTTAATTTAGGTTTTTGGTTTTTAGGGGGGAATATTCTTCTCTTTTTATTTCTACGTTATTTCCCATGTTTACATTTCACACTATTTATTTTTAGGTGCACGCAATTTGTATTTCTGATGCTTTTTGGAAAGCAGTGTTGCTTGCCTTCCTCTAAAAGCTATGTCACTTCATTCTGAACTACTGACTCAGTTTCTTTGAAGTTATGACATTTCTAATTCAGGCAAATTGGTTTCTTACTCAAATGATGCATCTGCTCTAAATATTTTAAGATAAGACACTTTCTTTCCTTCATTTAACAGGATTATTCACAACTTCTAAACTTTCCATTAAGATGATTTTAAGGGGTTACTCATGCTGGCTGTCAGCTACAGTTCTGCAGCCCCACGGGATCACATAATTATAGAAGTTCCTGAAACAAAAACAGCTTAAGATTTTTGAGTGTTCCAAGTGTGGATGGTATATAAGGGCAGGAACGTATTATCCATAGTTGTTTGATAAGGCACTGAATTAAACCCTTGAGAGAAAATCTGCCACAGTCTTTGCATTACAGAATAACACCTGGCAACACCCATCACTGAAAAAGGGAGGGCAATAGGTCATATCACTGCCTTTGTGTCCATCTATAAACCACGGAAGAAGAGCAATTCACAGGGATTTTGTGAGGATAATTTTACATGTTGGTGATCCAGGAGGGGTTTGCACCATGGCATCCACCACTGGCACCATGGTTTAAGGCACCAAGAGACAATGCAGGAGAAATGTTCTGCCTGATACTGCAGTTTAACTCTTCAGTAATCAAATGGGTATTTTAACTGCCCCCTTGGCCTTCACATTTTGTTTCTCCCTCTGTCACGATAGACATGAGCTGTAGGGAACTGCACTCTTTCTCTTCCCCACAGAGAAACTAAGCAGAAACGGGAACTTTTAAAAATACCAAACTAGTGGAAAAGGGAATTTTTCTGCAGTTTGAGCAAGCAAGGAATTCTCTCTTCCTTGTTTTAATCCCATCTCCAGTTCTGGAAAAACAACTGAGACAAAGTAAGAAATGACTGTAGCTACAGAAAATATTCTGAAGCAGCTGCTCTTTCTCTGTCCTTCATATTTGTTCCCTTCCTTCATTCCCTCCCCACTTGCCAAACTAAGGGTGCATTTGCAAGCACTGCTAATTATGGAGTTGAAAGAATTTGGGAAAACTGATGCAACTTATATGCTAACAGCTCCCAGACAGCAAGGGAATCTATTACTAAATCCCTGCTGCAGCTACACTGGTTTTTTTATTTCTTGGATACTCCTTTGAAATATCTTGTAAAATGATCTTGACAAGAGGTTTTGAACTGAAACCCGACGGTCTGTCAGGGCACTTTCATGATGCACCTGTACAGCATCTTCAACCACCAGCAACAAGGAACATTTATTTATTAGGAAACTTCACAGACGCTATAAAAGATTATATTGCTATCAGAGACAAAATGAGGCCTGGGGCCTTCACAGAAAACCATTACAGCCATTAGGGCTGGTTTCATTTCCCACCTGCCTAAACAGATTGTTTTCATTTCGAAGGCTGTCGTGTGTTTCCAGGTTAGTGCTAAATGATCACTTTAAAATTAACCAGCCTGGGGAGGCCGAGTAACACACCAGGACACTACATGAGACTTCTACCTCCACACATCCAGGATCTGTAATGAACTTGGGTGATCTAATTCCTGGGGTTTATTTTTTTGGGGGTCTATCATGAGTATAAATAGCACAGGACCTACCAGGATGAGGTACGAGGACAGTGTTAGAGGAGTTAGAGGTTAAAAGCTGAGAAGAATTATCAGAGATACCCAGAGAAAGATTTCTCTTATGATTAATGCCACATACAGTCCAGGCAGTCAGAAAGAACTCAGACCAGAGGGGTGTCACATCAACCACTCAGCTAAGACATTCTCATTTTCCCTTGCCCCTCACTCATATAGGGCAATGAAGTGAAAGGCCTCATTTATCTTTAGAAAACTGCACAGACTAATTGTTTCAATAATTAATAGCACGTTTTAGATAATCACTGTTCATAAATAATTTAAACCAGACTACATTGGCTTGCATGCACACAATTGCTTTCACTAAGGGGCTCCAAAACAAGAGCATCTGCTTTAAACATTGTACAAATAGAAGACGAATCATTGGTTACAGTTGGTAGTAGTAGTAGTAATAATAATAATAATAATAATATTAATGTTCTGTTACTCGTGGTCTAATTTTTAACAATTCTCTATTTAGTCCAGCAAAATCAGTAAAATGACAGTGTATCCAGTTTTAACTTGCAGTACATCTGCCTTTGTGACTAACTGGCCATGGAAAGACCAAGCCCAGTCACCCCAGCACTCACTGCTGTGGGACACATTAGCTTTGTGGCTCTTGAAGTGATTTTGTTTCTGAGGAGAACAGGATGGAGTCACAAATACAGTCACAGTTGGAGCAGCGGTCCCCAGTGAGGCAGTGAGGGGCTTGGGATGCCCCAGGACACACCCAGTCTACCACAGCTGGTTTTCTGCTGAAATAGCTCTCAGGAGCTGCACCCAGCAGAACCAGAACCTCAAAGCATCTAGGCACATTTGTGACAGAATCGCAGCTTTTGAATTTTAGGGGTTTCACACTAAAAACTTCCAGCCCTCACAGCTACACAGAAAAATCCTGAGCACTGGATGCGCAGCCAGGATGTGTGTTCTGACTGCAGAGGCTGTGGTGTTGAGGCCCCCTCACATCGAAGCTCTAGGAAGTCCCAGGCAGCTCTTCCGAGACACGTGGCAAACACTAAGTCAGGACCCTCCATGGTGGGGGAAAAGGCTTGAATTGCCCTGTTGAATCTTCTGAACTGATCCATCCCAAGTGCCAGAGCAGCTCTACCATCGTTCCTCCCCCACTGAGCCTGTTTACTGACTTGCAGTCATCAAGCTTTGGTCCATCCCTCGTTCAGACTCTGCCTGGGAGTTCCTCTCACCAAGCTCCCCGTCTCCTCCACACCGCTAATAAACAGCAGGTCCACATGTGAACTGCTCTGGCAGGCAACATTTTTTTCCTCCAAGCTTTAGGAGAAAACCAACCGTAGTATACTCAGATCTGGCAACCTTTTGCTACATGTTGTGGACACACATTTCACATCACAGCTCTTTTTTAGCTCTGTTGTTTGCTTGTATTTCATGTTTTCATTCAGCTGGAAAATACAAACAGTATGGTTCAGCTTGGAGGTGAAGAACTGCCAGTTTGTATAAATACTTTGATAATAGAGACTTCGTGGTGATTACAGCTCAATGTCTGCTGGAAGAAAACAGGGGCCCTTTAGTAAATTTTTAATGTAGTACACACTGGTGCTTTGTTCTTCAGCAGATATTCAGCCATCCAGGGGACAGCCAAGCACACAGAATTAAATTGTGTAGGGCTTTGACAGATGTTCAGTGCCAAGTTTTGCTTGTAGTTAACAGATATTTTCAGTTGCCTTAGCTGGTGGTAAACATTTCTTCACGACTCCGAAGATCTTCCCTGTAATCACCACCTGGCCTGAGCTCTCCACACCGGACACATCGATTTAGTGGCTGAATGGGCAAATGTACAACTGAAGAGTAGCTCAACTATTCCACTCCAATAATCTGTGGTGCCAAAATCCAAATCTTTTGCAAAATTATTAAATACTTGCATACAATCAGTAGGATAATAAAGCTTTATACCCTGGCTGAATTTAATTGAACTAGTCTAATCTCACCCATCCATTTGAAATCTGCATAATAATTTACACATCAGGTTCCAACAGAATGGCAAAATTTGCCATAAGCTGCGATCAAAACTACAAAGGAAATCCAGAATACTAATAGTTTTTGTATACAACTCCTTGGTCAGGTTTTGCAGGCCGGAACACACAAAGTGAGCGTAAATGAAAGAGAACAATCATACACCTGAAATTATTTCCTTGGGTTATAAATTATGTCCTTCTGCAAGTTTATGCACTAAATCACTACGGCTAGGATTTCACTAGGTGAACCAGCTTTAATAAATGAAGTTTTCATCTCTCCCTATCTGAAAGAATAACCTTACTTGAAGCCTTTTCAATTTCCAGAGTTGCCTTCAGCTTATTAGTTTCCAAGAAACAGCTATTCCCAGCCTCCGTGTCTCCCTCTCATATGCCACTGAATATCCACCCTATGCTTTCAAAAGTGTCTGTGACTCTGGCTGTGTTAACTGGCAGATGTTTTTAGAGACTAGAAAGTGTTTAGTCCCTGTGGACTAAGAGTTACATGATGACTTCATCACATAAGCAAAAGCTAATAACGGGAAAGCAAGAAAGCAGACAAGTGTTATATTCCAAAAACACGATGTTTCCTGTGCTTCTGGCAAAGTTACTTCTGTGCCTGAAAGAAGGCAAATCCCTTGAGTCTTGATGCTCAAAACACACACATACACACATACCATCGAATTGCTGCGAGATAATTTACTTGACCCTCCCTTAGCTGCCTTCCCCACCGATACGCACTTTCCTTTGGATGGAAGTGAGAGGGTGAAGGCAGAGGGAAGGCAGTGTTGGCTTACCTTCAATATCTGTGCACCAACTCTGTGCCTCACAACACTTGCTGCACCCAGGAGTTTGCAGCTAAACAGCAGCAGAAATCTGAGCGGCAGCCTCAGAACCGCTCACCTCTGCTCCTGCAGTGAAATACTCTCTCAAGTATACAGTTTTACCCTCTCCATTTAAATAGAAAACTTTGGGGAGTGATACAAGAGCAACTGGGAGTCATTAAGCATAAATGGCATCTGCACATGCACTGCAATATTGTCTTGGTTTTGTATGAAGCCACGGGCACTGGACATTGTGCCCTCTCTCTACATCTCCCTGAACTGCCCGAGTGACACATCAGGAAACCAGAGGAAGCAGATACACAGGAGAAAGGCCTCCCTCCAGTGACGTGATGGGGAAGAAGAGCAAGTGGTTAGACAGGCAGCACACCGTGGCTAGACAATGTGAAGACCCTTCTCTGTCTAGCAGGGGAGAAAGGATTTGCCCTGGAGAGAAGCGTGGGCTTTCTGTATTATGAATTCTATGCATGTATATATAAATTTTCTTAAAACAGTAAGGGAGAGGGCTATTTCCTAGAGCTGATTAAAGAAGCATGACTCGATTTTCAATTTGAAACGACTCGGGGGGCATTCCAATCGACTGCAGACAGGAAATGAATACCATACATGCACTGAACAAGGCAGATGCTTTTGAATCTGACACTTACGTGAAATGAAAATATCTTCATTTCTGTCTCCCCTCCACCCCATGATCACTAGTTAGTTCTGAGCTATTTTTAGGATAAATGGTTTTATTTTTCAAACTTGTTATAATCTTAGCATGTGCCTGAAGCCACCCAGACGCCACTGACAATAAACTGCATGGAGCAGGCCAAATGCATCTTTAGATTAGTCCCAGCAGCCTGACACAGCAGCAAGGTAGGAGAGGAAATATAAGCAGCTCAGGTTTGAGATATCCTCATCTCCTCTAGTGAGGAACATGCCAGATCCCAGAGAGGGAGAGCAGCTCTGTACAAAGAGAGATCCCAAAGCACATACAGCAGAAACACTGCAGAGCAGGTTGGAGGAGCAATTCCTGGTAGGCTGTGGCACGGAACTCACTTCCAGCTACTTAACTCTGCCAGAGAGATATTTTCTCCTCATACAGCTCATACAAGCAACTGCAATAATTGTCATGGGAGTATTACGGGGTTTATAACCTGACTGCAATGTGATTGTGGCTCCTTTCAGCAATGGCAGCTCTTTCTTCCCACTTGGTCCACGTGTGTGCAAACACATGATTTCAGCTGCATACTCCTCTTGTGTGTTATTCTGGGAATACTTATATAGGATAAAGGAAAAAAAAATCAGAGAGGTAGTATTAATCTGGCCCTTACTCTGATGTTATGCAGATAATTAGTTCATTTTATCTTGATGTTAAGACAGCCAGAGTCTAAGAACATGAAAAAATTATCCTCTTAGGAGACAGACAGGAGAAGAAGAAAGAGGGATGGGTAGGTGAGAAAGGCAGCTCTGATCTACATTATTCCCAAAGCCATGAATGCCAGATCAAAGAAGAGCAGGAATCAAATTCACTGCCACTGAAGGATTTCAGCAGCTTTTTCAGAGCTATTGATCTCTCAAGGGCAAACCCTTTTAAACACTAGGTGATGCCTCTAACTAGCCAGAACTCCCACCTTATACTGGCTGAGCCTTACGTGGTTTGCTTTCATCAGCTGGGGAAAGCAGAAACAGCTCCGACACTGCTGTATCTGTGTTCGATGAAGGAGACATAGAGCAGAGCTCACAAACAGCACGTGTGCATTTTCTGCACCAGATGTTGCCTTTCTTACGGCCATCATGGTAGATGCTAACTAAAAAAAACAATTCCTCACTGACGAGCTGTGCCTTTGGTGAGCAACAATACCACAGCTGAGGACAGAACACCGCCACCCCGGTGAGGGCTCTGGGCAGGGTTTCTTTGCTCAGTGCTGACTTACTGATAAAGTCACTTCATATTTTGTGTGGGATGAAGGTGGGATAAGACATCTAAGGAGCTAGTGCAGCTCAGCTGGCAAGCAGCGACTCGCTCTTGAGTTTGGACTCACAGGTCTAATCTGAACACCCAGAAGGCACAGGATCCAACCCTGAATCAAGCACTGCATTGTCAAATGAACTACTGATTGGCTTCCCCCCCACACCCCTTCCCTTCCATGGGTCAGGTGTCTTTGGAGTCTGGTAGACAAGATTCCTGGTGTTTTGCCTTTTTGGGACGCTTCAGGATCATGCCTTAAGCAAGAGCCACTGGAATTGGGTGCAGTAAAGCAATTTCACCTGATGTATCCCTGGATGGCTTCCTGAGAGCTGCCTCTGGGCTTCTGATACGGAACCCCTTGCAGCAGGCTCATTGCTGCTGCCACCACTGCATCCCTGGAAACACTCCATTCATCCTGCCTTCCACCTTTGCTATGCTCCACACATGGCTGCAACAGCACATCATAGATTATTCTGCCCTTTCGAAGCTCTGCTCACCATTCAAAGCCTACCTGCTCCCACCGGCACTCGGAGCAACTTGGTACCTCAAACATTTTCAGGAAGTGGATGAGCATTTTCCTCCTCCATGTTTGGATCAGGAGCTAGTGCTGGCTGCTACCATTTAAATGCATATCAAAAGCTCCAGGACTTTATCAGGCTAAACAGCTCCTTTGAAACCTTTGGCACTATTGTTCTGGCACGCCTGAAGACATAGGCACAGTGTGGCTGCCCTAGGTCCCTTTTGAGTTATATATTCAAAATGTTATATATTCAAAATATACATATCCACCCCTCTATTCTTTCCCAATGAAAGCTTGGACTCTAAAGCTCAAGGTGAGGAATACGGCCAGCTGCAGCAAGCCTTTCATAAATAACACAACAATCAATCCCTGTAATGGAAAACGATACTCCAGAAGCTCTGTCCTGACAAACATCTGTTTTCCTATTGTAGGAAGGAATAAGAACATAGGAAAAGTTAAATGCTGAATGCCTAAACAAACTGAATTAAGAAGAGATGGTAGGAGTAACGATGGATGAATTGTAAACCACCTGCAAATGTTAGAATTGCCGCACTCTTCTGCAGACCATTAAGTCTATACAGCAAACCTCCAATAGACAGGGACTGTGCTCTATAAAAATCATGATGAATGCAGGCTTGTTTTTATATTATGGAGGTCCTAATCCTCCTCCTCCTCTGTCTTTGCTCTATTGTTACAACATCAAAGACCAACTGCTGGCCGAGATACAGTCAATATGAAAAGGGCGACCAGCAAATTTACTGCTTGACTTCATTCCCTTTAAATGGAATAGGCATCATGGCCCTTTTTCAAAGTCCAATCACAGACATATATCTTTTTTATTGGACATCATGTACAATAAAGTGAAGCTGTAACTTGGAAAAAAAAATAGAACACCTTCAAAAAATCCCATGAGGTGAACATTCCTTTATAAAAATATCACTGTGGTTACGTGTTTAGAAAAACCCCGGGCACTCCTCAGGGCAAAAGGCATGGGCTGGCTAGGTTATAGTTTAGTAAGATGCAGACCTATGCCTAATACTGAGCTGGTTTCAAAAAAAACCAAAACCCAACCAACTAATAAAAAGGGATATATTTAATTCAGAATGCCAGTGTCATTCAAATAAACCGAAATGGCAGCATTCATGTCACAAGAATCGTTAACTGCTTTGTTACAGCCCGCTCTGTGCAGTGAACCTTTACAGACTTCTTCAGTCCAGAGAATCTTAAAGTCAGCAGCACAAAATGCCAATATACACATGGCATCTTAAAAACTCCAGTCTGATTACTGAGGTAACTTCCAGAGACACACTCAGAGATGAGAGTTGTATCTGTAGCCATTAAAGTCAGGGAAAGTTTTATTGCTGTTGTATTGCTAAATAGAGGCTAAATAATTTCTGGCTATGAAATTAAACAGTGTATAGGCAACTCGCATGATGTAGGAGGTGAGTATAGTGGGGTGTTACAGAATCCACATTAAGTAGCTATGGCTTTTTTGTTTGTTTTAAACTATTGAAACTATTAATCCTTTTTGTTTCTTTGTGTAACTTGTGCAATCAGACATTAGTAAATAGTTGGTTATTGATGTTATATCTAGACCAATCTGATTTTAACCAGACTGATTTTAAAATCCTGCGTTGAATGTATGTTGCAGGTAAAACCAGGCAAGTTTATGTTTTGTTACACCCATAATAAACTTCAGCAGCTGCTTCCAGTGGAGTAATTATGGTTTCCTCACGGCAAACACTGCTGCTGCTGGGTTACCTCTAAGGCAATAAAGACACCAAAGCTGTGTAACTAATTTTTTAAGCACTAGCTTGAAAAAATATAGCCATCTTATCATTAGGTCCTCTTCACTGCTCTTTCTGTTACAATGTGCTTTGTCTTCAGTCACTTCCTCTTTCCATCACATCCTACAGCAAAGCTCGTCTGGTGCAAGGACCTCACCTCCTACTCTGCACTCCTGGGCACATAGGATAAGAAGTGTTTCAATGACAATGTTCAGTTGTTCAATACCTGAGTGCCCAACTCAAAGGGAATGCAAAGGCAAGATGCCCAAAGGAAGCTTTCTGGAAGTTAAACCTGGCCCATGGACAACATGGACTCAGTAACTGTTTCTTAGAAAGGACGGAATCCACTTTTGGGGCACACTATTTGGGTGGTTTTTATAGATCCTTACGCCGTACTAAATGGTTTGAGTACTCAAGTACTTATCCCAACAGCCATGCATGCAGAGAGGAAATGTTAAATTCCCAAGGAAGAGCAACTACTGTGGAACAAACAGTCCAGGATTTTTTAGTGGGTATGAAACTAACAATGAAACATAACAGATGGAAATTAATTCATGCAGTCAGAAGAAAGCCACACGCCAAAGCCCAGCTTGCCTTTAGGGATGGAGGTCCCCTGCAGTATTAGCATATCAGTTCTGTAGAAAAACTCAGCTGTGAAAGATTCATATTCAAGAGGATCTCGGGTATGCAGCCAGCAAAAGGCACTGATTTTGTGGAAGTCAGTGGAGCAAGGTCAATTAAAACATGCTGAGATCGCAGGTCTAGCACAGAGGCGTTAAAGCCAAGGGATGTTTGAGCTTCTCTTTCAACATGCACTAACTCCACCAAGAGTGCTGAGAGAAAGATTTTGCCCTTGATTCTCCTCTCTCGCCTTTAGGAACACCTCCATAACATTCAAAGCTTGGAGGTGAACAACTCCAGGCCTGCTTTCATCTTGCTGACTGCTAGAAGAGAGGAATAAAAAAGATACGACCCACGGCCATGAGTTCTCCCAGCACTGAAAAACAAGGACAAAAGGATAAAGGAACTGCTTACCAGTACCGCCCACACCAGCTCCTCTAACCAAGTATTACAGTGCCACACAACTGACCGTTGTGGTGAGCCATCCCTTATTACAATAATAAGTTACATTTTACTTTGTTTTCTTTCTTTTTCTGGTATTTCGAATCGAAATTACATGGAAATACCAACACTGGAAACATTCTGCTCTTGCTGATGTATTGATGAGCTCACTATGCTACTTCTTGGAAATGTTATTCATATCGACTATGAATTTAGCCTGGCATTTACTGTCTTCAAAACTTGTAAAATAGGCACAATGGTCTTAAAGTGCAACAGTAACACTACATCATTTAATGCTTCCTTCTGCCTCTTACTGAAGCACTTTGTATTTTTCTGTTTAAAGTTTCACTCCATTATTCACTTGTGACAGTGCCTACAGCCTCCATTCAGGCTGGAGACCCTTTACACTACACATGGTTCACAAGCTACACCACAACACTGGAATCTCAACCTCAGTAAGCCTGGGTTGAGGTCTTAAAAATGAGATAACAAGAAGACCCACTACCACTGAAAAATAACACTTTTAAAAAGTCATCCTGTATGGAGAACATTATCCAGTCAATCCAAAGAGCTTTTAATTAGTGTAGTCTTAAAGCAGACAGCAAGCTAAGAATCGTAACAAAAGGGCAAAACAAGCACTAACCAACACCGTGAACAGAACAAATCAGGCACAAATGGGTAATACCACATTTGCAAGGAGGACTGGCAAAACACACAGAAGAGCACAAAGCAACCAACTCTGAGAGCAAAACCTGCCAAGTCTAGTCTATCAACATACTCCCAGGATGCCAGCACAGAGAAAAACTAAATTGCTTCAATTTTTGAGTTTTATGCTCGTGTAGGGAAACATCTCAATTGTCCACATATGTATTTGAAGTATGAGTGCATTTCGAGATTTTAAAGTGGCACAGAAAAATGTTAGCATAAGAAAAGTATGGCAAAATAACTTCCTACCATTACTTGCATTCTGTGAACTTTTACATAATGAAGGAAAACAAATGAGAAATCCTAAGGTATGAATATTTACAAACCTGTGCATCTTAAAAAAGAGGCTTTCTGACAGATTTTTCCTTCCCACTGGAATACATACCAAGGACCAGGTTTTCAGAAGTCATGTCTATCTCTGGCACATATGATTTTAGAAAGCTTTTCAAACGTGCCCAGTGTATGTATGTATTAAGTTGGCAGGCAAAGCCTGCATCATCTGCATCATTATCAATACCACTGTGTTCTGCACTTTGCTTTCTGTGAAGTTTTCAGATGTGCAATGCAACACAGCTGGAGCTCTCACCTAATCAATCATTCTTTCACTGTTCCTTGTTTTCTTTGAAGATGTTTTCCACTGTTTTGGGACAGTTCAGCATTGATTACTAATACACAGGTGCCATAGATATGAGAACAATGCTGAATTCAAACCATGGTTCCCCATTTATATTCAAGACAGCCTGGATTGGTTAAACAGATGTATCCCCCAGTAAAGGAATTCCACAGCAGAGCAAGGTGTGGAAAAGCTTAGTATGCTGAACCTTTAAGTACTGGGGCTCAGTTACCTATTAGCAGGTCATAAGGTGTATGTTAAAAACCACAAGGGAGTACAGAGTGACCAGCACCAGACAGTACAAAGATGATGAAATTGTTGGGGTCATAAAAACAAACAGCAGAGCTTCAGCTCTAGGCTTCCTGTTTTCTGTGGACAGCTGGAATTAGGAAAGGAAAGAGCTGAGAAATTTGACTGAACCTAAGGGTTGGCAACCAAAGCCAGAGGAGATTGTGCCAATCACGTAAGAGCGAAGGGTCAGCAGCAGCATGGTTGTATCACCGTGATAGTGTGATGGACCAGCTGTGTCATTCTGTGGAGAATACACTTTCCTACACAATCAACAAAGACTACAAAATAAAAGCTACTCCAGAACTTGTGCTGACTGTCCAAGTTAGAGGAACCAGTGTGGAAAGTACCAACCCAGCTCCATCCAGGACCTCTGTGTACCCATGCCTGGCCTCTCTGCTCTCACTGTCATCAAGGGTGATCGTTACAGCTTTCCTGGGTTACTTTCCCAGGGACCAGTCTTAAACCCAGCACTCCTTGCTTTGCCACAAGTCAGCCCTCTGGCCACTACAGGGCTCAGAACCCCTGTTAGCAGGTTTCCCTGTAACCACTCCCTTCGCACACAGCCCCAGAGCACAGGTAAGGATGGACTGAGAAAGGCAAAAGGAGGAATATCTCTGGGACCTCTCTCTGTAGTAGTCACTGTGGTTTGTGGCTGGCTCCAGGCTCATGGGAATGGATATGAGAACACCATGATGGCCCAGAATTTAGAACAACACCCACTCTGCTTTTTTGCATACAAGTAGCCCAATACTATAAAGGGAAATGATCCTAAATCTTGCTCAAATCATAAATAACTAACTCAAATATGCTCTTCAGTATAAAGCACTAGGAAAAATCTTCTCTGAGTTATAGTTACAGAGACAAAGTTGAGAGGCATCCTGTGATTTAATGCCAGGTATTTATCAGTGATGATCCCAGATGAGCAGTACAGTAACTGTTAGCTGTTGAGCTGAAGAGATGCTCAGCAAAATATGCCTCATACAAACATCTTGGTAAAATATAAAGCAGGAAGTTCCTTTCGTACCTGCCTAACATTGCTCCTTCCAGCCATAACTAAATAAAATATTGTTGGATCCCTGTTCTGAATCACTGCAGTGGTCTAAGATACTAGAAACCTTGTCACATCCTACCCTGAAGGTGTGGTAGCTCTTTTCCACCAAAGATGCTTTATTTGCTAGGAAATTAATCAAAGTGATAGGTATGAAGTTTAATTAATACTTTCTGGAGTTTTCCTGGAGCCAGGCTGGAAATGAATGCCAGAAAATGGTCCTCTGCTCAGTGCAGCAACCTCAGTCCTTCATCCTTGTTTCCCATTTTAGCCTTTGCTTCCATGCATGCAGCAGCAGCACACGTAAAGCTAATGACTCTTCCCTCCCCCTCGATCCTGGAACAAGCCACAGGCCACTAGCAAAACCACTAAAGAGCACACATAATTCTCTCCCTTGGGAGATGAGAGAATGAACTGCACATGGTCTAAGTCATTCCTAAAGCTTACTGCACAACTGGAGGAACATATGCCAAAGGGTGCGCTTTAGCTAAGAGCCTACACAGCAAAGCCTGCTGAGACCACGCAGGTGTTACTGTCCCTGTCAAAAAGCAGGGAACAGGATCTTCTGTGACAAGGAGCCACCTCACCAAAACAGATTTTGGTCTGCAGAGAATCAGCCTGCCTCATTCACAAGCCACCTGCTCTGAAAGTTATTCATATGAACTGCTCTTAAGGCAGAGAAGGATTTAGTGCTCGTATTAAATGCACGATGTACATCCATATACTGGCACCTCACATAGGCTAAGGCCAGTCTGGAAATCGGGAATGCAGAACGTGGAGTCGACAGTTTTTCAAGGATGACTTAAGACGATCGGTTCCTATTAGAACTTAACCAAATGTAAAGCTCCAGAGCTCAAATAAGCTTTAAAAAAAACTCAGTCTAAAACTCTCCCAAAGTAAACAGCTTGAGTCCTACTTAACCGAGGAAGCCAGAAAGCTGAAATATGCCACTGTATCCGACTGGAGATGGTTTTGCAAACTGCCTGAAGGCAGAACGAGGGTCAGCAAGAACGCACAGGCCCTGAAAAGACTTGAAGTGCACCCCAGCAAAGGCAGCAGGCAGCACACACCATTGCTGAGCCTCTCACGGCGTTGAGCTGTGGATCTTCAGAGAAAATTTAAGAGCTCAGCTCCGTAAAGGGCTCCTCACGCGGCTTGGAGAGCGACTCCTGTGCAACCATTTGTTGTTCAAGCAGCAGAATGTGTTTCTCCTGGTAGGGCTCAGGGAACGTTTCTGACGCGCTGTAATTGCTTACATGCTCGTTGAGGAGCGGGGCAAGGACAGGAGCAGGGCGATTAAAAGGGAGAAATCTGTTTACAGCGCTGTGCTCCTTTTCAAATTACGTTCTTTTACATGGCTCCAATTTTAAGCACAATTACCAAGCTTCAGGCTAATGTAATACTGCTGCAAGGACCGCAGCGGAGAGTCTGACTTCATGTGCTACGGCATATATTGTTGGTGGCTCTGTTACTGCATTTTACAAGGCCATTTTTCTTGGTGTGGGAACGCTGTTTTTCTTGGTGTGCAAGGCCTGCTACGGAAAAATTAGAAGTGAGGGGAATAAACTTCTCGATGAAATATTTTCTCTCAGAATGAAAGGACATATTTTAGAGCATCGTAAAGTGTTACAAATGTCTTCCAAAATTTATGTTCAAGCCTTCCCTTCATTTTAGAACTATGCAAAAAGACAGAAACATACTGAAGCAGTATTTTTCCCATCTCTTAATACAACCTCACTTGCTCTTCTTCAGAAGCAAAAGTTTGTACTTCCTTAATTCACAAATATACTCCACAATAGATTCTGAATGCTAATTAAATTAGACCTAGAAATCTCACCAGAAAAAAACAAAATCTCCCCCCTTCCCAAATCTCCTTTTTTTTTTTTCCCCCTTTGGTAGAGATGCAAGAAGGGGAATAAAATCTGATTGGGAAACATAAGGCTGATTGCCTCTCATAACTTGAGACTGCGAGATATTTTACAACTCCAATCTGGATTTCCCATCTTGTGTTAGTTTACACTACCACAATCCAATTCTAACAGCAGGCCCAGCAACCATTTCTGCAGCAGTGAACCGAGGGAGCCTGTGCCTGTATCTCACCCATCCCAAAGAGGACCAGAGGAGTACATCAGGATTTTCTCCTCACTGCTGCTCCATTGCAGCCAGACACAGCAACACAAGACAATCCCAGACATCTGGGATCTCTAGAGACACACACAGAGTGGGGAAGGGCACCAAAGGGAAAAATAAGAGGGAGGAATAAATAACTTGTTTAATTTTAGGATCGAAGGGATTTTTTTTCTGTATTTCTTTCATCTATCAGTCTAAGTAATTGCAGGGGCCAACAAGATTGAAAGAGCAAAAGAAATCAAAACCTATCCTCCAAAATCCTTCCTTCATTTGAAGGACCAAGATATGGGAGAAGCAGAAGCTCTTCCTCCCTTAATGAATCAGACTTCAAAATGTTTACAAGTCTCTATTTTAGACTATTTAAATCTCCAACAATATTTTGAGATTACTAAGGATTCCTCCTGAATCTGTTTTATGTAAAAACGACCCAGTTCAGACCACTTCATTTGTGCAAATTGACTGCCTAAGCCCCCCTAAATACCTTGCATTGATAATTGAGGGGCTTTTGATACAAATTTGCCATGTCAAAAGACATCTATAAACAGTTGCTGCAAAGATTACTCTTTCCTGGACTTGCCACACGTCTTCATCAAATGAAACACTGACCTAATCACTTCTACCCATCTTTTCTCTCCACAGACCTATCAAGGCAGAAAAAATCTGAGAGATTTCTAAGTGCTTTTGTCGACAAGTCTGGGTTTGTGCAGTTTTGTTTTCCACACCGATTCTCCAGCTTGGAGTGCAGTGCACTATGATTTTGCAAACGCAAAAAAACACTTCAGCATGTGCCACGATACAGCCCAAAGCATGCCAAAATCAGAAGATTTTCCCAGTGCAAACTTGCCATCGAGATCTGTATTACGATGCTCTGGATGGAAGTATCTGCCTGTCAGAGTGCAACTTCCTAAAGCAGGTTACAGGATTTCCCAGTTAGTAATAGAATCTGTGGAAGTTATAAAACCAAAAAAATTGATAGACTTCCATCTGTTTAACCGGTTGCTCTAATCAATATCCTTTCCCCCCATAATGTCTTGTGCAGACACACTCTCTCAAAAGCATAGCTGCAGAATCAATTCAGTTGGGAAGTATATAAAAATTTCAATTCTACAAATGGCAAAACATGATGAAAATACGAACTGCTAAAGCTATCACGGTGCTTAAAGGTAGAGAGTTGATTAAAGTAATCTGTAAAAAAAATCACTGGACAGAAAAAAACTCTCGAAGTCAACAATTGACAGATTTTTCATGAGACAACCAACTACAATGATAATAATCCAGGATAATTATCTGAGGACGATTTTCCTCTTGTTTCACCCTAACCTTACAACAGTGCTCTAAATGGAGCTTCTTGGGGAAATGGCATCACCCAGAGTTCCCACTTGCCCAGATGTTTCCCTCATTATGTTACAAGCCTGTCAAGAAAAGGCAAATTCAGGGTTATTCTAATGATAGCAAACACCTCATAAAAAAACCTCTCCAAATTTACTTTTCCAAGGAACATCATGTCAAAAGGCATTTCAAGTGCGCATGAGGAAAGAAAGCATAATTTATAAAACATTATTACCAGAAATCTTGCAGATATTAAAAAAAAAAAAACATCTTGGAAGGTCAAGCCAGTGACAAAACTGCTGCTCAAAAGAGAGACAGGTGGGGCTTTACCCAAAATGCTGAGCACTCCCAAGCAGGACTCCCACCAAGTCCAGCAGGAGGTATTCTGAGTTAAGAAGAACTGACTCCAGTTTGTGACTGCGATGCTGAGTCTGCAGACCTGGGTTCCCTCCTGCAGCTGGTGGGTTCACTTTGCGCAAACAGAGGGATCAGTACAGCCTGGCCTCTCCTTAATTTTCCTCATGCCTTATGGAAATGTGCCCTGCTGGGACTACGATTCTTTCCGGGATGATAGAGCGGTTTACGTAAATTTATGGTGATAATAATTATACATTTTCTGTCAACTTGGTGGTTGATTTTTCTTTAACACTTGGATACAGGGGAAAAAAAGTTGGTCGTGCAGCTGATGGGAGATTTACAAGCTTTTCCTGGGGAGGTTGATGATTCTGCAGCTTTGATCGCTGTCTCCAACTATTACAAATGAATGGCAACATGTGATACTGAATAAAAAAGTATCACCTGCAAAAATAAGGCAACAGAATAAAAAAAGACCTTTACCTCTGCCAGACATAATACACTGTCGGGTTTCCTGGGATCAGAAGACTGGAATGGGCTAGCTAGGTCACAAGCACCTATGACCCCAAGTTTCTCAGCTATTTCAGGACTACATGTCAACCCGTCTCTTGACGCTTTCCAAGGAAAGCCATGCGTTTTGTTCCGGTATTTCCCATCACCATACACCTATGCGATCCCCTCTAGCTCTGGGGAATGCTGTGCCCTCACAAAGGGGTGCCCTGAGTGGGATATGCCTCCATCCCTCGCTTGCCCCACATGCCGTCGTCCCCGCGACCCACCTGCGACATAGCGGTGACACGCGTGGGAGACGCCCCGACGCCTCCAGCGCGGCATCGAACCGCGGCTCGGGGAGCTCTGCCCTCGACAGCGGAAAGCCAAGGAGGGCAGGGGACGCTCAGGGAAAGCCCTGGAGCGGCGGAACCATCGGGGTCGGGACAGCGCGGCCGGAGTGGGCAGGAGGAGGAGAAGGAGGCAGCGGCGGCGACCGGGGCAGGTGCACGGCGGCGGCTCCCGACAGCCCGTCCGGCCCCGCGCTCCCCGTCCGCCCCCGACGGCCCCGGGGGACGCGGGTGGGTGTTGGGGGAGGCGGGGCGGCACTCACCTGCCGCTGGCTGTGGTTGCCGGCGCCCGTGGGGGCGTGGGGCTCCCCGCCGCCGCGCAGCACGGTGATGTGCAGG
>VZRE01014787.1:1281585-1363500 GCA_013396775.1 Cephalopterus ornatus
CCCGCTGACCTCCCGGGGAGCTGGATACCTGGCTCCATCTCTCCTCTCTCTTCCCTCCAGTGCCCTAGGGCTGGCAGGGGCAGCGCCGCACTCTCCTGCCACCGTGCGTGCGTGTTTGTAAGCGGCCGCCGCGCCTCCTGGCTCCTGCTGCTGCTGCTGCTGCTGCTGCTGCTCCAGACTCACTTTCTCGCCCCTTCGCTCTGTGTCGGGAGAGGTAGTGTCGGATGCTTTTATACTGCCCTGCCTCCCTCCCCTGCTGTCCTCTCCCCCTGCTCCCCCCCTTTCCCTTCTCCCTTTCTGCAGCTCATGCTCCAGCCTAGCGTTTCCCCCTCCACACCCTGCTCCCCTTCCTCCCTGTGCCGACCTGCCCCTCTGCAAGCCCTGCTTTCCCAGGACACCCCACTGCTGCACCCACACCCCTGTCCCACAGACGGCTGCACCTTGTGTCCTGACTGCCACCACTGCTTGGCTGGGACAGAGCTGCACTGAAGTGACACATTCCCTTCAGCGGGTCTGTGTGTCCCTGGTAGGACTTGGGCCACTGGGGTTTGATGCTCCTCACTCTTGGTTCCCTTCCTCTTGCTTGCTGGCTGCCTCAGAACCATGGAAAAAAAAATTCTCTCTCAGATGGGAGGCCCCCAAATTTCAAAGTAATCTGGATTTGAAAATACGTGAAAATCAGGCTTGGATTATCACTTGCTGTAAGACAGTAACTTTGCATCCAGTCTGAGGGAACCAAACCTCTTTCTGAGTGCTCAAGACACAGCTCGGTGTAACAAGAACAAACACAGCTCAAATCAGCTCAAAGCATAAATAAAGTCACCTATCAAAAGACGGGAGTTTTGGAATCTTTATCGTCGTTCTTCACAATTGAAAAGGTTTTGTGTAAGACTGAGGATGCAAGCAATCATGGCCTGTGCGAGTGTGTCACAGCTGCGAGGCTGAATTGGTACCAAAATGTCCAAATGGGGAAAAAGTATTCCAAAACATTTTCAGCCTGAGACCAATGTACTCAGCAGGGTTCCTGCAGTGTAAGGGTGAGATGTTCTTCCGGCGTGTGGTGCCAGCTGGGACTGAGGTGATCGTGGGAGCCTCAGCCCACAGTGTGCCTGACCTGGAAAGCTGGCACATTTGGGGCATGAGGAGAGTCAGAGCTCGTGGAGGTTTCTTGCATGTCTTGGTGCATCTGAAGGCTGTGGTCGTGAATGAGTTGGAATGATATCCCATACCCTTCCAGTCAGATAGGTTTCCCTTCCAGTGATAACAACTCTCCATGAATACGCAGGAATCAGGCAGAAATATGGTTAAAATAATTGCACTGGTGTATTGTTCAAGATGTGACCAAAAGCCACAAACCCCAAACCTTCAGATTTAAGGATTTTTAATCCACAAACATGTTCTGTGATAGCACTGCAGTAGGAACAGTCAGTGCAGAGTAGGGACTTACATGGGGCTGCCCTGAGCACATAGAGTGAGGTACAACCCTTCCATCTCATGAAATCACTCGTTGATAAATACCCAATATCACACTGATATTCTTGGTTATGCAGCAAATAATCCAGACCTATTCCATATTACATAAAGCCATAACAGCCTGTGGGACTGTCACGTGGCTTTTAAAAAATGTGGTGCCTTTTTTTTTTTTTTTTTTTTAACCCAAACATTCCTTGGGCTAATCAAAATACTGAGAAGATAAAAACACTGATGTGCTTCAGCTGTCATCGCTCAGCCTGGGCTCTTCTCCTGCCACCATCGCTGTGATCCTGGTGCCAGGCATGGCAGTGAGCACAAAATGGGGTGGTTACGGAGGCAGTGAAGAGGCACAAGTGTCCTCCAGGTTTGCCAAAGCCTGGCCGTACCTAGTGGCTGTCAGTGGATCCCGGCTGCTGAAGCAAAGTGGAAACTTGGCACGTGAGTTCTGTATTTCAGAGCTTAATAGTACAAATCGACAGCCAGAGCGAGACTGAAGGCTCGTAACGCGAAACAGTCCGAGTGACAGCCTGGTGGAAAACACACACATGGATCTGCCGCCGAGCTCTGGGTAACGCAAGTTCTCCCTTGCCTTATGAAACTGAACCAAGAGACATCTTTAATCCAGATGAGATGGGCCCGAGCTGGTGCGCATTTCCTCGTGGCACATTCGTGCATTAAGCTGTTGTGCAAAGCTAGAGAGGGACAGAGTGATGCAGCCACTGGCACCGAGGAACTGAAGCCTCTTCCCACTGGAAAAAGTTGGTGTGAAAGTGGCACTTGGGATAATGCCTGCGTGGCTGTGCTTGGGGTGACTGGGCAGGACAGTGGGCACACACATGCACCAGAGATGCTCATTTAAATTCACAAACACTGGTAAATCAGCAGGTGATTTCATCGGTGAATCGAGACGGCTGAATCACAACCTGGAGGGAAATGGGTTTAAAGACAAAGGGGGAAGCTCTCTTTTCCAGACCGTGTGAACACTTGCTCCAGCAGCCACCAGCCACCCTGGAAAATGAAGTCAGGGTTCGTCTAGGGGAGGAGACACATCAGTAGCCTGATGGGGATACTGCTCCTGGGATATAGCTCTGGGCACTCAGCCTGGAGCTGGGTCTGACAGTGGTGCTGGAGTAAGGGAGGCGTGTTCCTTTGATAGCTCCTTCCCTGTGAAGGTTCACAGCTTGCACCTCACCCCTCCACCTCCATCTTTTACCTTCCACTTCACTTCCCTTTGGTGATAAAGGCAGACTCAGCTGCTGTGCACTCCCAGTTCCTCGCCAGTGCCAGGGGAAACACACTGAGCCCAAGCTCTTCAAAACAGAGTTAAATTCACACATCTTTATGCAGAGCTTGTGATATGATGAGTGTGGAATATGGCCAGGTACTGTAACTCAGTTGATGTGAGAGGAGTCAGTAAGCTGTGGTAGCTCACCTGGTGTCCTGCCTCTTCCCAAGCCTCCCAAGTTCTCATTGCACAGCTTCCAGAGGGGGTTGTGGCTGTCCATGTTGCAGCCTCCACCACATGGGGAGGACTGTCTCACAGGGGGATGTTTCAGGGGTCTGTTGGCTCCAGTCATGACACTGCCAGATGAAAGGCCCCATAGTCTCCCCTACACCAGCCTGTTAACAAAAATGCCCAACGGTTGTCCACAGCCACTGTGCCATCTTCAGTGTCCCAGGCCAAGAAACTGTGTCCAGGGCTGAATTTGTCCTGCTGGTGGTTGCTCCTGCCTCCTGCCATGGCCAACGTGTCTAAACGCCCCATGTGCTGTCCACCAGACTGCCCAGGGCCAACCCCTCTGCATCACTGGTGCAGACATCTACACTTGGTATTAAGAGTCCTGAAAAAAACAGAATATTGCCTAACTGAGACACAGCACATTACAGAGGCTGGGTGGTCCTAGTGACTGAAATGAACAGTAGATCGATTGTACCTGGTCAAGTGTGAAAAATCCTCACTTTGGATGAGTGCCACCAGGTGACAACCTTCCAGGCCAGCATGAGAATAGCTGGATAAGGAGCAGAGAGAGAAAAAAAAAATCAGTATGATATAAAACAACATAACTCACTTTATATGCTTTATCTCAGAAGTGAGGAGGGGACAGACGTGGGAACACCACTGGGTTTTATGTCAGTGTCACTTGGGTCCTGTGCCCCAGTTGTCCCAGCAGTTAAAAATTGCTTGCCTGCTTGTCCACTTTACCCCTTTCCTGTCCATCCTGGCATTGCTCCAGGACTGTGGAGGCATCCTGTCTGTAAGATCTGACAGCTTTTCAGAGCAGTGTTCCTGGTAGAGCCCCATCGGCCCTCCTCAGCCTGCGCCCACTCCCAGGATGCTGTCGTTTCATCTTTAAGCCTGGGGGTTGCTTTAAAATTATCAGGGATGAAAACCTGGCTCCACTGAAGTCGTTGGCAAAGCTCCCATTGACTTCAGAGGAGCCAGGATTTCACCCTAAGACGCTTTGTAGATTATTGGTGAATGGAAAGCATACGTCTGGCTTCTTGAGGGTTATTATTGTTGGTGGTGACCTCTGCTCTGGCAAGCATTGAGCAAGGCTGGACTGAGACAGATGGCTAAAGCTTTCCCTGCCACTTCCCCTGCTTCCTCACAGGGGCTTTGCTTTACGGCTCATCATCTTGGATGCTGCTTATCAAGGAATACCTTCCCGTCGCCTGCCGGTGGAATTTAATGCCTGTTTGCCCACATTCCCCTTCCCCCAACGCCAGCAGATCAGCAGATAGGAGACAGAATGGCTGATTAGCTTCTAGCTCCAACCTCTTAGCTATAAGCTGCAAATGCACACAGAAGGGTCTTCTCTTAAAAAAAAAAAAAAAAAAAAAGAGGGAAAAAAAAAAGAATAACATTCCCCTGCGGGCAACCTAAGTCTTTCTGTGACTCATGGTTCCTTTATCTCAATAAATTACAACTTGAAAAGTAGTCACCCTCTTTTTGAAAGGACTGATTAGCTCAGAGTCCTCCATTTTCCTGCTTCTTCTAGTGCTTTCCTTCCCATCTACATATTTTGCCACCAGCTGGGGTCAAGATTTCTGAATTCTGCGGTGCCTCGTGTGACAGGCTAGAAATTCAGCGGCCACTTTATTAAAACTTGCAGCGAAGGGGGAAATGTATAACGAGTCTGAATTATGGAATATGGAAATGGAGAAAACAGTCCAGCCCAGTTTCCCAACTGTTAGGTGTTTTTTTTTTAAATACCAAATTCTGTTTATTTTACACTCTGCCACATTTTCACTTTCCAATATGCTGCACGTTTTTGTACTGATGATGTGCAACTGCAGCGTAGCATTTGCCAAGATGTGGCAGTAGGGGACTGTGGGAATCAGCATGCCGGGCAACGCTTTTCCAAAGTGCCCAAAGAGCCTGAATTCCGCTGACTTTCACAAGAGCTTGCCACAAGGCAATTTTTGCCTCTTTAGCGAAACCAGCAACCCCCTTCCCTCTGAACACAGTTTTAGCACTGCAGAAGTGGCTGAATTGGCACAGTGGACCCAAGTGTTCCGGAGTGGACCCAAGTGTTCCCTGACTGAGTCACCTTCTTCAGTGAGTCACAGCACATCAGCTGAGGCTTCCCCGGTGGTTTTCTGGCGGCGGTGCCAGGCATGTGGCAGAACTGGCCCCCTGGCCCAGAGCAGGGAGGCAGCCTCCTGTTTTGGCAGCAGTGAGCCATTAAGTTGGCTCATCCACTGAACCGACTCAGCCAAATTTGTCATTAAATTGAAATTATTACATATAATAACAAATAACGTGGCAGCTCACCCTGGGCGTACCTACACAGGCAGTGGGTACTGAAGGGAAGGAGCTTTACAGGAACACTCTGGTGGGAGACAAGAGCAGAATGAGGAGGTGATCCTGGCCCAGCTGATGGCTGAGAAAGTTGTAAATCGCCCTGAGGCGTTGTGTGACTGAGGTTTGAGTCGCCTGATCCCTTCTGACAGGTCTTGCCCTATGTTCAGCAGTGTAGCAGAGGTGTAGCCAGCTTTTCTGATAGTTAAAAAAAAATAAATAGACAAACACCAGCAATTCACGCCTTCCACACCTATGGTTTTCAACCCTTCTCCTCCCCAGGAAAATTATCACATTACTGACTTGCAACTGGCTTTTTTTCAAGACTACTTTTGTGACTCTGGAGATCAGAAACTTATATAAATAATAATAATAATAATAAAGAACCAGAAAGCCAGCTGAGGCTGAGGGACAGCTCTGCAGCAGGAAAGGGAAAGGAGGATTTCATAGCAAATGCTGTGATGGTGGGTGAGATGAAGGGCTGCCTCCTAAAAGCAGAGTTGCTGGGAGGCCTTCATTCCCACAGGTGAAGAAAACAGAGCTCGTTTTTTGGTGCCTTCAGACGATACCACCTGAACTCATTTAGGTGATTTAACCCAGCTGTAGCACAGCCTGCACAAGGTGACTAGAACTCCTGCCACTGTGTTGCTGCACTGGCACAGGCAAGGATCTGCCTAGTGTAGTTAGGCCTCCAAGACAGGGGATTTGGGGACTTTGTTTTGTTGAGTTTACTCAGTCAGTTCCTCTGCTTGATAGCTGACACTTTGTATTTCCTAATATCTCTGTGTAGTGCTTTGTCAGGTCAAAATTATGCCACATCAATGAAACATTCCGTTTTGAAACCTGCATATTCTAATGCCTCTCATGCTCAAGTGTTGAATTTACACTGAGGTTTCTCAGCGCAATTTTGAGCCAGTACTTTAGTAACCAAATAGTATTAATGATAAACATCCCCTTCTATAAAGCAAATGTTTCCAGATAAACACTGCACACCACAAACTGACGCAAGTGGAAAAATGCCACAATCCTGTCGTTAAAAAATGACTTTATTCAACAAAGGTGGCAGAAATATGAAGAGTGAGGGCAGCTTTTTTCCCTGCCATTTGCCTCTATCTCTTTCCCCAAATCTGAGCCCGATGACAAACACTGTATTCCCCGCAGAGACATCTGAATGATCGGCAACAGGTCCTTTAAAACATCTATGTTTTCTGAGATGCAGGGGAAAAACTCTTAGAGGAAGGAAATCTTTGTTCTGTAGGGATTGTGACAACAAGCTCAGCAAAGGCATTTCTGTCACACAGCCATTTGGCTGTAAGCAAACAGCAAGAACAGTTACTACTGCAGGTGAAGAAATTATTTAAATTAGCACGTGTCCCTTAAATTTTTTTTTTTTTTTAAGATGATGAGGTCTAAATAAATTTCTCCTGGACTAAGGATGGTCATGTGGATTAGATGCTTCTTCCACCAGGCTGGTTTTTGTCCCTCCCCTAGTGCAGCATTTTGCCTGTGACAGCAAACAGTGAGGGACTCCCTGGGGAAGGCCTCAGCTAGTAGAGGACAGGAATAACTTGAAATGTGCCTTTAAAGGAGGGTGACATTATGTCAAATAAGGCAACAGAGAAAGAAAACAGATTCTGGGGCCTCTCATCTAAAGTATTCAATTCTAAGAAAATCATTCTCTGCTACCCAAGTTCAAGCGTGCTGTCTGGCAAACAAATGTGCACATTGCTGGTCCTCTCAGGCGCAGTTTGGATAGCAACAGCTTCACCTACTGTCCATGGTGGGACGTAAAAGTCTGAGTGGATCTGGGTGAGATGATCAGAGCACAGAGAGAAGCTTCAAAAAGGCGCCCAGAGAGCCTTTGACACCTGGAGTGTGCCAGTAAATAGCGGGCAGAGAGCACAGACACCCACCAGGCACTGGGGAAATCACAAAAACATCTCTCCTGGTCCTGCCAGATGCAGAACTTTTGGACAAAGTGCTGGAGACACACGTCTGAACTGGCTGGAGGCTCCTCTCTGCATGGCTGTGGTGGCTTTACAGCACTCGGGAGAGACGAAGGGATGGAGGGACGATGGAGAACGGATTGAACGTGCAGCACCTGGGCACCTGCGACTGAGGACATCACTAAAGATCAAAGCACGTGCTCATTCAAGATTTTCGCTCCTTTAGTACCCTGAAGACAACGGCAAGTGTGAAACAAAACGGCTCGGAAAAAGCAATACCTGGAGCTCCACCTTGCTGCCTGAGACAGTTATTTGCTGCTAATGAACAACTAAGAGTTTTCTTCCCTCTTTATTGGTAACGTCCTCGTGCAGTAAGAACTGGCTTCAGGAGGAGGTGCCACCCGACACAAATCCTGGTGGGAGGCTTTAGAAAGACTGGTACAAAAAATGGGGTGAGAGTCACTGTAAACAGCACAGCCCCATCTGATTAAGCCTTGTTAAATAACATTGTTCATTTTATGCAGTTATATCTCGTAACAGTTTATACATTCCCAGTGCATTTTCTTATACACAATGTCATTCTTTCAAAATGTGTGATGTGCGGGGCTATTGTTGCTGTTGAAGCTGCTGGCGGTGTTTTTTTTCTGGAAAGCCAACCAGTCTGACCAGCTGGCAGGGCAGCCAGGCCAGTCCCTTGCGGTCTTAGTTCCAGAGTCACCTTTTCACGAGATTAAAAACTCAGAGGCAGTTTCTAGCCCTAGATCCACAAAGCAGGTGGTTGATAAGACTGTTGGCTCAAGAAAATAGGAACTTTGTGGCTGGGCCCGCTATAAAAAGAAATTCTTTTCCATGATTTACAAATAAATGAACTTCAGCAGAGGCAGGATCAGACCCTGTGTATGAAGAAGTCTTTTTACTGTATATGGAGACAGTAGAGAGATCTTTTTTTAAATAAGAAACAACTTGAAACAGAATGAGAAATAGAGAGAAGGGGTGTGTGTGGGGGGGAAGCAAATTAACCCTTTTTTGACTTCTGGTAGTTAACAACAAGTAGCTTTTTCGTAGATCCGTGAGGGAGTTTTTCTGTAAAACACTACAATTTACTAGTGGGTTTAACTTCAACATGTTGCTTTTCAACCACAGAGAGACAGGAAAAGATCCAATTGACACCTGCTTCAGACAACAAATGGGACACAAAAGATGAAACTCATTTCAAAGAGTCTATTTGTTTGTCCCTTGTCATGGATTAAACCAGGGGGGCCACTATTTCAGGATGGATTTTGCTCCTATTCCAGTCAATGGAAAAAAAAAAAAAAGAGGCTATTTGTGTGAATAATGCAGAAGCGGCCCCTTGGCGAGCAAACGAGTTGGTTGTTGCTGAAGTTTTATTGACAATTCTGTAGTAAGCGGAGATATAGTACTTCTGAAATGCTCGATTTGCAAGCCAGATGTTTGAAATATGAATATTCACACTTGCAGAACTTTAAACAGACCGAGGAAAGTTTACTGAAAAACAATTGGGAATACTGGAATTTTTTTTAAGAATGCAAAGCACCGCAGTACGTTTTAGAAATAGGTTTTCAATTATTTGATTCAAGTCTAACTCAATTTAGAAAATTCTTCCTGTCTAAAGCAATTTCTTCCTGTCTCAAGCAATTTGTGTGTGTATGCATAAGAACAGAGAAAAATTGCTGAAATTATGCTTTTTAGAAATTCAAACCCAACGAAAAAAAACACGACTACTTCACTGCCAGTAGTTTCATTAAAGGACATAACGAGATGCCGAAGCAAAACCTCCAAATCATCAATATACTTCACGGTTTGTGTGCAGGGGTTGTGTTTGCAGAGCTCCCCTAAACACGTGCCTGGTTTTGTACTTTCTTGTTTTGGTCCCAGCGTTCCCCTCCCTGGATGAGGTCGGGAGCTGCTTAGCTCCAACCCAGCTCTGTCTGCCCAAAGGAAAAGAAAAAAAAAACCAACCAAAACCCTGACATGAATATTTTGGCAGCTCTTTGTTTCAAAGAGAACAGAACTTTGTCTGCCGCTTGCTGTCCTTTGATTTTTCATGGACACGGCGATGGACGGGGTTTCCAAATCCCTGTCCCTGCCAAGCAGCAAACCAGATTTTGTCCTCGGATACCTGTCTTTAATCCCCTGGAGCTGCGCTGAGTTTGGTCCACACGGTAACTTTTGCTTGTGTATTTAATTACCGAGAGGGGTTGTGGTAGTTCGAGCCTGGACTGTTATCTGCTGCTCTTGTGATTAATCTCACAATCACTTTTTTTTTTTTCCTTTAAGCCTTCAAACTTCAAGTGGGAGATTTTTTTAAACTTGCATTGCTAATGCTGACATGTATAGAGGAATCAGTGAAGTCCAAGAGGCTCCAAAGCAGAAGGCAAACTCCGGTAGCTCCAGATTTTAACTCCTGACTCCTCAGCCCTGAACACTCTGGCCTCGAAGCTGCATTTGGGAGTTTCACCCATGGTGAAATGCCACCCATGATGGTATTTGCTGCTGCAGAGCACCCAGAGTTTGGAGGCCACCACGGTCAGAGGAGGATGCCGAACCTGGACTATGTAGAAAGCATAGGAGGAGCAGCCAAACCCATAATAACTGGTGCGCCACAGAGCAGCAGCTCCAACACACGCATGAGAAGAAGGTGATGGTGCACAGGGAAGTGCTAACTCTGAATTTCCTGCCTTTTGTAGCCGCTTCCAACAGCGTTTAAATGCCATTAAGAAATAATTTTGTGTTAAATGCTAGGTTTTAGCATGCGTTTAACTGAGATGCTTGAAATCTGACTTCTGCCCTTTTAACTCGCGATGGTTCCTCGAGGCTAAAGGACGCACGGGTTTTGCAGTCAGTTTAACTCTTCTAATTTGACAATGGTATAACTTAAATACTGAGCTGTAACTGCCCCCTCTCTGCAGGTACGGATGATGCAAACATGAAGTGTGTTCCAATCTGCAGGAACGATCTATCTCAGCATAAAGCACCTTTTGCTGTTAACCTCACCTTTTTTAGGGTTTTCATTAATTTAACAGTTTCAATTAAAAAAATCATAGCCCATGACTGAAATAGATAAAAACAATCTATGTGTATTATACAATTATACAAAAGATTATATAAAAGGACTGGAAGGCATGGTAATTCCTGCTTAATAATGCAATTAGAGACACGAGGGCTGAAGAGATCAATTGGATGTGTGTGAAATTCAAGCTGCTGGTTGTAGATGCAGTAGATAACAAAAAATAGCAATGGTTAAGGGTGCTGAGCCTGAATCCTGCCCCAAGAATGCCAAGAAAAGTCAGCCATGTTATAATTAATAACTAATAAACAAACTAATTTAAACTGGACAGCATTTAGCATCTGGGGGGAAATCTGTCAATGTTTAAATTGGTTTGCCTCCTTCTCGTGATCATCAAGCCTACAGCATCTTTACAAATGAGTTAGGTATGGCAGCTTTCATTCTATCTCTAGAAAACACATGGCAATCCTCTCGGAAGCAGCTGGACTACGAACAGTTCTGGTTTGTGTAGTGCAGTGGTTATATCTATAATGGCATCTACTTAATGTAGAAATCAGTACCAAGTCAAATTGTTGATATAATCCTTAAAGAAATAGAGGACTTGCAAGCACAACATGAAAAGAGAGGTGACACCTCTCCAGCCCACTGTCATTCTTTGACTGTTCCAGCAAAATTCCAGACAAAGCTTACCTGGCCTTGCAGAAAGACACCTACCTGAGGTGATTAAATGAACATGGTTGAAAGGGCAAAATTCTGCCACTGACTGAAAAGTATTTAAACAATAAATATTAAATTAATTCATCTACATGTGTGTCTGTCTATCTATCTATCTATCTATCTATCTATCTATCTATCTATCTATCTATCTATCTATCTATCTATCTATCTATCTATCTATCTATCTATCTGTCTATCTACAAAAACCTGAGAAGTGACTGCTACATTTAGCAGGTAACACAAAACTGATAAAGCTAAACAGAGCTGAAGGAAAATCGGAACAAACTCCATTCCAAATAAACAGTGCAACAATGAAGAAAGTCCGAGTAGAAAAATACTTCCATGCATTGCTTGATGCTCAGGGAAACCTCCCAACCTGGGTGCCAGTATGAATGATCAGCAGTTCATGACAGAGCTGGGAAGAGCTCAGAAGAAAAAGCTGTGAAGGACGGGGAGAAAATAATGCTGATAATATCCCCTTGCTGTCATTTCAGTTTGTATCTTAAGTCATAACTTTATATCAAAACTAGAAACAAAGAGATAAAATCCACAGGACAAGTAGGGCCAAGGGAACTTTCGGATGTGAGAAGGGGCCTAAACAGACCAAAAGGAAGGAAGGGAGCAGACATACAAGTGGACAGAATAAGGTCTAGTAAAATAGCAACTGGTTTGCACAAAGGGAAATGATTTCTTCCATCCTATCGGACAGAGAGAAGGCAGCACCTTTAATTGACATCACTTCTGAAAGCAAAAAGGACAATGCTTTTTAATAAACAATACCTAGCACTGTGGAAATAAGTTGTGGGATTCAGACAGAAAAGTGCTGAAACCAGAAGAACAAAGAATTTCTCTGTAAATCTAAGCATTTTTACAAGACCAAAATCTCTTCCCCAGATAGCATAATATTAGCAAAATCAGTGGTCTTCCATCTAGTTTTTAATGTGGACTCCTGCACTTTTTTTTCAGCAGACACATGGATCCCTGTGCAATTCCTGAGCCTACTGACATTGCTTTTGCTTTTCTCAGCTGCCTGTTGCTGCCCCACAGATTCATAAAGTGCCGCCTGAAAGTCTCCTTTCTAAAGGATTTCAGCCCTTGGAGCTCAGGACACAGTCATCTCAAGACCAATTAAAAAAAAACAACTAGTGATGGGAATGGAAAGATTCTCCATTGGACTTAATTATCTAGGGCAAGGAGAAAACATCCCTTTCATCCAGGAATTGCATAATTGTTTATTATGGGCTACAGTCTCTGCTTTAAAATGAGTGACAAAACTCATACTGAATTAAATGGAAGGAGGATTTGACCCATGAGGGCTCAGACATTTTGAACCATCTGGTTTGCTGATCACCGACAAAAAAAGAACCTGGGAAAAACAGCCCAGTACTTAGACAATATAATTGCAATGTTTGATAAGCTTCTCTCTCCCCCTGAAAAACCCAAACCAAACAAGAAACCTTGGCTGATTCTGCCTGTCTTCACGGTGTACATGTGTATTTATGAGAGAAACTAAGTTTGCCTATTGCCCAAGTGGAAGTCCAGGCCATACAGATAAAATAAATTTTGCATGTAATCTGGGGGTTTCCTCAGGCCCAGGAATGTGTTTGTTTGCATATTATAAAATAGAGGTAGAGTATAGGAAATCCAGAAATAATCAACACTCAAAAGACTGGTCAAGGCTATAGTTGCAAATAAAGAAACCAGGCTAAGAGACGAGCTGTAGTCCGTGTTAGGCTGACAAACTGGATTTTAAAGTAAGTTTTAGCTGGAATGAGTTTCTTAAGTTATTTTTAGCCTCAGCCATGTGAGAAGCACATGGCTCCATAAATACGTTCCCCTCAAGAATAAGTTAATGGGGGTGGGGTGTGTGGAAGGAAACAACCTAAACAATTCATTTAAAGTTAATAACCCAGTCAAAAATTTCATGACTTTGTTTTTGAAACATTTGTCATAAAAGCGCGATTCATTTTTGCACTAACATGCGTTCACAGACCAACAGTGCATGGGACAGCAGAGCGATGGGAGGATCCAAACGGGCCTTTCTTAGCCTACAGCATCCATGGGCCCTCCCCAGAGCTCAGCAAGAGCATTTGATGCAGCTGTGGTGGGCTCTGGCTCTGAAACGCCCCGCAAAGGAACCTGCCCTTTCCTCTGCTCTAACAGAGAGGGCTTGGGGAGAGTCAGCCTGCATGAAACCCTCCAGGCATCATTTTGGAAAACTGCACACAAGGAAAAAAGCAAAGAACAGAACAGTCATGTAATAATGTTCCTTTTCTCCAAATATACAGGGAGGGACTCGCTGAATGCCCTGAACACATTTAGTCTTCCAGTGGAAGAGGGCTCTTCCAAGAGAAAGGACTTGTGCAAGAGAGATCTAGTCTGTTTTCCCAGCTACATCAGCAGATCTTACAGAAAGGCAATAGCTCCTCTACAAACCTCCTCTCTCCTCTGGGTGGAGATAAAGATGACAAAGGCCTAGTGCAATTAAAGTGTATCATTATGTCCTCAGTCTGTAAGCGTTTCACTCAGGAGATGCTCCTCAGCTTTAGGAAACAAAACAAAACACAAAAGACAAAAAAATAAAAGGGAGAGATAAATGGGCCTATGGAGCTTGTTTATTCTGGTTCATCCCCTGACCCAAGAGGTCACAGGCCAGTTGCTCTGGTGCTGCAGCTCCCTGGGTCCGAAGGTTGATGAGCGTATTCAATCCTGGTAGGAGAGCAGACACACAGGACTTGGCTGCTTCTGCAAGACAGAGGCATTTGGGTTTTTTTGTGAAGCTGAAAGAGGCACCAAATTGCTGATGTGAAGGCGAATTTGGCACCCAATCTGGAGGTGACCCTCTGAGGGGTCTCCAGGACCACTCGTGGCCAACGGGGTCATGGAGCAAGGGCAGCTGGAGCTCTGTGCTGATGAAGGGCCTGGAGGACTTGGCTGGCCACTCCAGTTTTGCAGCTTTATTGTTTATTTTTGTCATGCTGGCTGGGAGGTGTAAAGATTTCTCCCTCATTTTTCACAACTGCTTTGTTACATTGGATTTCCTCTGGCAGATGACCCACATAAAGGTTAAAATAAATGCAGTCACTATAAAATCCACAAAAGGGACTTCATTGGGTGAAATGGCAATGAATTGCAGTTTTTTGGCATGCCAAAGCCTGGGTTTCACCTCCCTACTCTACGTGTCCATGTGTGTATCTCTGACTATGGGCTTGATTTTCTTAAACTCGACAGAGAAGTTTATCTTTCGTTACTTCTACTGTGGACTACTGGCTTTGCCCCTTTTCAACTTACAGATCAAAGAAGTTATGTAAAAACAGTGCAATTATGACTAAAATAAACACTTTAAACTCTGTGATCTCATCCAGATTTTTTTTTTCCCCTAGGTTTGTATTAACACTCATGTGACTCAATCATCATTGGTAGCAACAAAATACACATGATAATCCCCTGCTGATCCATCATTTGTACCCAGAAGACTTAAGTACACGCCCTTATGAAGTGTACATGTGATACTTAGAAATCAAAAGAACAGCTAATTAATTACATCCCACCTCCTCACATGGAAAATGGATCTAAACTAGCATCTAAAACACAATGTGTTTGCTTTAAATAGCCAAATGCTGAGGGACCAGAGCGATCTGTGGGGAATTTTTGGCACCATATGAAGATTCTTTCAGCCCTCGAATCCCCCACCCTTGAATTCTGTGGTGGGTTAGTAGGGAAAGGATATAAAAATGTGGATTTTTTTTTAAAGGCTTTTCTCTTTGTTTTCTATTCTCCTTGGCTGCGCTCTTATATTTTAATACCATATAATAGTAAGGAACAAGGAGGGTCATTCAAAAATATTTTTTAATCTTTATTAGAAACAGATTTTTTTTTTCTTGCCTTTTGCTGCTGCTGGACTACATTTACCTACAAAGTCCTAAAATGGTTGAAAGAACTTCAACCATAGCTTCTACTTAGGGGTTTTGAGGGGTGCCCACACAAGTCTGAATGACTGCTGGCAGTGGAGAATACCAGGCTCTCACCAAGTTTTTACGTGGTGCTGACCACTTCAGTACCAAGGCATTTCCCAGGGGTCCAAAATTAGATACCAGAATTGCTCTTTTGCCTCTGAAACAAAAGAGATGCTTTGCTTAGGCCTGACTTTATCCACTTAGCCCCCCCTTTCATTAAGGCATATTTAACTTCAATTCACCATGATGGCACAGTGGGATGAATTTAAGGGTTTTGGTGAATGAGGAAGGGACTGCTCGTGTATTAATAGCCACAAAGCACCACAGCAGCAAGAGATGAAGGAAGCACTTGGTCTCAGCTGTGACGGGAGTTAGTTCTCTTGCTTCCAAGAGTACATGTGCAATTGGGCTTTTTTATGGCTCTATACGTACTTCCACTTTCAGACTTACTTCTGCCTGCACCAGAAAAGGAACTCTAAATGTCTGAAGAAGGCTTCTGTAAGGAATAAGAAAGATATAGGGAATATGAGGGTTTAGAACAGAAGGTTTCATAATTCAGAAGTATTAAGGCTGCCCCAGCCTATTCCAGTAGTGGGGATGGATGCCTGTATTTGCTTTTCCTTCATCCCACTTGCTGTAGAATCCCAGCATTTACTGCCATTTGCAGAAATGAACAATAAAGCCTCCTATCACTGGAATTAATGGATGTCTTCCACCTGTGGGCATTTCTATTTCCTGCCCAGTTTGTAAAGCATAATCCACTCCCCCAACTTCCACGCCATGGGAAAGATCTCTCATTTCTATATAAAAGAAGTTAAACTTGCTGCTAGTAGTTAT
Source organism: Cephalopterus ornatus (assembly GCA_013396775.1). Lineage (NCBI taxonomy): Eukaryota > Metazoa > Chordata > Aves > Passeriformes > Cotingidae > Cephalopterus > Cephalopterus ornatus. The sequence goes on from VZRE01014787.1 coordinate 1,297,345, forward strand.
TAAGACTAATCAGATGATCCCAGTGCCTCATTTATGCACACAGGCACAGCTACTGGGAATTGAATTGCTGACATCACCTCCTATAGTATTTGGAATGTAACATCAGACTACTAGGAACATTAACATCAACTAGCAGTCATATTTAAAAACAAGTAAACAACTATTAAAAAACCTCATAAAAACTAGAAACACGTTATTTTAAAAGGAGGAGAATGTAAATGTTTGCATACAAAAAATGTTTACATACACAAAAAAAAAGAGCAATATAAAAACAATGGCCATTTGCCTTGTATAATGCATGAAGATGTCTGGGCTTCTCCATCCTTATTGTTGACTTTTAAAAAAAATTCTCAGATGATTAGAGAAAAAATAATCATTAAAAAAAATTAAAATGGCATTTTAAAATCCCAATAAAACATTCTCATTAGACTGTACGCATCATACCTCATGCTCTTTGATGTAGTTACAATGGAGTATTTTTTTCCTCAGAAAGAATGGGGGAAAGGCAACTCCAGTAAATACTGTGTACCTACCAAAATGAATGAATAAACAGCATGTCACTCTGAGTTATCTTGGGAAAAATATCCAGCAGAAAATACAGCAACATCACAGATATGCAGACCAAGTATCTTAAACCAGTCAAAGTATCTATTATTGCTTGTTTTTATCTTTCTCTAAAGGGAAGCTATGTTTGACCTCTAAGGAAGGTCAACAACTTAATTATTGTACTCGAGACAAAGCTACTCTGTGCACAGGAAATGAAAGCTAAAGAGAAGCACTTTGAAAAGAAAGACGTTTTACTCTCTTAAATAAATGAGACCTGCAAAATTCAATATTGTTTTCATCCTGACCAAGCTTTCTGGCTGGATGCTAAGCGATGTTCATCGGGTAAAGACAGGAAATCCAGGAGCCTTCCTGCCTTTGCAACACTAGTAGCAGGGCAAAGCAGCTTGGAAGACAGTAAAAGAAAAAAAGTCTGTACAGGGAGGGCTCTCACAATCATACTTCACTAGAAAGCCAAATCCACTTGCTCGAGGAATGAACACCTTGAGGCATTTTGATTAAAAAACCCCAAACATTCACTTCTTATTTTAGGACACTGCATAGAAGAGCATAGCTTGGATCTTCTAGAGAGCTGTAATTGGAAGAACAAGGAAGAGGAAAAGCAGTTGGGCTCTGTGAAGTGCCACCTTCTGACAGAGCACCTAACACTGCAGTTAATCCAAATACACCCAAACAGAAAGAAAAACAAACAAACAAATGGATGTGTCACCATCACAAACTATAAGCACTGTGCTCTGGTGCTGAGCTGTATAACTAATAGTGCTCTGCCACCTTGTGCCTCAGTTTCCACTTTACTGCCATACATCGGAGCTATGGGAGGCTTGACTGATTTTTCAGGTCCTTCCAGTCAAAATGCTGTGCTGCTATTTGGGCCTGAGCTGACTGGTGCTGATCAGGCCAGAAGGAAGGACAGCCTGCAGCTCACTGAAAGCAAGGAAGGGTACAGCAGGAACGTGGAGCATTAGGGTTCTGGAGGGAATCCAGCTTCACCCAAAAGCTCAGAGAAGGGATGCTGTTCACCAGTGTTGGAAAGCCACGAATCTTTAACTGGGGTGGTCTGGCAAAGGGTAAATCACCAGCCACAAGCCTTTTCCAGAGAAAACATGCCATTCCCAGTGAATAATGCAAAGACTGCAGCCCTGCTCTGGGTAGGGGAGGTGTCCATCAATGTCCAGATAAAAACAATCTTGGAGTGTTCCTAGTCAGATGAACAACTGTTTCCAGATGTGCCACCTTTCTCTAGAGCTTAAGAATAACAAACTTTGTGCTCATAAGCAAGAACTTCCATAGAAATGGCTGGATTGTCACGAGTGCAGTGTTGCAGTGTTCTCCTGTGGTTCATGGGAATTGCCAGCAGAGCACACTGTGACAGCCAAGCTGCTTCTGGACTGAAGACCAAATCTGCCACCACCCACCACTGTAGCCTGGCCTATTCCCGCCCTGGGGCACAGCCAAGAACTGCCGTTCACCATCACCCCTGGTCCTCTCTCTCAGGCTCTGAAATACCTCCCTGGTGTTGTATGGAGGAGGGTGAGAAGTCTAAGAGGGTGAGGAAATCCCTTCTGGCTCCCTACCTGTCATATATCCCCGCCTGTGGGGCTGGCTGCTGCTGCTCATTTTTGGCAGCTTACCTGCTCCGTGATGACTTAACTGGATGATGTCTTTTAAGAGCATTCCAGGGATTTACAGCTCGTGTTACATTTTCAGAAGTCACAAAGAACTTAGGAGCCTGCACTTATAGTAATGCCAGTGGCAAATCATTAAGGTAAGGGACCTGTGGAAAAATCAATAGCAGTCATGCAATGGGAAGCTGTCTTAACCCCCACTCACCAGGAAAATTATGTTAGTTTGCACAGCATTTCTTACCATTTGAGTACCTGACAAATCCTTTCTTACCTGAAAGGAAGGATAATACGAACTGCTCTGTCTTGAAGGGTTGATGAGATTTAAGAATGCAAGAGCGATCTTCTCCAATCCAACATCATCATCATTGATCCAACGGATCTTTTCAGATGTTTTGAACTCTCTGATTTCTGCAGGGCCTTGTTTCTTCTCTTAAAATTGTCAGAGCTATCCTAAAACTAGACCCCTTCCATGTAAGTGGTGTGTGTGATACCTGTGTGATCCTCACAAATTCACTACTGATGATAAGGCATTTCAGAGGGAGAAGAAATAACTAAGTTTCAAGTTCAAAATCAGGTACATTCTGCCTTTCTCCAACCTGGGGGAAAACGGGGGAAAACTGTCCTGAGCAGGCAGGCTTTTTCAGGAGTTTGCACAGTGGCTGAGAACAGAGTGGTCTGGCTAATGAGAACAACCGATTATACAGATTTAACACAAACACATTTCAGGATGGCTAGGATTGGATTCAGTCTGTCCACATACAGGCACTGACAAAGCCCACAGCCTGTACTTGGGCCAAGGCTTTCACAGTCACTGGTTCCAGGATGTAAGTTGTCATCTGCAGTCTTTGTTCTCAAATGTCCTCAAAAACCTTGCATTTTGCTGGTTTAAAACACATGTTCAGAGGACTCTACTGAGTGTTGCAATTTGCCTCATAGACTTGACCTGTTCTTGTTTATTTACCACTATGGCATATCTGCAACTTTTCCAGCACCTGGTTTATTTATTTTTTCCTTTCAAATCCTTCATAACAATAATGAATAGCCTGAGGGCATGAACAAATCATTGCAGGACCCTCCTGATATATCAATTTACTCACTTAATATGGGTTACATTTTGGGTAGTGACATTTAAAAACTATTTTGTACCACCATTTTTCTTACCAAAACCATACTAACTGTTGTCATTCATGTCACCATCTCTTTAACTCAATGTTTGTTAACTATTTTGTGCCTCTGATTTCCCTGCAGTTGTCTCAGAACTGGTTGACTGGCCCATATTTATGTGGGGAGGGTGGGAGCAGGGGGTCAGCTCCTTCATCCTTCTAAAATAATGAAGCATTTGTCCAGTTCTAGGTCTCTGGAATTTCCCTAGTAACTTATGAAGTAAGGAGATCCCAAGAGATGTTGATATAAAGACTGCTATAAGCAAGAGACAAAAATCTCACCCCTGAGGCTTGGAAATGATGTTTTAACACTTGGATTCAATCAGATCAGGATGGAAATGGATAATATTTGTTCCTGTGGATTAGTAATCTGCCCGGCTTTTGATTCTGATGTATTCATCGCCCTTAAAAGTACACTCAATTTCTGCAATTTATGTCCATCTAGAATCTCCAGCGTCAAATTACTGAGTGGTGCTGACTCCAGCAGCAGCATGATGTGGCTGGATTACCAAGCACTGCCTGGTTTCCACCTGTTACAGTAAATTTCCTGCATTCACACTGAACTGTACCCCAGCCTGCAAACAGCAGCACAACTGACCTAAATCGCAAGATTTTATGAGACCTCCTAAAGTAGGCAGTTTTACCTGGTTTTGAGTTTCATTTAGGGAAGCTTTGCTCCAGATTCCACCATTTTTAAGGGTAACAGGGCATCACCACGTCAGTTAAAAATGGATTCATCCTTCAGGAGAACATCAAATGCCTGGAGACATCACTAGGAGACAGTGTTTGACAGCAGACGTGTTTTTCTAGTTTTTCTCATTTTTTTCTCAACCTCATTTTAAAAGCCCAGAAAGGCTTCTCCCTACTTGTCTTCTATTTTGCACTCGTGTGTTTTAAGGCTCTGCATACATGGGGCTATTTTAATGGGACAGCAGAGTTGCACAGAGGTCCCTGAGTGCCTCTGACAGACGGCAAAAAAAGTGAGTAGTAGCCAGTAGATACAACCCTGAGGAACAGCATGAAGTATGCCCTGCAGCACATGCAGTTATGTCCAGTTGACATTTATGCTACTGCAAATTGTGCCTGTCTTTGACATTAAAACCATCTGAAAGCAGATCCTAAACTCTAAGGAAAAAGCGTACTTAAACACTGATATCAAATTAAGAGAAATCCAGCAAGAGAGACCTCCGTGTCTAATGATCTGTCTTTAAGGGACTCCCTACAGACTTTCAGAAAACACATAGATTCAGCTGCTTTGCCTCTTTCTTGTGGGGGAAAACCCCTCCAAAAACAACAACAACCGCAACAACACCCCAAAACACCCCGGCTAGGAGTGAGAGATCCCTCATCTTTCTTTTTTTGTTATTAGGGTACCTTCTATCTGTTTGCTCAGGATATTATTTTCCTTTCGTCAAGAAGTATGGTTTTCTCAGATACACTGTTTACATGGGCACAGGGTCAATCTCTGTGCATTTTCTTCCAGCCCTACTCACAACAGAAAGAAAAGAAAATTGCACAATCGCAGAACAGCTTTCACCACTGCTTTTAGGGCTGATCCAATATCAGCGTTTCTCTTTCAAGAATAACTCCCACTCTCAACACCACAGAGGTAGAAGTGGTCTTGATTCTTCATTAAACATCCAGAGGGCCAGATACCCTGCTGGACTCTGTTAGGGTAGAGGATGCTGAACTCAGAGAGAAAGAGCTCCTTTAGAACCAAAGTTCCTTGCAGTTCTTCTGGAATCTGAAGGTTGGTTGCCCCAGGTGAAGCTTCAAATGCACTTACAGAGACAGATTCCTAAGCTTGAGACACTTCATTTTCACATCTATTTCTTTAAACAAGGTCAAGGTCTTAAACTGATGCCTTTCCACAAATCAGGAGCACTCCTGTTCAGTGATTACTCCATTGCAATATCAAATTGATCAAAAGGTTTGCTGAACAAGATTACATGAGATGTCCCCGTGGTTTAGAGAGGGATGGAGAGTTCCAGCTGTAGACTTCATGCCTTAAGGTTTGCTGTAAATAAATTTATGCCTTGTAGAGTTCCTTCTAATCCTTACATGGCACTTCAGGACATGTCCTATATCTACTTCAACTTTTTCACTGATGTTACTCAAATTTTCAATAAATAGACGGGACTGAACAGTGATGCAACAGTTCAGCCAGACCACTCTGGTTCTTGACATTTCTGCAAAGACTTCACTCAACAGAATTTTGGGGGCACCAGGTATGACATGAGTGCAATCCATAGCCAGCCTCTCCCTCAAAAATGATAACAGTGGAACTCCAACTGCACTTTCCCTTAGGTACATTATTCAGACCAGGAGTAGGAACCAACTGTAATAACTGCTTTTAATTTTAATAATTTTACTCTTATCACATCTCACACCTTCTCTGACCTAACTGGGTGCAAGCTGTCAGCAAAAATATGCTGGCTCCCTGTTGCAGTACTAATTCTGCAAGCTGTACAGGTATTATTTCAAAAAGATGGAAACCTGTTAAAAAGAACATGTCTTCTCTCTCCATTAATAACAAAGGATGGATTTCAACGTTATCTTGATGCGTTTGCTGCCAGAAGAGCATCTCCTAAAGTATAAAAAGCCGCTGCAAATTGATGTGTTTCACTGACATCTTGTCTGTACATTGTCCATACACACAGGGGCAAATGCACCAATTTCTGTCCTTATCCCGTGTCTTGGGCTGCAGCAAACAAGCACTGCAATTTATACCAGACACTGAAGAATATGAATATTTTCTTTACTACTCAGCTCCAGGAAAGGATAATTATTATAAGCAAAACCAGATGAAAATCTGAGAATATTTTATGATCCACTTTCATTTAAAAAAAAAAAAAAGGAAACAAAAAAGGGGAAAAAAGTCTATTAGCCTCAGAACAATGGGGCCAAATTCACACTCGGGGTAACATCACTGGCATCAGTAGAGCACTGCAATTAATTTGGCCCATGGGATCTACTTGAAAATATAACATACTGTCACAAGGATGACAGCCAAATTCTGTGGAGAAAATCTTTCTATACTGACTAATTTGGCTTTAAAAAGACAACCCAGCTGTACAAGCAGTAATCCAGTGGGCTGGATCTTCAAGTGCAACTCTGCTTAATTCTGCACAATAAAGCTGAGTTATAAACACCTGAGAATTTGGCCAAGTGCCTTTTCTAGACCAAATGGGAGATCACAGTGTCAGTATTATTCGGCACCAGAATGATGCTTACGTGACATTCAGAAAAACAAAACGAAAGAGACTGGGGGGTAAAATTCAAGAAGAACCAGGTAGCCAAAGATCTAAGTGAAATGCTGATATCCCTTGCTAATCCTTTCTTATCCTGTCTCCGCTCTCTCCCACCAAGCAGTCTCCTGAAGCACGTTAAGCTGCCGGGAGAATCAGAACAAAAAGCAGAAGGCTCTTTTGCTGTTTCTGTCGTCATTTATTTATTTTTAAACAGAAAACTCTTGTCCCTTGCAGTGATGACGTTTTAATGAATCCATCAATCACTGTGAACTCCAAACTAGAATCCTACATAAAAGAGACCTATTTGTAATACGTGACCTAAGCCCATACCTAACGAAATTAGTTCTCAGGGAGACAATGCAGGTCTTTCATTGCTGTCTCCATGGAATCGTAGATGATTAAGCTGGACAGGGCCTTGTGGGTCCTCAAATCCAATCCTGTACACCTAGCATCATTTTATCCCTGCCTTGTTCCCTGGAGTGTGTTATCTAATCCTTTGCTGACTGATTGCGACCCACCTTACAACTTCTCTTCCACAGGCAAATCTTCATTGTGTGTTGCTTAAGCAAGCTCTTGATTGCCCCTGTAGGTCTTCAGTTCCCCCGCATCAATGATTTTCAGGGTGTTTGGATCCGTGCTATCTCCTCATCCCTTGATTATTTTAAGTCTTCCAACATTTGTCATTTGATTTCCTTGATTTCTGGCTCATTGGCAGCCCATGTTGCACCACACCTTCGCCACCATGCTGGGCTCCTCACGACACATCACAGTCAAATCTTTGACCATATTTTGCTGCTGCCATATGCAGTAAATCCCCCAGCTTCACTAAACTTCGCCTCAATTCTTTGCTTCCCTTCTCATGGCTAACAGACCCATTACAATTTGCTTTCATTACTGTTTCTCTCATGTTGATGTTTCTTTCTTACCACAGCATTGCTTTTCTTTGCCACTTGTCCTGTACCTACAGGACCTGAGCTTACTTTCTTATCCCGGATGGAGAGGATTACTTAACTCCTGAGCTCAAGAGTGTCCTCCCTGCCAACTCCTCTTCCTCAAGATTCCTCCCCAGTGACACCACTATAATGCAAATCCCTAAGACAATCTTCAAAATAAAATCATACTTAGAGAAAACCCTGACTTCACATTCAAAGCTCTCCGCTCATTGCTGACTGTTGTGTTGGCTAGTGGTGATTCAAACTTATGCAGATGATATAAACATATTCATTGTGCTGCATCCATGGACAAATTCATGGGACAAATATTGCTGCTGGCCACAGAAGTATCAAAGAAAGCAGTTGCTGCTCCCTCGTGGTCATCACCATCGTCCCTATTCTGAAAGTTACCATCCCCTAAACTTTGCAGTAATTTACAATCTTTTATCTCCCATCTGTCTACAGAGATGCTTTTTTCTATAGTCTTGGTTAAGTCAAAGCAAACCAGGGTAATAGAGAGTTATTACTGAAATGTTTTTAATCTAGCCATGTCTGCAGCCTCATGGGATGGCTTCACAAGACAGATCAGGACACAGTTACAAACAGCAGTTCCTAAAGCAACTGAGCAATCCTGAACTCAATGATTCCTCTCTCTTTTCCCACTTCCTTTTTTCCCACTTAGTAAAGTGTTTTCACTGACCGCTTCTCCTGTCAGTGCTGTCTGGCATGACTGTGAAGCAGTTTTAAAACTTAGGTGGCCTCTTAATTTTTGAAGAACGGATAGAGACCAGAACACTTATGTTGTATACAATACAGAAATCAAAGCTTAGATGTTATCACACAGCTGACCTCCTTCTGTGCTCACCACAGATGGCATCACACAGCAAATCTCCAATTATAGAGTGAATGGCAATTCCAAAACCTTTAGGAAAAAAAACTTCATGTACTGGGACCAGCACAGAATGCTTTATTGTCAGTATGCCTTTCTTCTTTTGGGGTCCATTGTCCCTTGCTATATTCACTACCAAGATATTTCTTTCCCCATCTGTTAAAACCCAGCACGAAAATCAGACAGGGCTCTTGCACCCTTTTCTCACTATTTTACATGTGAAAGCTGGCTTTCCTCACTGTAAATTCTAGTTCTGGAAGGCAAGGATCACAAAGGGCCAAAGGGAGACCGCCCTCAGAGGAGGATCTGCTTTAGCTGCTTGTCTCTCAGCAGCTTCCTTCGCAGAGCTAGTGCTGAGGAGATATATCACTTCTATTACCTTATCATTCTTCATTGGGACTGGAAGAGTTCTGTGGAAAAAAATCCAGTGCATCTGTAACTTAAAGCAATGTCCTCTCTCTGTTGGGGTTGTTCTTGACCTGTTTCCACAGTAGCACTTATCCTGAATAGAAGACAATCCTTATTTCCATCTGCTTTTCTTATTTCTTTGCTCCTGGTGTATATCTAGCATTCCTAGTTATGGAAGAACAGGCAATCTCCCTGCTTTTTGGCTCCACAATGTTCCTCCCTTGTTCTAAACCATCAAGGAACCTGTCCACTGTCACGGACATCCCTGTCATACTGGTGTGGAGGGATCTCTTCTCCTTCTTGTCTGAAAATCAGTCTGTCTTTTATTTCCCTCTTCATTTTCCCCTGTGGAGTCTCAATCCTGGCTGTCTCCACTGTCTTGTCATGTTGTCTTTGGGGGGTAGTTTCCCTTCCTTTCTTCTTTGCCTCTGAATTGTCTTTCTTCTGCTGTTGAATAAATTTGTTGCTCAGCTTCATCTCTTGCACTAAATAATTTCATCCTCTCTTTTGTCCTTGGATAGGGTTGTCCCTTGGATATCCCTTTCCACCTTTTTCTTCTCAAGGCCAGCTTCTTATTCAGGCATTGCGCTCTAGCATTGCTTTTGCTGTCTCCTCAGGATCACATCTTTGAATTCCTGCCTGGAATTCAAATTACCTCCACTTGCCTCTTTAGTGATTGTATCATTTCCTCCACTGACTGTGGTCAAATTATGTTTCCTACCTGTGTATGAAACACCACACTGCGCTGATGTGCAACAGGAAATTCTGCAACCATCCATCATCTTGGGAACCTTTTCCTCTTTTGTTCCTCTCAAATTATTCTTCAGAAGAGCCTAACAGAAGTTAGGTACCAAAATTTCACCGATCCTTGCTAGGTGCATTGGTTTATAATACATGTTAGAGAAATGGGAGACTATCACAAGTTGTTAAGCAATAAAAATCCCTGCAACATAATCTGTTGTGGTTGGACATTTTATTGAAATCCTGGATAGTCATTTGCAAAAAAGCTGACATGCAGGGTTTGGATTTAATCTTCACATTTCCACTCAAACTGTGGCATTGTTTGAACACAACAGCTTTGGGATCCTGGCAAAAGAGTAAAACTGTCCGAGCTGTTCCACTCTGGTTTGAATTATCTTCTTTTTATTTATTTATTTCTAGCTTTGAAGCCTGTGTACTTTAAAAATCAATGAACATCATATTAACAAGCAGACACTAATTACATTTTAACAAACTGGAAAAGCCTGGCTACAAATCTTTGAAAAGATAGATTCATATTTTAAAAAGCTTTCTAATCCAACTGGCATCACAGTAGTAAGACACTGACAAAGCCTGCACAGAATGGAAATGTTAAAGGAATCTGTTTTCCAGAATTTTTTTTTCCTATGATTTATAATTAGTCTTCATCATTGTACTGTCTCCTACACTAGAGCTGGTAAACAGAGTACTCATGACTTTTACAGGATTAGTGGAGACATTCTGAGATGTAGAAATTAAAAGACCACTCAGATAATACCAACATTTCAGTCTTTTGTAGCTCTTCTCATCAGTTGAACTTATGGTTTTACAAACAAATCAGGATCACTATCAGAGTGCTACAGAGGGATAAAAACGAGGCAAGAAACGCTAACGTATCTCATCTGTAATTACTTAGCAGAACAGAGGCAGATCAGAACTGGGTCTCTTGCATCCAGTTCAGAGCTCTAATTCATAGGTTACAGTGGTTCATTGAGCAGTTTTTAAAATATGGGGTATTGGAGCATGCAGTGGGAGTCAGAGAGTTTGTATCAGGATGCTCTGCACACCAGGAAATTATAAAAGTGTAAATAGACGGTCCTGGAACTATAAAAAATATCATGCCTCTTCTGACCACTCTGTCTGAGAGTAGCTGTGTCCTCGGTGTTAGGGTTGTTAGAAAAGCAGCTCCCACATGAAAGTAGGATCCCCAGCAATGCACGAAACAGTTTCTGCACAGAGCAGAGAGCCAAGACATCACGAGGTTTGTGTGGTAACAACAAGGGGAGAGTAGGACACAAGGAGGATACTTGTGCCAGAGCAGGCTCCAGGAAACACACAGGAGAAGCTATGCTTTTGAAATGTCCCCAGTGATTTCACCACTTCTGTGCTATTCCAGAACAGCTGCTTGAGAGGTAAACAGATGAGGAACTCCCTTCAGACAAGAAGTGATCTGCAGCACAGCAAAGCCAGCCTGTGCCAAGAAACACTTACTCACTGCTGTGCCATGGATCATGTGGGGTCATATCAGACCCCAAGAGGCTCAGCTGTCCTCTTCATGCTGTGCTCTGAACTGGTGAGACAGACCTGCTGCTTGCAGTGCTGGGAGGGGAAATACAGACACCAAAGATAAGAGCAACAAACTCGATGGCACTTCATATTTCATGGAATGAGATCAGTTCTGAGCTCCAGGAACTGAAGGATACATATATGTTGGCCCACTCACAGGACACCAGAGTCAGCTCATGCTCACAGCAAATTCTTTGAGACAATTTCAGTGTGAGAGGAAAGCATCGTTGCTCCACGTCACACACATCAACATTTCTCTATTACTACAAGTACTTGCCTTACTTGTGAGAATTGATTTTCTAAACGTCCTACAGTGTCCTGCTTTCATGGCCACATCTGGTTGAGCTGAACTGCCAGAAACTCATCTGCTGAAGCGACCTATGGCCCACGTCCTTCTGTATCTGCAAAGAAGAGGACAGCCTGTGATGCCTGTCCTGGAGCCACATCAGTTACACCTGGCAGAGGAGCACAGGCAGTTGTCACCATACCACAGCCACTCCCAGGAGTGGCATCCCAGCAGTGATGCCCAATGAGGGCATCCCAACCATCAGTGACGCTGTGCACGCTTGTCACTAGAATGATCTCTGAAAAACTTTCAGCATCAGCAGAGCTCATTACAGATAGTGGCTCAAGCATCACTGCAATCCTGGCTACCCCTGCAGCAAAAGCTGTGGAAATCAGGTATATTGATAACAATTAACACTTTTGAGCCTTAGCAAAGCATCTGGAAGTGACTCTCCAAAAAGGTTCTACGAATAGAGTACCCAGTATCAAGGTCACCTGCCATGGTACCTTATCTACCCTTGCTTCTCTTCATGAACAAACAGGAGTAACACATGAGGTGCAATAGCTCTCTCTGCCTACCTTGAAGTCACTATTTTGATGTTAAAGACCACGTTTTCCACTTTTCCACCTATCTGGTTAAAAAATTTAACAACTCCTGTAATGCTTGCACGAAAAAATTCTTTGCACGCAACTGGATCTAATCTAAGTCTCTGAGTCCACTATGTCTCTCAATAGCACACGATATAAATGGATTTATCAGTGCTCCCTTAAGTCACTTGTCAGTGACGTGCTATGTATGTGGGAAGAAACACACTCCCCTCTTCAGTAACGGCTGAGCAACCAGCCTGATTCAGAACCCAGACTCCTGTTCTGATGTTGCTTAATTACTATTTTGTGTGGTCATATGGGTGGTGGTTTTGGGACCATCCTGACAAGTCTGAAGCTCTGCCTCCCAAATAGGATCAAGTGAGTCCTCATTATCTTGTGCCTGATCTGCAGTGAGCACAAGTAACACTGGATGTGTGAGTAAATGAGAGAAACACCTAGATACTGTTTTTCAAGGCATCTGGAGGCTTGAATGTTCAGCTGCCAATATCCGCACGACATTTGTCATTTCTCAGCTGGTGGTGTGGTTTCTTTAAGATTTGGTCCTGATCTGTGTTTTAATTTGAAGAACAATTAAACTTTATGCACAAATAAAAGGCAGATCATATACTGGAGAATCTCTATGGGATTTCTAAGCAGGCTAGAAAGTACATAAATACCTTTAGCACAGACTGCTTTTCTTGCATCACTACTTTATTCCCTGCCTCAGTAGGACACAGAAAAACGCGATGCACCTTCAACCGAACACACTTTGAAAAATATAATAAAATAAAAAAAAATCTGAAATCCTACCTTAAATAAATCAACTCCATATCTTGGTCCCCTGTGAAGAGCAGCAGCTGCGAAACAGTCCAGAGACACCAGCGTTCAAACCCCTCTGAAATAAATGCAGGCAGCTCACCTCACGCCGACAGGTTCCTCTCACGGTTGTACTGGTTTTAAAATAACAGTATTGACTTCAAAGCAAGACTTAACCTGGTCTACACTTGCAAAAATGACAGAACAAGCCCATTCTTGGTTCAACAGCTCCGTCAGTTCAGATTCGGTTCAGCGCAGAAATTTCGCACCTTCAGTAGGACATTTTTATTTGAAAAGGAAAGATTAAAGTCTGCAGGAGCTGATGAGGATACCAGGAAAAGCAGGCAGTGAGGCAATGCCCAAAAAGCCAACTGTTGCACTTCAGGTCCTCTGCAGCTGTGCCAGCGTGCTTTGCCCCCGACCCAGAAGACAGAAAGCATCAGAACAGAGAGAACAATACAAAGACACAGGAGCAGTGGAGGGGGGAACCCCCTTGACAAGTCTGATAAGCTCAGGAAATTGAGACTTTCTAAAAGATGAGGTGGGATAAAGCTACACGAAAGGGCAAACAATTCAGATACTCTGTCAAACAGAAACCCTTGAGTCCTCCCATACCATAAAGGTCAATCAAGACTGTATGTAAGATAACAAGATGCAGTTTGACAACAAAAAGTTAGTGTAGTTATACCTATGTTTCCACTGGATTAAAATATGACAACTTTCTTTTTATTTATTGAAGGCAGTTGTTCTTCAAAACCTTCTAAAGCAATTACAGGGAGCTATATTTGCCAAGAACGTGCATGATGCCTGAAGATGGAGCACATTCTAGGAAATATGAGTTCCTTATGCTAGAGGTGTTAATTGCCCAATAGGTACTCTATCAGTTTTTCTCTTAAAGTAGCTCAATAGAGTTTCCAAATGCTGGTCAACTCTAAATCTACTAAAAGTGATGTAAACCAGGAAAAAGGCCACGCTGGTGAAAAAGCAAGCACCAGATCATAACTAAGCCTCATGGGGAAAACCTAAAAGACTGAAGTTCCTGTGAGTTTTATTATTGCACCAGTGGAACAGGATTTCTCCCTAACTGTTCCCCACGCCCAGGGATAGTCAGTCTGTACTTTCTCTAATGTGTAAAGGATGGAAGAAATCAGAAGAGGGCACATAATAAATCAACTGACAGTCTCTGAGAAATAGCTGTCCTGTCTCCTTAATATGAGTGAGAATAATGTTCTGAGGGCAGGAAGAATTCGGCTTTAGGCCGAAAACATTCCCCTATAGGGATACAAAAAGTGATCACTCTGTAGTTTAATCAATCTCAGGCCTCTCTTTGAGGGAAAAAGCGTGTTGCCTGCAACAGCACGTGTAATAATGTTTGCTGAAATATAAACTGTGGCCCTATACCACAGGATGGCAGGTCAGAAGTCAACTGAGGATCTGGCCACAGATGTTCAGCAAAGAGATCAAAAAGCAATAGATCAAGTTCAGTACTTTTCCTCCAGGAGCAGGTTGCAGAGATTTCTCACCCCATCTCTTTCCCAGTTTAAGTGCAGTCACCCTGCATGTAGCAAAGCTCTACATCACAAATTGCCAGATGACTCAAAGTTCATGTTTCCTAATTTCTCCTTGTCCTGTGCTTGAGTATTTAATTATTTATACAGTGAGTTTGCTCTCATCCACAAACACAGCTCCCCTGAATCTCTGCAGTGTTTTTCAAGCCTGTCTACCAAAGTGAAGAATCACATGACACACCATTTTGTCCTCCCCCAGCCCTTGATATAAGTTTCCTAAAGCCGACACTTGATATTATGGAACGTGTTGTAATCAATTCTTAAAGTTATAGCACCACTGGATTTTTATTAACTTGCACAACAACAACAACAAAAATCCAACTAAAAATGGGCCCTCATAATCAGTCAGCCTTGTTATATCCTGAAAGCTGCTTTAACAAGCAGGGAGTAATATAGTGTAATTGGTACTCCACAATTTAATTGTTCTGTTCTTAAATCTAATATTGCAGCTGTGGGTTAAGTTTACACCACAGCTTTCAAGAGAACATGAAAGTGTGGTACATCTGTGCAACAGAAAGCTAAACATCTCTCATCTGATGTGTTTACAATGACATTTGATAGTGTGGAATTGTTTGGAGTTCATTCTTAAAGCTGCAGAACTGCTTTTCAATGCTGAAAAAAAAAAATAAAAAAAGGGAAAAAGTCTCCAATCTCCTTCCAGCAACTCAGCCCACACAACGCTGCTGTGGCATTGCAGGGAAACTGCTGGCTCTAACAACTCCTTCAGATGGCTTTGAGCATTGTCACTCGGCAGGGCACAAGGGGACAAACACGTCTTCCCCCTCAGATGATACAACAATTATTTGAAAAACAAACGACTCAAAAAAACTGGACAAATAAAACAACCCCTGACATGCATAAAACAGACAAGAATATTTCAAGAAATGTTATTACACGGATGACTTAAGAACACATAGAAATGGTGGAGTTTTCTGTTTAACAGGTGGCAGAACCGCTCATGGTGTCTTGAACTTCACATTCTGTATAACTAACAGCTTCAGCATTATGTACTTGTTAGTGAATTTATTAGGCCCATAAGTAGTTCAAGAAACTCAGGAATGGGCCCATAAATGTCATCTGCAGTTTGTGAACTGCAAGTATCTGACTGTTTTGATCAAGGTTTTTACGGGAAAGTTAAACGGTTATTAAAATTATTTACTACTGCTCCACGAAAAGTCCCGTTGAACGACTCACATTGGGAGAAGATGGGATAGGTTGTAGGTCAAATGTGTTGGCACAAAAGCATTTCTGTTCATGTCTAAGCCCAAATTTCTCTACAATTCCAAGCTTAGAGTGCATTTAAGTGGCTGAAAAAAAGGTCTGTGTATGGGCAGACACATTTTCCCTTTCCCATAACCTGCCATCAGAAATACGTGATCTGACCAAGCTACTTTTCTTGTTCTCAGCACTAACCTTTTTCTAACATTTTCTGTCCTTGGAGAAATGCATGATAGTGCAATTCAGTTAAAGAGATCACTTTCTGCTCACTCCTCTGTAGCAGACCACGCCGAGGTCTTGATTTATGCTCTTTAACAGATAAAAGTCAGTCTCACTGATGAAGCTCAGCTATATTACACTGGAATCTATTATTTTTTTTTCAAACTTTATTATTTCAGTCACAATTAAGACTATCTGGAGCCTCTTCATAAAAAGGGGCCTTACCAAAAGCTGTACGTTAGCAACTCGGAAAAATGGATGCGTTCATCCTGCATCAAAAATACCGTAAGAAGGACAGATCTCCTGGGGAGGCAAATCTGTATCAATATTTCAGTCTCTTGAATACAGAAATTTGATACAACAAGATGCAACACCCGAGCTTCCCCTCCTTTCAATTAACTGAGAAATAAAAATTGTCCTTAGAAGGGAAGAAATGCATTAGTTTTTTTCAGTTTTCGGGTATTCCGCCCTTTCATAGCATCATAATGTTCTCTTCAGAGGTGGAAAACTTAATCTTCAAGTTCGAGCCTAGTTTCTTCATACAGTTCAGGATGAGATGACTTGGAATACCGGGAATATTTCAGATGTAGATAATCACCCAATTCATCCAGAGCATTCAAAACCTGCAAGACCATTTTACTTTGTCAATTCTCTTGGAAAAGAAATGAAGTTCTACTAACCTCTACTTTACAGCAGATTATAAAAAACAACAATTAAAGAAAGTTTAAAGGACAAATGGGCCATTTTTGCATTCATTCTACCGTGGTGAACATCAGTGGAGTGATAGATGTACAACAGCATCTGTGAGAACAGAATTTACTCCTTCAGTAGGTTATGGTTTGTTAGGAAGTACATTAATAGAGCACAGATGAAAAAAATTACTTTTTCTAAAAACACAGAGACGTAGCAACCCAGACAAAAAGTTATCTTTGCTTGTGCAAAAGAAATGTGTAAGGCTGTATTTCAGTATTTGCCTTTAGCTCCCAAGGACTGGAGCTGCCACTGCATTTTCTCAGCTAGGACTCAGCCCACAGTGGTGATCAGAGTCAAAATAAATAGCCTGAATAGTTTAAGATGATTTTAGTGCGTTCCATTATCTCAGACTAATATCACAGGCACAATTAATACTAATTATTATTAATTAATACTGTAATTTTATTTGCTGAGCTGTGTCCCCAGATCTCTGGAGATTCAAAAAGTAGAGAGGGAACTTTGTAGCACAGAGAGGCAGCTCAGTGTTTTGCAGCATCTGACCCACATTCAAGAGCAGCCAAATTTTTGGCATCAAGGAAGAAAACAGCAATTTTGATTTTGAGCCTGTTCCTGTTAAGCCACTAAAACGAGCTCATGAACAAAAAAGAAGTAATTTAGTAATGGTTTATGCAGAGAGATAGCTTCCAGGTCATTAAGCAAGTTATTTTTGGGAGCTTGCCCTTTCATGGATCTTTCCTCTTCAGTTCCAGCCTGGGATTCAAAACAAATTTTGCCAAAGGGAAATGTTTTCATTGTGCTTGTTACCTGTTGTTACTCTGGGTTTAGGCATGTTCACAAAGCATTTGTCTTAAAAGCTTTTCATCTGCAAGTAATTCAGCTCAGGGCATTTCCATGTACTGTAAGGACATTTACAGAATGCCACGAGTACTGCAGCAAAAGCACAGCATGTTCAGGGATAACTGGGGAGCATTTCAGACCTCCAGTGGTACCAGGAAGCAGCAACGTCCAGGTAACGAACATGAAATGATGGTCAAAAAATGTACTGGGCTTGACATTTGGGAGTGGGGGGAGACGAAGAAAATCAAAGCAGTGACCTCAAGAGATTAATCTTCAGATGAAGTTCATTGCCTATTACTAGTTACAGAAGCCAAAATCCACACAGCACAACAGCCAAAGCTGACAGTGACCAACACAACAGCTATGCCCTGTCCTATGAAATATTGTCTTACGGTATTGTACCTTGCTAATAATTACTGCACCTTTAAAAGCAGAAGGAATTTTATACTGCACACGTGCAAGGCAGATTTTTGATGTTGTTTGAGAGCAATCTACACTGGTGTGGGAGCTGGTCAGCAGGGCAGGGCTCCAGCCTCAAGATCCATGTGAATCTCAGGATGCAAATGTAGAGCTAGGAGCTCTTTGCAGGCACAGGTGCTTCTCTGCATGAAGGAGTGGCATTTTTAACTCAAACGCCTTCCACGTTCACAGATTTTTTGCTTTGACCATCACACTTGTGCAAAGAGAGGACAAAGAAAGCCTGAAATTTACTGTTAAGCCTCTTGTGTTGGCTTATTCTGAGAATGAAAGAACATATCTCAAGCCAGGCCAGAAACACCTTTGGCAAGAAAGGGAGATGGAAAATCTCAAAGACTTTATTTTAAACACATTTCTGACTGTGTTGGAACAGAGATTTACGATGGAAATCTCAACATACTGCTAACGGTATTGCTGATATCAGAGAAAGATACAGAACTGAGACAGGCCAGATAGCACCAATTAAACTTACTTAGGTTCAAACAGTTCCAAATACTGTTTGCCATTTCCACCTGTACCCCCAAGGCTGTCCCATATACTTTCTGCAATTCAAGAAACATGTGGAGATAATGGCTATGGAAAACTTGATTTTCAATTATTTCCACATCGTTTCAGGTTTCCTGCTCTGATAGTTCTGACCTAGCATTTAACTTTTTTCTTGCTGTGCTCTTCATGTAGGTCTTTATTAGTGATGACAGATTTGGTCACTAGTAGAAATAGAAGAACATAACAAGTTAACTGTCCCATAATTTACTTAAAAAAAGTAAAATACATAAGGCTTAAATGCCTTTAAAGATCAAGTGACAAGGCCAGAAAAACAAATGTAAAAATGAATTATTGAGATTCAAAGTAACAGAGGCACAGCTTCTCCCAACCTCCTTTGCATCTGAAAGTAATTTTGGCAGGACATCTGCTGTGCTTACCGTGTCTAACATCTCCCGTGTATGTGCAGCTGACACACAAAACCGAGCCCTGGATTCTGTGATAGGAGTAGCTGGAAACCCAACCACGACCACCCCGATATTTTTTTCTAACATGCGTCTTGCAAAAGCCCTAAGGAGAGAAGAATAAAAAAAAAAAAACACAAAGTAAATTATCTCCAGTAACTGACACAGAGAGAAAACATCCATGCATAATAATGATATTATATATCATATAGGTATAATAGGTAAAATCCCATCTTCAAGTGAAGCAGATGTTAATATTCCCATTGATTTCTGTAAGAGCCAGAATTTTACCAGTAGGACTGAGAATCTTTGCTGCTTAGCAGCTCATGAAGCCAATTGAGTGTCAAATACTAGAAGTGTGATGGCAGAGAGAGCACTGCAGGACAAACACACTATTCATTTATGTCAGTGAAAGGCTTTGAGAGCAACTCAAAACGTGGGCATTCACAGCCCCTAAGCATGGAAGAGGTTGGGCTTCTGGAAGGTAAGAGAGGTTGGTTCCTGCACATCAAGAGGAATAAAACAATCTGTGTCATGGTTTATCTGCTCTCACAATTACTCTGCCAGTTAGGAAGCTTTTTCTGTGGTGTGTATGAGACCTGGAGCACACAGTCATGCCAAGTTACTTGCAAATACTCCCCAGAGCTCAACCCTTACATTATGCTACCACTGACTCCTAGTCTGGGTGTCCAAGCCAGTGCACAAGTGCTGCTTGAGAGGAACTCAGTGGTAAAACATACAAAGACCATTTAAAGATCAGATGGGGAAAAAGAACAACCATCCAAACCGATACATCAAAGGCAATGTGTCTCCTTTAATGATCACAAATCAAAAAAAAAATAAAAGAAATCCAAATTAAAAATGTTACCAAATGTATTATTCCAGACCACGTTCAAAAAGGGTAAGAGGAAAAATTTTAAAATTCTGAGCACTGGAACAACTCAAAATGAAGTCTAGGGTCAAATTTAAAAAAGAACAGAACTAAATGATGAATTCAATAGTGCATGTTTTCCCAGGAAGCATCTACCACACAGAGCTACATTTTCCACAGTGTACATTAAATAACCTATCAGCCTGAATAGCGTTGGTTTTGCCAACAGGATTTTTCAGTACTTACCCTATTTTACCAGGCATATAAAGGAGCAAGGGGACAACAGGAGAATCATCATTTCCATAAATGATGAAGCCCATTTCATGCAGTTTTCGTCTGAAGTACCTTGTGTTTTTCTCCAGCTGGCGCACTCTTTGGAGCCCTGAAATGAGCCAGACAGGAGAACAGTCAGTGCAAAGATCATAACTGGAATCTAGTTATAGGCAAAAAGCAGGGCTGTGGGTAACAGTGCGGCTGAAATGTGCATGTTGCTATTTGACTGAGAATTAAAACATGGAATGAGCTAAATGCAACTACATTGATTTATTTTGGCATTGTAGGATGGACAGCTGATACTCCTGTACTTGTGAGGTGCCTTCCCATGGGCAGAAACAGTCCCTATAGAGAAAGAGTCATATGTCTCTGTGGACACAGGACACATAAATAGAGTATGTTCTTTCTCAATGGACTGCAAGGTGAACAACCAATGTCTGCAGATGATGATACAGAAGTCAGTATCTTTTCTCATTAACAATATTCCACAGGGGTCCTCTTATATCTTAGTTAATTCTGTGCATACATGTTTGTTTGGTTGTTTTTTTTATTCTGTGACTGTAACAAAGCTTAAAACAGAAAATACTGCATTTTTAGGCAGCTCAAGCTGATGCTTTTGTCACAGTTCTTTCTGGACAGAGGAAAAGCACATGATTAACTTTGTTATTATACAAGATCTGATCTTCTTGACATTACCGACATGCAGCATAAGTCCAGCTACTCTAATCTGCATTTATATACGCAATCCCTTACTGAGTTCTGCTCAGTTTCTCTGTCCTCTTCTCTTGCTAGTATTATCTTGATATCATCATCTGACAACAGACTTTAGTCATTCAAGATTTCAAGACACAGGATTTGTTCTCTGCATTGTCCCTGGCCTCATTCAGTCATGGATCCATGGATGTGACCCCCAGCAAAACTGACAGGAGAGTTGAAAACAATTATTTTTAATGAAGGAAAAAGACAAAAAACAGCAGAGAAAAAAGTGTGCTTGAAAAGACATCTCAGCCTTTTCTTTTGCAGTGCCACTAAGGAGGTGGTTTCTGACAAGTGCAATTGCTTCCCAACCCATTGCATAAAAAGGGAAGAGCCACACTCTATGTTATCGTAGGTAGGAGATACAGTATGTCCTTTCACCGCTCCACCTACATTATATTTCATCAGTGAGCTGATACATGTGCTGTTTTTCCAGCGCTGTGAGGTGCTGACAGGGATGGTGCCACCTCCCCCACACCCACATGGCTCCCCAGTGCCAGTCCTGGGTTCACAAAGACACAAGGCCAATAGAGCCAGGTCTGTCACTTCGCCAGAAACAAACCAGACCAACCACCGTCAAACAGACCAGGTCTCTAAACCTGATTGCTGTGCAGCAGCTTGTGTCTGCCCAGCACAGGTGGTGGGAATGTGTGGTCAGGCTGGGACTTAGCAGGACATACACTCTTAGCTTTCATTTTCCTGCCATACATGAGCCCATACTTTCAATATCATTGACATTGTGTCACTAGACACAAGTGCTGAAACCTCCAGTGCAACTCACTTCCTCTCTTCCCTTTGCTCTTAAGATGCCTTTGCACAGATGAATTACATTTTCACTCTCCATTTACTTTTTCATTTTACTTTACTTTTCATTCGCTTCATTCTTCATTTACTACCTTCTGCTGTCACCCTTCTCTGACTGGATGCCTGTTTCCTAATTTCCCATCTTGCTCTGTGTAACC
Source organism: Cephalopterus ornatus (assembly GCA_013396775.1). Lineage (NCBI taxonomy): Eukaryota > Metazoa > Chordata > Aves > Passeriformes > Cotingidae > Cephalopterus > Cephalopterus ornatus. The sequence goes on from VZRE01014787.1 coordinate 1,319,012, forward strand.
ACAGTGGCCAGTTAGGCATTTGTAGCTGCTACATGCCCCTGCCTGCCTTTTCTGCCTTTTCCTTCTTGGCTGAGGTGGGGGATCACCACAGCAACATAAACCTCTTCTCCATTAATCATTTCTGAACTTGTGTAGGTTTGAAGAAGATCTACTGCTTCATCTGTTCTGCATCCTCCCGAGTCAAGGCCCTGTCAATGTTCTGGCTGGGAAATTTATAGGGAAACTGGGACTTGCTTCACAGTGATCGGTGTTTTGCTTGAACAAATTAAAAGATCTCATAAAACCAGTGCATTTGTAACTTCATGCACAAAACTGCCCACGCAGACAACCTGTTAGTTACAGTCTCAGTCATTCAGTTCAGAGCATTCACTGGAAGAGATCTGCTGGGTTAGAAAAGGCCACAAATAGTTTAACCATCTCTCTAATGCTGCTAAAACAAAAACAGCTGTGTCAGAGCAAGGAAAACAAATGAAACACAAAAGCATCCTACTACAAAGCTTTCCAGTCACTAATAAAAACAATAGTCTGTGGTATTTCCAAAAATATTTTTGGTGTAGTAGATCTCAAAGAAACAGGAGGAAATATTGAGGAGGAGGAGGGGAAGGGAGATGATGGCAAGGAAAGGCAGTTAGAGAACTGCAGGATAATGTGGCTGAAGTCTAAAGAGAGACTTTCCCCCTTGTTAGAATTTGTAAAGACCTTATTAGGACCTCCTCAATGCCCAAATTACAAGGAGGAGGGTGGGGGAGTGACCTGAACAGGGGGCTCAAAACCACTGCTGTTTCTTGCTATCTTCGCAGCCCCTGAGCTAGTTTCCAACCTCTCAGTTGGAGAGCATTTGAAACTACTAGATTTTCAATTAGGGAAAGTTTTCACAAATGCAGATGTTCTTGGCGAGTGCAGTTCAGGACTTGCTGCCTTCTCCTTTCTATTCAGCTGTTTACCACAAAGTTGGAAACACAGTGTCAGCCACGCAAGATTCCGGGCTGTTCCCTATTTATCAAACCATATGCTCAGGGCCCAGAGCTGATCAGTTTTGTCTCTACTTATTTTCGGTATGGGAAATTTAGATTCCAAAGAAGGGGAATACAGCAAAGAAAACATTAGAGCTGAAAGAGGAGGCTCAGGCAACCCCCCAAAAGTCAAACACCTCTTCCTTTTCCAATCTTCCCTCGCTGATTCTATATCCTCAGTCAGTTTGTGATGGGAGGGATTCCCTTCGAGACTCCCTATGGAGCTCGTTTCAAGCCAGCCAGTGCTGAAGCAAAAGAGCCACTTGAATGTTCCAGCAACATCCCAGAATGCTAATTTCATTTGCAGGGATGCATTAAAGAGCCAAATAAAAATCAGAGCACTCACATATATCTGGAGGGAAAAAAAGCACATTAGGAGACGATTGCTACACACGTTGTATTTGTGGGTGGGTGGCTGGGAGGAACCTATTTCTTTACCAAGTGTCAACACTTTCCTTTCTCATGTTAAGTTTTGTGGTCAAAGACCACAGACACACATCATATACACAGCCATCTTACATGCTGTCCCGATAAGAGCAATAAAAACTTTAAAAGTTTGTAGCTGTATTTCAGCTCTTCTTCATTCCTTTATGGGACCTTCCGATGTCAGATAAGGAGGCAGATGTGAGCAAAATGTTTATTTTTGTTCACATTGGCCCAATTTTCCCCCTACACTGCGGATTAAGAGTGGTGAATTCAGTTTAGAATCAGATCTTAGTCCAAATTCACTGTAGTATGTTTAACCAAAGACACTGATTTTAAAAAGTATTTTCTTTGATTCCTAAGGCTGTGATCTTGCATACTTTATTATTTATTGAGTGAAAATCTGCAGAGCAGACCCTTGAGCTAAAAGGATATGGCTGCAACTATGCGAGTGTAAGAGTTTACCTGTATGGCACTAATTAGAGGATCAGGTCCCTAGGCAGTATATATACGTGTTAAAAAATTCTTAGTTTGCAAAATCCTCAAGGATTTACAGTCTGTGCAAAGAGCTTATAGCACAGCATGAAGAATATCCAAAGAGTTATATTCCATAAAATATGTGAACCGCAACACAGCATATGTTTGGAGAAAACAGCCTGGACAGGGAAAACCAACCCTTCACTAGTTAAAACTAAGCCCACTAATGCTCTAGAGTTTTAACGAAGAGAATGACCTTATCAAAAGCTCTACATAGTCTTAGCTGAATTAAGAAGGGACAGAAAGAGAGAAAAATGAACGATAAACAATTCTCAAATTTCCCACGTCATCTTTACGCTGCTTGGAACATACACAGCCAGTTTATTGGGATTGTTTTGAAGTACAGGATTAATTGCCTGGATGGTACAAGAAAACCAGAATTTACTGCATCAGCAATCCACCTACTGCTGGCAAATTTCAAGTTTACATTTGTTGCACCACTTTAAAAATATTTGGTTTACCGTGAAGTCCTAAGGTGTTGGCAATTCTGGGAAAAATGCTGATTATATTTTTATTTGACACGCATCATTGCGTACCGCTGGCTTTCCCTCATTAATTTCTGCAGCCTTTTAGAAAGCTTTATAGCTCAAAATTAATATGGTTTAGCTGAAGGAAAAATACAAAGAGAGGGCAAGAGACGCAGAAATAATAAAAGATAGTGGCTTGCTCATAATTTCTTTGAAGCAACAAGCTTTTTAAGAGAGCCACTTGGAGTAACAGACTCAACAGAAGTTTTGCCACACGCTCTCAGGGAGGAGCTGCTCTGGCATCTGACAGCAGGAAGGTATCCTGACTACTCATCTTGGGATGGCTTTACCTGGCACAGCTCCAGCGCTTCAACAGAGCTCTGCTGTTTATGCCAGCTGAGAACCTTATCCTGGCAGTGAAAGAGGCAGTAAAACTATCAGCTCTCTGAAACAAAAAAGTTTGTTTTCCTCCTCCAGAGATGTCTGCTCTTCCCTCCTGCAAGATGTTAATAAAGCAGAGAAACTGGCTGCATTCAATTCTTGCGCAAACATTCTACCTTTGAACTCTTCCTGTAGGCTTCTATGTACCCTTGGAAATTCTGACTCAGTATATTGAAAACAGCAATAAGTAACCTGTAGCCTTTCATATCAAGATCTCAGGTGTATTTTAATTGAAGGAGAGTTATTTTTCCTGAACTCATTCCAGGAAAGATAATCCCACACCATAGTGGTTTTTGGCACGTGGTGGACTCTTCAAGACCCAAATCCACCTGCTTTAATCTTCTCCAGCTGTTGTTTCATAGGGTCTTTCTAGACAATTAGTTACACAATCAAACTTGTACATACTGGCGTCAGTGCTCCTTGGATGGAGAACTCTACTGCCTGCCCTCCTCTCCTAACAACTAGATAGCAAAAAGCAAACTTTCATAGGCTGAAAAAAAAAATAATTTGGAAAACAATAGCTCTTCCCCACTAAACTATTGCAGATGGACAGATTTTCATTTTTTTCCCTCTGGTTCCATTATAAGAGTAACACACATGTACCTCCATGTGCATTAAATTACAAACAGAATGCTATAAAACTGGGGTGCCTAAAGGAAATATGTTCTCAGATAAAACAATCTTCATAAAAAACAACTTTGCTATGAACCGGGGAGAAGTGAAGACATTTTCTTCTACAATCTAATGCTAACTAGAAACCTAGTAATTTCAACTTAATTCAGCTGCTAAATAAGCCCTTAAGGACTTATTCAGTCAGTCCCATTTTAACTGTGAACTTCTGCAAAACACTTTCCAGAGCAGATTAAGGGGAGAAAAAGTGCCAAATTCAGTTGAAGCAGAAAGGAGAAAAATTGCACAGATTTTGTAATTTTTACCTCTTTTCTCAAATGGCTCAGCTCTGCCTACACAGCACCTTATCTATATTCATATCTATAGCGTAAGCATTCAGCATCCTGCACGAAAGCAGGGATAGGGCGGCCAGCCTTGGCTGAGCCTTATTTACTCCCAGCACAGGTGATTAATCACAAAGCAGGTCTGTCCCCGCTGCTGAAAACCAGCCAGCGCACAATGTGCTCCATCTGCATCCCATTAGGTGTTCCTGAAGTGCCAGGGATCTAAGTGCCGTTACAAAAGGCACTGCTCTCTCTCCTTTGTGCTCCCCAGGCTGATAACAGCGCTGGATTCCTTGGGCACCGCAGCATCTGGAGCAGAGGAGGGATCCTCACGCTCTATCCCGGCAGCAAAGACATCCTGACAAAGGGACTCTGTTGTGGAGCTGCATGTTGCTGTCCCTGGGGAAAGCTTTCCTCGCTGAGGGACGGGCTACAGGTCACGTCCAAGTCTGATCCCATCCCTCCACTGCTGTATTTGGGGATACAGGGGACACCTGTCCCTGGGTAGGGTCTGCTAGAGGACTACAACACTGGTTTAACTTTGAATATGGATAAAGTGACTTTGAATGAGGTAGAATCTGATCAACCCTCAGAGATCTTGCAAATCACTGCAAACACTACTAGTCCAAAGCCCTTGCTTGTTCAGATCAGCTGACCATCCATGGATACATTCGGCTTCCTGTGGGAGGTAGATCACATGGCAGGTGGCTCACTGGAACAGCATGTCTTACTCATTTTGAGTAAAGATGTTAGAATTTAGCCGTTTCATCACCCACTGCTGGGAAAACATCTGTGATGTTCAGCTTAGACAAATAATATTTGTGACAGCGTATCACCATCATTAGCATCTTCACCGTTGTCATGCCTGGGAGCCCTGCTCATGGAGCCAATGCTGTGCAAACAGGGAATAAATTTGCTTAAGGGCTTTAAATGTAACCACACACTGGGAACATTCTGCTTGATAAGGGCCCGAGAGAAGCAACAAAATGAGACTTTGAAAAAGCTAGACTTTAGCGTGACTGATTCTGCAGGCTGTTCAGAGCAGGTTCAAGGGGTCCATCGCTAAGTCACCTGCAGATTTAAAGCTCCCAGCAATAGTTTCATGATCAGTCCAGTCTGGCACAGATTTATTTTGCTGCAAAAGGGATCGTTCCTCTCGGCTCCAGCTGCTCAAGTCCTGGCACTGGGATTCACGTAGCCATATGGCAGATTGGCTCAGGGAAGCAGTTGGGCTGTAGGCAAACCATTTGGGGAAGGGTTGGTTATTTTTCAGCAAGATCAGTTCTCTGATTCATTCATTGCATGGCTGCAAGAACACTGATGCTGGTGGAGGGAGAAGGGGCAGGAGTAGGGGGATAGGCAGTGGAAGAAGGAAAAACAGAAGACAAGAGTGCTCTGCCTTGTATCAGGGCTGCTTTATGCCAGGTTGTAGAGATGTGGAACTAAAGTTTCTGAATTTACAGAGCACCCTGACAAAGCAAAGTTAATTTTTTTCAAAAGACTGTTGAGCACAGATAGCAGAGGAAAATGTTGGAAACTGATTTTAAGGAGCTTGGTCACCCAATTGCCAAAAAATCTAAGGCAGACAGAAATGTTTTAAAAAGGAACCTTTTAAAAACAGTATTTTTGATGCCAAGCCAAAACAGAAAGCAGTGTTCTGCCACTTCTCACAATCTAAATGACCTCAAAAGCAAGAATGCAGAGTTTGTTAAAAACAAAAATGAAAACTAGTAGTTGCAAAAAGATAAACCAATCAGCACAAATGGCAAAGTAAATTAACAGTTTAAAGAAACACTTTCAACTACCTCAGGAATTATCTTTTAACATAACAAATCTTTTAACAGTAGATTCCAGAGGACAGGGTTTCACATTTTTCAGCATCCCATAAAAGCATATGAAAAATGCCCACTGTTGTTGGTGAATTATCGTTTGCCATGCTTTAAACAGAAAAATGATTCCTTTGCAAATGCTGCAATTTGCTTTTTACACCACTATAATCTATTATTAGTCATCAAGAAAATTGCTTTGGATTTTCTAACAGTCTTAACTCTGTCTGCCTAGTGGTTCTACTTTTTACCTACCAAATTTAAATGTAAAATTTTAATGTTCTCATGCAGAAAGGGGGAAAAAAGAGGTCTGAGGTCACAGCTGGAGGGGCTGTGTTGCATGCAAGCAAGTGTACTTGAAAATTTGTGCAGGGTCCAAACACTCTGAGTCAACTGCAGTCTCATCACGGGGATAAAACCACTAAGGCAGCTGCTGAATTTCCTGAAGTATCTCCAGTGGTCTAATGAGAAGCCATGAGGAGAACACATAAAGAATATCTATATTATGAATTTTAAAGAGTAAATGCCACGGGAACTTCTGCTTCCCATATTTCCTACTAAATGAGCGGAGACACGTTTGAGATGAAAAGGCCACAAAGTCTTAAGAGGGATAAAATGATTTTTTTTTTTTTTAATAGACTATATGAACTGAACTGTGGAGCTTGCTGCCTGCCTTATGACATTCCTAATGGAAATACAGCTGCCAGGAGTTCATACACTTCAGAACAACTCTATTATAGGAGCTCTGATGGTCTCTATGACATTATGGTACTAAGAAGAAATGTGTCTTGTTCTACAAGCCATTGATTTTCACAGTCCTGTAAAGCATGGCACTGAATAACTCCAGGACTTACACTCTACTAAAAATCTGATTTCACATGAAAATGGAAATACAGTTGCATTTTTTTATAGTCAACTTCTGACTCTTTTGATATAAGTCACTCAAGAAACAAAGCATTTGGTCACAGTGACCTCAAGCTATTCCTCTTTCCTAGGCAGGAACAGCAGTGTATATCAGTTCTGAGGGAGCTACTACCTTCTCCTAATTCAGCGTTTCTTGTCCTTCAGTTTCTCGAGGCATCACAGAAAACATGACAAAAGAAGGAAACTATAATAGCTGCCTGTGGGCTCTGCAGTATCCTCCCAGTTACATTGTTGTGACCTTAATGTCTCACAACTAACACAAATACTGATATGGGACATCCCCACACTTTTATGCATTGTAGCCTGAAACAAGACGCCTGCTGTGGATAATTTCCAGCTGAACAGTTTAGGTTTCACAGAATTACTTTTAAAGAGTTAACCTGTTATTTCCTTGTACTCCCGCTGTACCTCTTGTGTCTATAAACATCTATCTGTATCCTGCAGTCGGGCATCCAGTATATCGATCCTATCCTGGAAATGCACATCCCCATTCCCTTTCCAAATGAACAACCATATTTTACTAACTGAAAATAAAGGAAGAAAATATGGAAGATCAATCAGACAGATATACACCAGGATAAACACAAGCAGTATGGCTGCACTTCTAGCTGCTGCCATTACCTACTATACAACTCCGCCTATTCTACTCTCTTCTAGATCACCTGCTTGCCTAACAAATTAGTGGAGAATGACTAGCAAGAAAGTGAAGGAAATGTAAAAGCCTCATATCTGGAAAAATATAAAATACCATGCGAAGTACTAAAAAATAAAGATTTTTCCGAGCAGCAATTTAAATGACCAAACAGACTTCCTTCTCTTAGTTTTCTATTAATCTGCTGAGGAGTCAGTCATGAAGTCCAGATATAAGAACATGCTTATGTGTTATGATGGTTGTCATCCCCTTATTTAATTCTCTTTTCAACAAGCACCCTCTAGTTCACATGGAACTTTTTAGCAAACTCTAATTTCACTCTTTTGCAAAACATTCCCAGTAGTTTTTGCAAGGCTCCCTCCCCTACAGAAATGACCTCTGGAGGACAAGCCATCAGTGGACATCTCCTTATAAAGGATTCCCCAAATCATCCTGTGGGAAGAGAATGTAGAAATAAATTGCAAAATAAACTCTTTCTATGGATTCAACAGGCGTCCAGAGACCAAATGGTCCGTACCACCCTGTGTACCACTTGAAACTTTTCTGTCAGGTGTCTCTGCTACAGGACTCATGCTCTCACAACGACGACTCATGTGCAGGATTCACCATTTTCTATACCAGCAGACCAAAAGAACTCTGCCAAGGTCACTGTTGTCCTTGGCATAAAAAATATCTAAGAAGAGACAGTGCTTTTTCCCTTCTGTTCTCCCCTCCCTTCTAAGCCGCCACCTTCCTCTCTCTGGTGCCAAGGCAGCATTGTAATGTGGTCCAGCACAGCATTTTTTCCTGTGTTTTGGGTTGTGGGGTTTTTTTGTAGTCCACAAGACAGCCTGATGAAGGGAGGCCCACATGAAAGAAAACCCAATGGACTAAAATAATGGGTCTGGCTCAGAAGGACAAGAAACATTTTTACACATCATAGCCAGTTTGCTAGCCTTTGTGCAATGCTCTAAAGTTGTGATATATGATTTATTCATTTGTTTTCCTACTCATTTGCATTTCATATTACAAGACAATTTTTTAAAAACTGACAAAGCACTAATTTATTTCATAAAGGATTTGCAGAAGACTTAATAAGCTCTTATTTTGTGCAGAAAGACAAACACTGTGTCATTAAACAACTCTGCTTCTGGAAGAGAGAATGCTTCAAACTCTCAGCCCTAAGACACACGTGCACATCTTAAGAGACTCTGCCTTGAGCCAAGTTCTCCTATTATCCTGCACTGAACTGCATGCAGAATCACGCTAGCTGAAGAGCATTTGTAACAGGCTTTGAAGGCCTGGAAATGCTCTGCATGTTTCATGTTTTACATGCAGCATCTCCGAGTGCCTGAAGTCTGGAAGTCTTGGGAAGGCTCAGTGTCAGACCGCCCTCTCACGGCAAGCACCAGGGCAGGGAGCAGCCCTGCACAGCCCCGAGGTGGAAGAAAGATGTCAGAGCTAGTCTCTTATATTGAACGGGATGTAGGCATCAGCATACGCAAGCCTGACCTTTCAAATTTCAAGTTGGAAGCAGTTGCTACACTCTTGACTTCTCTGCCAAAACAACAAAAGCATCGCTTGCTCATCGTCTGCACAACGTGCTGCAGTTGTGCTGTTGCACTCAGCAGAATCTGGCACTGGGACTGGATTCCCTATCTCTCCTTCTGTACTCTGGGGTATTGTAAATTCTGGCCTCATTGAAGTGCTGTGATAAATGTCTTAACATCTTTGCGTCCGTCGTGGTTTGAAACTGCCCTCTAGGGCTCTGCAACAGAATAGTGCAGAGCAGTATCTCACCTGCTCTGATTTTTTTTCCCCATTCCCACCTTACCCCAGTCAAATCTATCAGGGAAGACTGGTACAGAATTAATTCTGTTAGTCTTAGACAACGAGAAAAGAGCACAGCACAGTGCTGCTGGACCAGTATATAAGAGAGCTTGCATTTCAGAGCAGAATCTGTGTCTTCAGCTGCATGTTACACAGTAACGTGATTCTCAGGAATTCCTGAAAAAACTAGACAAATTCAAAATTCATCCATTTTCCTCCATCTTGGGATTTAAGTCCTAGAACACCAAATCCATATCAGCATCACTTGGAAACAGTGGCAGATAGCTTTGTCACATAGTTGTTTTATTGCTCGCTGTATAGAAAGCATGTTACAGGATTGGAGGATTGGACAGTAGCCTCGTCTACAACTTCAGGAGAGGAAGAGAAATAAACCTAATTTTTCATGAAGACACCCAGCAGCCAATTCTTTTGGGAGAAAATGTACTTCAGAACTAGCTTCTGGACACCATAATTGATCATCTGAGTGAGGCGGGAATCATTATAATAATCTTCTCATACTGTTATTTAACATACAATACCTGTTCTGAAATGCTGCACCATGCTTGTGTTGCTTGCCATTTTGAAAGTCCACACTTATAAAGAAGCTAAACTGACAGTACCTAGCCCAGAAATGAAGGCTTATGAACCCTCCTACAAAGTCAGACAATATACTCAAAGGGAAATTCATGTATTTCTATTCCTTGCTGAAAAACGGGACGGGCTGGCAACTCCTGAGCCGGAATTCCAGAATATTTCCATCCCTGCTGCATGTGGATGAGCATGGAAAAAAGAAACAGAGTTGACATCACTTAGAAGTACGATGATTTGGGTATTAATTTTGCAGTAAGAATGATTTCCTTTGCACTGCATTACCATACTACTTTGCTGCTGGATGACACGTTGCCCGCACCCAGGAGATGCTTTGGTAGCAACTGGAATAAATGAAGTGAAAGTAGGTGTCTTACCTTGTGTTGTCCCATCTAGTCCCATGAGACATTTCATTGCCCTGATGATTTGCTCTGCTACGGGTGGACACATGGATGTGGCGTACACAGCACTGTGAGAATGAGCTCGTAAAAAGTCCACAAGGCCCTTACACAAGCAAAACAAAGCATGAATGAGCTTGGAGCTGGCCAAACAGCAGGTCTCCCTCTTAACTACTGCAGGAGCGGGAATGTGCAAAAGGAAGAGGATGTTTCACCAGCTATTGGTTTGCTTTTTTGGCTGCCACTGTTAATACATGGCCTGAAGAAACATCAGGCAGGTGCAAATACTTTACCATATAAGTGGGGCAATTACAGCTGAAACAGAAGTCTGGAAGAGAATAATGTTTACTTCTAAATGCTAAGACTTATTACAGAGGAGCCAAAATAATTTCAAGACCAATGAACAGCTGCACTTAAAATAATGCTGCTCAGTTCCTCTCTGAGAATGAAGCAAAGCCTACATGATTTCAGAATAGTTTCTCTGCCACAAGACCTAGTCCAGAAAAAGCACCTTACTGGGATCTATCTTTGTCTATTAGCATATAAATTCTCCATTGAAACTTTCCATCAGTGTGGCAGAGACAGTCATGTTAGAGTTGGTATAGTTGCTTTAACGTTTCCTTGTACAACTGAGAGCACAATCTGTGCTCGTAGAAAAAGCACTGATGTACTGTAGGCATGTCTAAAGCACCAGTAACTCTCCTGAATCCAGGGATCTGGTAGCAAATCAGATCTTATTAAGATCATCACTGTTACAACAGCTTATACCTCCTAGTGCATAATATCAGAGTAGTGGTTACCATGCTAAAAGCTGAATTCATGTTGCTGAGAAAGCGATGACACCTGCTTGAAAACTGGACTTTAGCAAAAAAAAATCATCAGAAAAAAAACCAACCCAAAGGGAGGGATTAGACAAATTACTGCCAAAAGAGCTGTATGAGTTTATGCAGTAACTCTAATGCTGAGGATAAAGACTTACCTAACCTTACACAGGCTATATACATGGCTATATTGCAACTGTACTCCTAAGGGTTTGGTGAAATAGCTGAGAAGATTTCTGTGCTCCAGCTGATGCAGAATAAACAGTGCCACCCTGAGTTTTTGGCTGCAGAAATCAGTGTAAGTGGGTGAATGCGTGAGCAGGCTTCCAAGGCTCAGAAGCCTGAGGCGAAGCTTACTGACACACACAGGCTAGAAAAGAACGACCTGTTTTCATTTAAAGTAACTCCCAAGGATTAGAGCGTGAATTACTTCAGACTACTTTTCACAGGTCTAGTCTTTTTACACTTTTTAGTTACGTTAGCCACATTGTCTTTGGTAAGAGTTAAGCTTTCAGATATAAATTCAGGAAGCTGAGGAAACAAAGCAAATTGACTCTTGATGTATTATGACACCCGGTTTTAAGATCTCCAGGGGCAAATCCAAAAAAGACAGTAAGAAATATACAGTTTATACTTTCATATAGCCCTTTTATTCTACTGTAGGCCTACCCTTATTAATGTTATCCTGACAACAACCATATGGGCTGTCTAAACAGACTTCCCTCTCATTCAGCAGACTCCATAAAAAATACATTCAGCAGGGTCTGAAAAGGGCAAATAATCAGCAGCCACTTGATCTCTCTGTCAAGCAACAAAACCGATGACATTTCACAATGGTGCTGATTATGCTTTCTCTTCTACACCCCCAGTTAAAGCAAACTCAGCTTTACTTTTGTTGACATCTGTTGTTGGCAAGAGACTGTTTTGTTAATGTACGCGGAGCAACTGAGGACACAATTTACTATTGCAGAAGGCCCTCAGTAACCCTCTTTGTCCATTCTCCTAAAAAAATGCAACTATGTCAATCCACAACTGCTTAGGAATTTTATTATCAGTGGATGAAACTGTGGTTTTAATCTCTCAATATTGCCCCACACACTGTTTACAAACGCGAAACAAAGTAATGAGCAATCCGCATGCAAATTAATGTAGGGAAGTATATTTAGCCAACCACAACGTGTCCAAACATTTCCAAGACAAACAACAACCATCAGGGTGGCACAAAAAATACCCAACTCAAGCAAATTACATAATGTGAACATGAGACAAAAAGAAGAAAGTCTGACTGTTTGAAGCGCGTTTGGGATCCAGGCAAAAATGGTCCTAAACTTTAGAACAGCGCTCATGTAAAGCAGTCTGTGTGAAAAGATACTGAAATGTTTTATACCTAGTAAGAAGGTACTTCCCACCCCCTTGATGTTAAATCGTTTATGCTTTCCTTTTACCTTTTTGCCAGCTATGTATCCTCCAGCTGCACCAAAGCTCTTGGTGAACGTTCCCATTAACACATCAACATCATCAGGGTTCATCCCAAAGTACTCCACGACTCCTCGGCCCGTTGCTCCCACTGCACCGATGCTGTGAGCTTCGTCCAAGTAGAGGTAGGCTTTGTATTTGTTCTTCAAGGAGACTATCTCTGGCAGGCGCACGATGGACCCTTCCATGCTGCAGGGGGAGAGAATCAGGGATGAACAACAACTCCTGTACTCTTTCTCTTTTAAGATATTGGCAGAAAATGTAGTCATTAATTGCCTGATTCCATGAAACACCTTCTGGAACCTCAATTTTTTCTTACAGTTCAAAGAGAACTTGCAACCCTTTCCCATTTGCAGGTATAATAAAGTATAATAAAGTCAAAGGGAAGTTTTAGGGTTCGAACAATCAAAACCAGTCAAAAAGTCTTTGAACATTTGCAAATTGACAGCATGCCAAAAAAGAGAAGGAAATGTATAAAGCAAGGGGGAGATACTCACCCGAAGCAGCACGTTACAATTCATCAGTATAAAATGAATATTATAATGAATTATAAAGAACTGCTATAACTCAGTCTGGTCCTTGCTTACTTCATCAACAGCTACTGTGGCAATATTTGGGCATAACAGCTCTAGAGAAAATTCCTCTGGTGCAGGGGAGTTGGGTCCAACATACACAGGAGATGGGCCACATGAAACCCACAGCTGGTGCCATAACTTTAAGCAGCCACAGTCTTCAGAGTGAACAGAAATCAGGGGTTAGAACAGGCATCTCAAATCCACTTTTGCTATTTGTTGCTCTCAGTATGTACGTTTTAGGAATGTGGCCTGCTACCTGGTAATCAAAAGGAAAAAAGTTTCCATTCCTTTTCTTTTTACTTTCTTACAGCCATACATGGAAGGGAAATGTTCTGAACTTGTACTGGAACAGGTTGCCCAGAGAAGCTGTGGATGCCCCATCTCTGGGCGGCATCTCTGGTTCAGGGCCGGATTGGATGGGGCTTTGAACAACCTGCACATGGAAAGGGGGTTGGAACTAGATGATCTTTCAGGTCCCTTCCAACCCAAACCATTCTATGATTAGTGCTATATTGAGACTTGTAGAAATGAGAAAAGATGACAAATCTTCTGTACTGTTGGGAGCCATATCAGTAAATGAGAAGGCACAGAGGAGGTGTACAGCAAAATGAAAGGCCAGGGAGATAAATAAGAAATACTCTCTGATCTCATAAAGATGACGTATCCATAGTAATGCTGTGAAGACTTATGTCTTGAAAACCTTCGTGAGATGACTACAGCTATGCTTGGATATGCTCAGATGCACTCAGTGTTCATGTTCATGAGTTTAACATGTTCTCTTCTGCCAGCTCTAGTAAGCTGGTCTTTAAGTGCTAAAAACTTCCTATCAAACACAAAGTCAGCGTGTTGTGTGCCGGGAAAACCAGTGCTCTGTGGCTACAGCCCACAGCTAAGGTGTATCCACTTGCAAATCCAACGAGTTTCAGGTGAGCAGAAACATGAGTTTGTTCCCAAGTAGCAAGTACAAAGGAACAGTGCAATCGATAACGTCTTGGGAATTTTTAGATCCTGGACCAGTGGCTTTTACAGGCTGTTTTATTGCCATTCTAGTTGCACTGTGGAGCTGGAAGTTTGGAACCACAAAAGTAGCAGGATGTGCAAAAGAACTCAGGAAATTTCTGACCATTTTAGTCCTTCTTCATCCTTTGGTCTCCTGAGTCAGCTTGGAAACTGTTTGGTCTCCAGTTTTGAAGGAGACCTGCCCATAGGCAAGTCTCCATTAGTTTAATAGCACAGAGGAGTAGTCATGGACAAGGGTTGCCTGTGCTGTTCATACTGGGAAGTTCAGAGAGCCTGGCTGCCTGTGCCTGGAGGCATAATTTTGGCTGTAGGTGACTGCTGGCAAATCTTGCCCTTCTGTCTTGCCCAGCCATAAAAGAGGCAACTGTGGGGCTGTATACTGGCACCACGGTCCCTTGCAGCAAAGAAGGGTGGGCTTGTACTGCAAGCTCCTGAAGACTGGGCTTTCTCACTTTTCCCAAATGACACTTGGCAGCTGGGGGAGAAGCAACTTGAACCACTATTTTCTTAATGAATACAACGGCAGAGCCCGCAGTCCTCACATAGCTCAGAGTCAAAGCCTTAGTCAGCTAAAAGCTACCCTGAGCCACTGGGTGTGCTTGGACCTGCTGTGTTTGGCAGCTCTCAGCTGTGTCTGGTCAGTCTGCAGGGTGGGTGTGTGGACAGAGTGCCAAGGAGCACCTCTGCAGAGGGAAGCAAACATCCATCCCACTCTCTCCACCTTCCAGCAAAGCTTGGGCAGACCAGCTAGGCAGAGAAGGACAATAACAGTTTTTCCACATTTATATGGACATCATTAGGCTCAGTGGCTCATGGAGGTTCAGATGGGAGAGTCAGCATTTAACTTCAAAAAGACTAGAGTAAAAACGGTAAATTAAAAATGCTGCATATTTGTGGAATGGGAGCAAAGTTGTGCTGAATCCCAGAATACACAGAGCTGCTTCACGGCTGTTGCAAAATTTAACCATTAAGAAGATTTAATGAAAACTTTTCTTACTTATTTAAGTAGGAGATTTCTCTTGGAACTCTAAGCTGTTACGCAAAACAAGGCATTTGTATTCAGTTTCAGAGTTGACTTACTGCTCTGGAAAGATGCTGGCTGACATAAATGTTACAACAGTTGACAGAGATCCCAACATGGTCTTGAAGTGTCCATGGATAAAGTGCTGCTGGATTCATGCGTGCGTTCTGTGCTGCCATTCCAACAGGCCTCAGCCCTCCTCATGGAAGAGATGACCTGGTTTTGCTGCCTGCTCTGCTCTTGGTCTCTCTTTTGACCCTGGCAGATGGTTATTGATATGCACAACACTGTTTAGAACTGCTTCAAGATAAAACTCACTTCACATAATCCCCAGGGAAGCCCAAATGGAAAGTTTACTGAATTCTTCGGTAAATATTGACGTCAACTCAGCTTAAACCAGAGAGCCAGAAGTGAACGGTAATGGTTCTGTCTCAGTCTGGTTGTGTCACTTAGCTTTGTATACAAACAACTATTGTGTACAAACCTATTGATCTGTTTCCAGATCTGCTCAAGCACCCGGGGCACATCAAAAAAGCTGGATGCAGATGAACGTAACCCGGCTCTGCCTAAGCCAGATGTTCTCATTATGACATCCTGTCCTGTAGCAAAATGTCTTAGCTTGGTGGCAGGGATGAAAAGTTTCTAGATTGCAGCAGACCCTCGTCACCCTTGTTTGGTTGACAGGCACAAAAGCTTGAGTTAGTACACACTCAGTCTGAACTTACTTCCAGACATGAGGAGATAATCCCAAGTTTTGGGAACACTGAAGTTTGAAACTTGATTCAATCCCTATCAGACCACTGACATTCTTCCTGATGCAGCTGATGAACTGTGGAGCAGGTGCTTTGAGAGACAGGAGGTGTGCTCTTGGTATGGTCACTCCATTTGGAACAGAGGCTCTAACTTGACAGGACGTTTTTTTTGTCCAGTTTATTTTGAAACTTCTTGGGAAAAGAGTTTTCTACCTCCTATTACGCTACCACAGTTTCAATTTTTTTTTCTGTCAGGAAAACTAATTTACTGATACTCAACCTGTTATCTACTTCATAACTGCATCACTCAGCATCTGTAAAGATGCCTCACAGTACCACTATGTTTTCAACTTTGGAAAAGTTTATCTGTTCCCCTTTCAGGCTAGTTTGTAATTGGGAAAATCCCTCCTTTCCTGGCCTGTTACTCCCAATTTTAACAGTTCATTCCATTTTAACAGTTACTTTAGGCACTGTTTTCTTACATAAACCTTGTACATTCACACAACAATCTCTGTTTTGTAGGTTAGAGCAATAATTTTAAGGAAACCTTCCAACTCTGCCCTCAAATACAACTCCATACACTGAAACGATAGAAATGTTAACCTTTAATGTTGGTCCCTGGCCAAAGACATTAAACGCTACCTCATTCTTTTCTGGAAGTCCAGTCACTTAATCCCAGGAAATAAAAAATAACCCTGATAAATGTCCTACACTATTGGCATTGAATCCCAAGGAAATTCTAACACACATGAAAAGGCACTGGACAATATCTAACTGATCAGAGCTATTTTCTTAGCTGGAAGGAAAAACACCCAAATTAAATTAAAAGCAGGGGAAAAAACCAAATGAAAAACAATCTGTTTTGATCAGTTTCTGATGCCCCATAACTCCTGCCCTGGGTCTTGGCCTATCTGACTCCTCAGTAAACAGGCATGGAAAAGAGCAGAAGCCTGCCACGGACCATGTAAGAACACAGTAACTGATTAATCCTGAACTGGAAATGGGAGAAGCCAAGGAAAACATTAGCTGGAATTCAAATAATAAAAACATGATTTAACAAGTCAGTTTAACTTGTGCCCTGGTCACTGCCAAAAGTTGTTCATGCTTTTTGTGCTGAAGATTGATGGTGAGATGGTCTCCCTCAGTTTGGATTTGCTCCTAGGCTAGTCCAAGTTAAGAACCAACTGTCACTAGTAGTTATATTTACTTCTGATGACTTTTTTTTTTTCTTTCTAAGATAATAGAGACATTAAAAGGCAAACAAACATATACTTATTGCTACTGGTTTGCCATGAAGCTTGAGCGCTTCCCAAGTTGAGGGGCCAATTCTGCCTTCGGTTGTAACCAAGCAAAATCTGTGGCTTATGGTTTCAAACACAAGTCTGATTTCCAGAAATGCTCGTGCTGGCTAACAATGACCCTTTTCAAATTTTGCCAGTTGGTAAGTCCAGGCTTATGCACAGTGTAAACACTTTAACATACTCCTAATGGAAACAGAAGGCAAATTTCTTTCCATACCATAAACGTCACCATACTAAGACTATGGTGTCCCAAATAACAATATTTTTTTGAAGAAGGCGAGCTTAGTGTTTTCTTTTGCATCTCTGGAAAAAGCATTTCTGTAAAAATTTGCCAAGCCAAACTTGCAAATCAAGATACTTTAACTTGGAGAATGGCTTTGACCAAGTTACTTAAATTCCGTATTAGCTGTCCCTGAAGCATAACTTAAATCCTTTACGGAAAAAAAAGCAAAAAAAGCAAAAAAAGCAGTATTAACTATTGTAAGAAGAATACATTAACTACACTCTACCTCCCCTTAAACCCTCTTGATGAATGTTAATTTGTCATCTGGCAAACCTTCAAGAAAACTTAACATTAGCCAATACGGGGCTGGAAAATTTTAGTCTTTCAACAAGCGCGGGCCAAGAAAGGAAAGAACATGCACACAAAAAGAGTAAGAGTATTTCTAATATATCTTTCTCCAGCCTTTTTTTTTTTTTTTTTTTTTTGCATATGAAATGTTCTTAGCTACTGACCGGATCAGACTACCCGGGCTGTGATCCTGTTCTCAGCAGTGCCCAGGGCTGGCAGTGGTGGCAGGGACATGGCACAGTGGGGTGTGGTGGCACTGGCCCTGCAGTGAGCAGACTTGCTTTACAACCAAACCACGCTCTTCAATTTCTGATCTGCCTGGACTATCAAAACAACTAATGAACCAACCAACTCGGCTACTGCTAGGGCTGGTTTCCAATGAGAGGCTATCAGGGAGCTGAGCTTTGGTTGTCTTCTATTTTATGCCTGTCAGAAGCATAGACACTCAGGGCATGAGCAGCCTTAACATTATTTAGCCTTTATGGAGCTGAAGGAACTTTATGCTTCCTTTTCAGTGAGCTACTCTGAGCTTTAACATGTTTTTATTTTGCATTCCAACAGAAGGTTCTTTGATCTTTGGAAAACGAAATCTTCTTTTAAAACCAACTGCAGAACTAGAGGAAAAGAAAACACTACATCGAACCTAAACCTGGAAATACATATAATATTTACTATATTATGATTAATTTAGTAATTATCTGACAGTGGGTTTGTCCTATTGCTTGGAATGATCTATGCTTCTGTGTCACCAGTCTACCTTCTTGCTCTCTAGTGGTCAATATTCAGGGTAAAGGATTTAAAAGTGAACAAAGCTCAGCAGCTGGAGGTTTTTCTGCCAGCCATGTGACCAGTGGGGATATTTGTCAGTAAAATGTTGGTGGTCCATTTAATTTCTGCACGATCAAAGCCCTTAAATCTGAGCGTTCTTTTAGTAGTGCCAAGTGATGTTTATTTGCAGTTTTGCTCTGTTTATTCTGGTTGAAAGGACACATTCATCCTGCTTTCGATCAGCTGATCTGCTGCTGACCTGTTTCAGCTCTGACTGACAGGTGTTTAGATAAGGACTGATTTGGCCTCTTTGCAGATGGAAAACGTTAGGTGAAAAGAAAGCACTGACAACCATGAAGTTGTGATGACATGAGATTGTAAAAGATTTCTACGAAAAAAAAAGCTAATTGGCTCAACTGTGCCAGGATTTCACAGTGCAATGGCATAAGCAACTGCCCATCCAGCCTGGCTGTACTTCAGCAGCACAGGATATGATCCCTACATATAAAGTTTAATGCTGCTTTTACAAACCATGTCATGTGCTGTGAATGAGAGCGCTTCTGATTCCTTTCTCTCTGCGGCAGGTGTTGCTACTCCCCAAAGTATCCTCCTCCTGCTCCTCCCCTCTTGTCATCACCATAGCAGCCTTGCCTAAATACCTAAAAACCTTCTTACTGTACAAACACTGCTTCTTGAGCCCTTCCCTCCTCTTCGTGATCTCTGCCTTTCCCTTCTCCAACTCACCCACCAGTGGCTCCCCCTCCATGCCATCCACGAGCCCCACGGCTGCCTTCCCAGTAACTTTCTCCTGGCTGGAGAGGTTGGAGAAAACAGCCCAGGATGGTGAGTCTGGCTGGTGCCACTGCTTTGCTGCTCAACTCCAGTGACTGTTTGTCTCTCTGGTTGGGTGTAAACTGCACCACACTGAGTGAACCGGAGCTACCTGACTAGGATGCCCAATAATTGGTATTATTGATGCCAGTATTATCTGATGGATTCTCAAAGGCACCTCTCTCATTTGAATTCCTCCAGGGACTAGGGCTACATGGAATACCACCGTATAATTCTTTAAAAGCCAGTCTTTTAATTGTTTTTCTGTTAAAGTGTGAGTCTATTAGATCCAGCACTAATTACCCAGAAAGGTGCTGATATCACTTAGCCTAAGTTTAGCTTGAGATTTGAGATTCCAGCAGCTGGGTAAGAACTGTGCACGCAGAGCTTAATTAATTCTGTGTAGTTGTCTTTTGATCTGCCCATGCATAACAACTCTGGAAAACTCAGATTACTCACTTAGCAGAACTCACCTATCATAGCTCCTTGAATTTTATCACATCTGTGACAACAAACACCAGCTGATCTGCCTTGCTCTCCACACATCTCCCGCTCCACTGTGATTTGCTAAATCAGGATTCAGAACACCCCACTGGAGCTACAGGATCCAGGGTTCAGACTGATATAATGGAAATCAACATATTTATGAGATCACATAACATTACTGTAACTTCCAATCTCATTAAGATTTCCCTCAGATACCTAAAGTCAATGTTCCCTTCACTCAATATATCATTCTGCCCTCAGAAATGACAGGGTACTCATCTTTCTAAAACACACACATACCTGTAAATGCCCTCCACGAGGATGATAATTTTTCTCCATGCTCTGTGGGTGCGAGGCTGCCCATATATTATTGCATCCCTCAGCAACTTCTCGAGGCTCTGCATATCTTTATTTAAAAATAAGAAAAAGGAGGAAGGAAAAACATTAACAAAGGTTTTCCTAAAGAACTTTTTCATTTTCTCCTGGGTGCTATTTTTCCTACACAGAAAAAGACAACTTTAAAAAAGAAGAATTTGTCCTAAAGATAAACTTCCTTTATTAATAGGCAAGACCCAACAACTGATTTAATTAAATACAGCCTAGTGACTAGGAGAGTTACAAAAAGCTTCCAGTTATGCAACTTATCTGGGAAACTTCTAGAAATTCTGGGTATACATTTTTCTTTAAAGGCAAAAGGGAATCACTTTGCTTAAGTCCTGAGGTTAATTGCCAGCAGTTCTCTGTAGGGCTTGCTGATACTCTTAGTGTCTCAGGGCTTCTGAATAGTGACTTTTTGGTTGCTTTCCAACCACAGGCTCTTGAGTAACATGCACTGCGTCAGCAAAGGTTTGGACAAGGCTGCATGAAGCACATCAGGGTGGCAGGAAGAGAAGTCTTGTCCTTCTCAAGAAGGAAAGGGGGTGAAAGATTGCTGGTGAGAGGGGGAGAGGCAAGTGGATACAAGCACATGGCATGGATACACTAATTTGGTACCAAAATGCTTGGCACTGGTGGGCCTTTCATATAAGGAGGCCTGCAACAATGCTAGACACTTAGCTGCTTTCTTTTGGGCTGAGTGTGGGTAATCTCATCAAATTCTTGAAGGAAAGCCACTGAAGGTTTGAAAAACGTGAAAGAAAACAAGAAAAAACATCACAGGAATAAGGGTCAAGCCAAATGTGACTCTCTGCAGAGCTGTAATCTAACCAGCATTCTCGTGTCTCCACATGAATGAAAGCTCTCCAAAATTAATTATTCTGGTACTTTTCAGGAATCTGGATTGACATTTCAAAATGTTTTCAAAGAACACCTTACAGAGTCTTGTAAGGAACCCTACAGATCAGCTCAAACTGTGGGTTGAGAAAATCAGTGGCATTTTTTTGTGATATAACCTCATTTCTTTCAGTAACATATCATGACACAGTTGTTATGACCTTCTAAAATAGTACAAAGTTAATCTGTAGAATGCAATTGTCCCAAGCGAAAAAAATACAGCTTAGAAATATTAATACCGATCTACACTTTGGTTTTGGCCCGACTGGATGGGGCCATTTGCACACCGACTGTGTGCATCATGAATAACCTGTGACCTGAGAGATGACAAGGTTATGACCTGAACCCTTCCATCCTAATGCCTCACCTCTTGCTGGTAACACGTACTGATGTCAGTGAAAGATAAAGGTCTCAGCAACACCTCTGCCACTCTGCACCTCCCAGTGTAATCTCCTGATCTAGCAAGTCCTTGTTGTACTTTACAGAGCACAGAACATCAGCTGCCCCTTATCTCAGTGGTGCAATCACCTGCACAGCTCAGTGAACTCTGAGATGGAAATGCTGTCAGGAATGATGCAATGCAGACAGCACAGTTACCACTAGATGGCAATCGAGGAAATAAAAGTTCCTTAGTGCTTTACAAGAGAAAGTTATAACCCAGCTCAGCATTTGCAGCTGCTCACGTTCTCTTTTGTTTGGAGTAGATAATATTTAGAAATTCTTTCAAAGTTCTGAGCATTAAAGGTTTCCTCCAGAATAACAGAATGCTCACTCACAATAAGATTTGGATGCCCCCTTTTCTCCACTGAAGTCACTGTCATCTAAATCCTTTTGGGACCTTTGAAACCCTCTTCTGAAACACATAAGGTCTTTCCATTCAGTGTTCTGTCTACATGTCCATCCAGACTGGTTCTAGACTTCAGGAAAGTAATTCTGTCTCTGAGCTAAAAGAGTGGCTCAAAGATGCAGTTGTTTTAACACACGTTCACATGGGGGGGAAAAGAAGGAACAAGGAGATAGAGAGAATGTCAATAACTCTGTTTAAAAAATATTGACACAGAAATGTCAATAACTCTGTTTAAAAAATGCATGGATGTGAATAGATCCTCTGTCCAAACTACTGTGGTACATGAGGGCACAGACAGGGGAGAACCTCTCTGAGGGATGAGCTTGCCTGACTTTACACATAACATAGTCCTGCTGGAGTGCAGGCTAAGAACATGTCTGTTTGCAGGATCAGGGCTATCTCACTTCATTTTTGATGTCTCATTCTGAAAAGCATGTATGGGTGACCCTTTCTGAGGCCAAAACAGTGAACATGATTTGTTCAGGTGCAAATGAGTTTTACTGAACTCTGTGCTTGTAGTGCCTCATTTGGAAAGGGGAAATAGAGAGGAGAAGAAAATCTGGAACCTTTAATATTCCCCACAACAGGCTGCTTCTGCTCTTCAAAGTGAAGACACAGTGCTCTGTGTGCTTTTGCTTAGGCTTTCCAGAAAGTGGGATATACTGAATGGCCGGAAAAACAAGAGTGCAACCCCAAGTGACTTTCAGATATCCAATTATTTGCCCATTAAATATAGTTAGACTGAGAAACACTGAGATGATGAGTTGCACGAGTCCATCTTGAATAACCAGTTATAGGGAAAATAACTGTCCTTCCTGGTTTGACCATCACCAGCCCAGGGTTTCCAGTGGCAATGGCCAACAACCGCTCACCAGTAGAGGAGGAGGTGGTAAGAATTCCTCTTAATCAATTACTCAAAGCACAAATCTATCAGTGTCTCACTTTCCACCTTTTAGCTATGGCATATTGTCTCCATATGGAGGATAAAGTTTCCTAAGAGGGGACAGTGGGATCTGTCAGTGCATCAGTGGACTTGCATAATCCTGGTTTGGGATCCTTCAGAGTTACTTCAACAGAAATACCAAGAACACAAACTGCCAGTGGGCTGAAGCGAGTCTGGACCTGGGCAGGCAGCAGTGTGTCATGCTGCCTCCAGTGCAGGTGGGACACCAGGCTCCTTGAGGGGCCCCTGCCCTCTCCCAGGCACGCTCAGGGAAACACAGTGTCCCCACCCCTCATCCTTGCACTGCAACGCTGGGAATGTCATCACCATTCCTCTGTGTGGGCTGGAAATCTCCTGCATGATGTCAGCTGAATCCTGCTTAATTAAAATAAACAGGCTAATACTACTCTTGTCACATTCTTCCTTTTACTTTGTGTTTGTAACTCTGATTTTCAGTTTCTCCTGTTCTGCACTCTCATCCAAGTTCCTGCAGACTCTCTGGTGACACAGGAATCCCTTCGTTTGGAATGGGGTGGTGGGAGTGGTGATCAGTACAGCCACGTAACAGTCTGAGATTCCCCTGCCTGCCCCTCAATAAACACAGATCTCTGTGAAAGCAGAGGACACTCACTCAGGAAAGCTCCCTGTTCACACAGAAGTCAGACATGGCTTTCTCAAATCAGAGAAGGCAAATGCAGACACAGCGTGGTCGGAGCAGGATATTCCAGTCTCCTCACTGAGGCAGCGTCTGTATGTGTCACAGGGAAAGACACGCCAAACTGGATTAGGCTGCAGTCCTCCTATCTGCTGCAATCATCTTGTCTCTGATAGTGGCCAGAGGCTCCAGGAAGGACAAAACCTTAGTGGGTAATGTGCCTTTCATCCTGCTCTGTAATAGCTATAAGCTGCCCTCACTTCTGAAATTCAAGGGCCACTTACACCTTTGGTAAAAAAAAATACAAATTAAGGAACTGTCCTGGGTTAAGCCACTGCAAGCTCTTTGGGTTTTGCAACCAAACAGATATTTTGCTAATTTTTACATGTTTATTTGTCTCTTTAATTTCCCCCTATTTTATTTGCTTGCTTGCTTTAAGGCGTGCACTTGAGAGTTTTCCATTATTTTTTCCCCCCATCTTCTTTCCTTCTTTTTAGCTAGAGAATACATTTGCACTGAAAAGTTAGGGCCTTCTGCCCTCTAAAATTTCCTTCAGTAGTAACTACAGCTCCTTCAGGTAACTGTGTCCTCATGGCACTCGTATCTGAACTCCAAAGCAATAATTTGACTGAGGAGACTGAGAAATGCCAGAGTTGGACTAACATAAATTCACAAATGTTGCCCAAAGAGGGAAACCACATTTTGTATGGAAACCTGAGCAGCTCACGCTTGCATGACACACTTCTGTCATCAGCCACCTGATCTGTGAGAACCCATAAAACCCTTTAGTACTTTCACAACACTGAAAAGGTGCGTAAGGAGGAGTTAGGAACCTACTACCCAAATCCTCGTTTCAGATGTGGCTTAAAGCACCAGATTAGAGGCTGGATTTTCACCCAACCAAGGTGTTTGGTTGTGCCTGGCAATCGCCTGCCCTCCTCGTAGGATCACTTGTTCTGATTGCTCGGTGAAGCGCCCTTGCAATGAAGAGAACTGGGAATATTTTTTCCCCCGTGGCCTGATTTCTGTGCCCAGTCCTGACGTTCCCACAGACTTTTCATGGAATGGCAAATCTAAACCTGAAAATGGGACTGCAGTCGATGCTACATGGGGAAAATGTAGTGGAATTAGAAAGAACTGACAATTCCTAAGCCTTGTACAGTGCCCTCTGGTAGAGGCTGCTAAGAACAGAACTCACTTGGATGTAGTTAGTCCATAACACCTTCAATCTGTCCACTGAAGGAACACCTCATACTAGTATAAGACCCAGAATTGTTGCAACAGAGACCCCTGACAAAATCACAAGCTGATTAATGGTTAAATATTTGGTTTTGCTTTTCAGGTTTTATTGGAAGGGTCAAGGGATTTTGGCTAATATTTAACCAAGATAAAGGTCAGAGGTCCTGAAAAAGGGCTTTTAAATATAACAATCTCTCCCTGAGCCAGGAAATAAAAACATGAGTTTAGCCCCCATATAGGTTGAAGGACCTTCTTGCCTGTCACTTGGAGAAGGTAGGAGAGACTCCCTGGAGCCCAGGGCTGATGAGGATAACATCAGACACACCTTCTGGCACAAAAACTAAGCAAGGCCACACTGCCACAGACGCAGGGAGATGTTTTAGCCTCCCACCTTCTCCCACTGCATTTTAGTTGTTGGACCACGCTGCTGCCTGCATTCTCAGTGTAGGAATGCAACTCTTTCCTAGCTTCTTAAAAAAATCACTGCCTGGGAAATGGTACCTTGAATGGTGATCACACCACAGCAGAAAGACAAAAGGCAGAAGTTTTATGGACAGGTCAGAACAACTTTAGTCCACTAAAACACTACTACACACATTTAGGACTACTGAGGATTTAAAATAAAATAAAAAAAAAATTTAAATCCCCTAGATCAGTTCATCAGAGCAGGAGCTCCAGGGAGCTGAGCTTTGCTGCTTGCATCCACAAAAACTCACAAATCCCTCCAACAGAAAAAGTCCCTAGAAGGCCCAAACCCCTGTGCCATGCTGGTAATAACCCTGGCAGGGTGAAAACTAGAGACACTGCTAATGAGAGCCCACGGGAAGGGAATGTCCTGCCCAGTAGTTTTTCAGTTAAGGGGCTAAAATGGAATATTCTCTTAAATCTCTCTCATACAGATGATCTGTAGGTGTGTGCCTGTGCACTTCTCTCAGCCCAGACCTGTAAATTCCTGTCTCTTTACAAGGACGGGATTGTTCACTGGCAGACAGGATGCAGGGCACATTCCTACATCCAAATACAAACAGACTTATAGGTCCACAGCACATTTTTGTTCTATTATTCATCTTCAGGCTTGAAAACCCTCTCATACACCTGTGCAATGTTTTTGTCAAAATAGATGCCTTTTATTTGACTTAGGACAAGCACAGAGGTTTAAAAATTTCATCTGTTCTAGACAAACTATTCAGATATTTTATGAAAAATGTCAAAGATAGCTACCCACTTACTGAAATAGAATTTCATTAACTTTTGTGAGAATAAGAATTACATTATATATAATTAAGGTAATAGGTAGAGATTATTTCTTGTGTTACTAATGAAATAATTATTTATTAATAATAAAAGTGTAATTATTTACTTTTGAAAGATGAAAAATCAATCCAGCATTACAAATTATATGCTTTGAAATAAAATCACACAGTTTTACAGAATTAGACACAGCATAGCCTTTCAAAGATGAAGGTGCTTCAGTAGGAAGTTTGAAATCGTAGATTTTACTCTCTTTTCTTTGAAATATTTTTATCATTGACCAAAGTTTCCTGTAATTTTTCTTTGAAAATTAGTTTTTCTGTAACAGGGGGCAAAGGAGAGAGATCTGCAAGCTCGTTAGAAAGGGAGGTTACTAGCACACAACCTCTGCAGTTTTTTTGTATTACATTCAGAAAGCAGCTAGTTCAGAAAATATCTCATTGCTTCACTAAATTGTTACATAATTATTCCCCCCCCCATTTACAATAACTGCAACAAACATTCACACCTCACCCTTCTCCCAGTGCCTCTTCTACACCCACGCAACCAAGGAAGTCGGAGCCAAAGTAAATATGTTCCTGGCAGTTTTATCAAGGGTATTACACTGCATTTCAAGAGGCTGATGAAAGCAACAAGGAGCATGGAATAAAGGCTGATTTCCCAAGCTGCATTCTCAAAGCAAGAAGGGAAATTCCAAATCTGCTGCCTGATTTGAATTTATTTTGATGCTTCTGCACAGAAAGCATGTCTCACGCACTAGTGGTGGTACTGACTGGCATCTCTTCCTTTGTCTTTAGTGTAGGATAAAACTGAGAGCGAGTGTGTTTCTCACCTTGCTGCAGAATTGTTCCAACTGCTCATCAAAGGGCCCTCTCCATGCCTTTGACACAGTAACTCCCTCCAGTTGATGCCCGGGGCCAGATTCTTTAAAACGTCATTAATTTTTGGATATGAAATGACATACATCAATCCCCTGTCCTTAGAAAGAAGAAGTGGAGGGTATTGCCTTTTTTGACTAGAACAGGGGAGGGTTTTCAAAAGTAACAAAAAGGATGATGCTGAAAGTAATGCTTGTTAGAGATCTAAAAGTGGTAACTCCAGGTGCAAAGTCTTCTATCCATGCACAGGACCAATACAGCAGAGGAACTTTGCTTTCACACCAAGCAGCGTGACATGGAGAATGGCTCAATTCCCCTGTTCATAAGCATGACAATGTCAGCACTAACATACTCTGACAATTTGGGCATGCCTGGATATATGCTATGTATCCACACATTAGCAAGCAGGATAATCTGGCAGCACAAGCAACACAGCTCTGACCTAACAAAACAAGCATCTGTCTATCTGAAAAGAACCCTCCCAATCCAAGCTGCAAGTTTGGTTACTTATGTTCTTATTTAATTTGCTGTACAGATTGGTATTACGCTATTCCCTGACAGATCCACAGAGAACAAGGTTGTCTGCTTCTTTTTATGCATCCTACAAAGGCACTCCTGTTGGATTACACCTTCCACTGCTATCTCCCCCAATACACACCTTATTTCCTCCAAAGCAAAAGGCACAGGCATACATCTCTGCACGTGTGATTTCAGAAGTTGTTGGTGATCTGTAGCTTCTGGGTAAGATTATGGAAATATTAAAAGAAAGAACTTTCTAACCATGGAACTAACAAACAGACACAGTGGGCTGAGAGAAAGAACAAGTGTGAGAAGCTTCTCCACATGAAGTGGTCTCTAAATGCAGCTAAGGTTCAGGCTCAAAGCCTACAAAACTGTGATGACAAAAGCTGTCACTCAAATTCCAAACAGTATTTGCAAAAGTTTCCACAGTTTCCTTTTGAAAACAAGTTAAGGTGATGTCTCAGCAGTGGCATACAAGACTGTCCTTGGCAAATAAGATCTCTAATCTAGAAACCAATGAGTTTTTCCAAAGCAATCTGGATGGGCTTCCACTGAGGTTTGCTGAGACCCTTAAAGGAACTGTCTGCATTTTCCAGTGCTGGATTTTTTGATAGCTTGCTATTATTTTTAGGTTCACACATTATGCAAAAGAGCACCAGCTTTAACTTATCATAAGCACAAGCAGAGGGTTGCTTAGGTATCAGGTTCTGGGAAGGGGAATGAAATAGTGAGGGATGGTTAGAGACCAAATTCCTTAGAGTGAGTATGACAGCTCCAGGTGATGTCTTCACAGTTAACAGTAATACAGTCCTCAGACTGGAATGTTCTTTGAAATGCTGTGGGAAGTGACCCAAGCCAGCTGGGCTGCATGCAGCATGGATTGGTGGAGAGACCGAGAACATTTGGATTTGGGTAGTGAGAGGTCATCCGGCAAGATGTGATATAAACCTGATTTTCAATAGAATAAGGCTTTGAATAACTAAAGAAAAAACGCCCCACAAAACTGGTATAGAAACCATGCTTAGTGTATCCAGATTCGTGGGAGTGAACCAAGCTGGGTTTTGCTACAGGTTAATCTATGAATAATTACTTCTGTAAAAATATTTGTGTTCAGGTGATCTTTAATTCTTGAATGATCTTCAGAAATTGCTTCTCGCCCAAATTATGAATAGATATTAATTATAACAACATCTTACATTATAATTATAGTGTATTTTTCATTCCAACTCATCCTTAGGCCTTCTACAACATATGCATAAGTCATTTTTGCTCCCCTTGGGGCTGAACACAACACTTAATAAAGAGAAGGGACTGTATTAGCTATTTACAAAGGTAATCAGATCTCTCTTCTTATTCCTCACCACCTCTCTAGCTTCTAAACCTCTGTTGCAATCACTGCCTGGTGGCAGCAATGAGGATAGAAAGGGGAACTGCAATGGGGAACAATGGAAAAGAACAACTCGTCATCAAAGGCAGTCCCAATGTCTCTGAGAGTAACCACAGCAGCATTAACTAAATAAAAGTTAAAAAGCATGAGCATTTTAGAAGATAACTATATGATTGCAAAGTTAATGCGTGATTTCAATACTAAAATTCTACTTCAAAGAATACTTGGGATGATGCTTCTGATAGAACCATCTGCATCTTTGGTATTAGATCCCTGGGAATTCAGAGTAACTGCTTCAAAGTAATGCCATGTGAATGGAACTCTGGTTGCACTGAACCTGCTGGAAACAGAGGCATGTTTTTGTAAGTGTGTTTTTACTGCCTGGGCTATAATGACAATAGCAATAAACCCATCACAACACCACAGAGTCATTCAGAATGTCAAAAAGACAGCAATGAGATTAAAATGACACTGAATTTTGAAATTAAGATCCAACCTGATGACACAAATCATACACAACAGTAATTATAGTATTTCACTCTTAATTTTTCCCATTAGAAATCACTCATAACACTAAACAGTCAATCTTTCTGCCTGGGAACCGACAGCAAAGTAAGCACTGAAAGAAAGCATTCTTGCCTTTGAGGTGTGAACAACTCCCTCTCTAAAGTTTTCCAACTTCAATACTCACTATTATGCTTGAAGATTCTAATAGTGGCACCCGAAAGCCTCGCACCAAGAACGAGAGAAGTGTGGTTCAACTCATCACTTAAAATGAGGCAGCCCTGTGGAGAAGGAGTACAGTAAGTATCTGCGTGAACTGGGAGGCTGTTGACACGTGTGCACACATGTGTCAGCACAAACAAACACACACCTGTGATAAAGAACTGCACCAGTTAAGCTCTAAGTATTAAACATGAACTGGATTTTCTGCCACTTTTCTGAAGGTGCCAGGGTGCACTGCAAAGGCAGGCAGAAACTGCGGGATCAGATTCTCAGGTGGTTCACGGGATCAAATTTCTCCTGTAACTGAAAAGTAGCAAATAACCCTATTGAAGATTGACTGTTTTATATTAAATCCAGAGATGTGGCTTCCTCTGTCACCTGTCTACAGCCTATTTTGAGTTGTAAGGAAAATGCAGCCACCTCCCCATATATAAAGTGTATGACAGTAGTAGTGTAAGGAGGAGTAATTAAAAAAAAAAAAAAAAAAGACTGGACTGACATCAGCACTTTCCACTGCAGAAATGAGATCAGGAGAGATTGTAAGTCTCACCTCCATTAAGCTGCGAGGGAAGTTTAGGCACTAGGCAGAGCCTTTCTCTGGTAAATACACGTACAGTTGACCAGGAGTATACTTTTTATTAATTAACTCAGTTGAAAACTCATTTTGTTTTTAGAAACTAAAATAAAAATGCAGGAGAAGTAAATTTGTATATTATATTAACAGGACCCAGGACTCGGTTGAAATTCAAGCCTGAACCCTAATTTAGCTCTGCTTTCTATTAAACATCTTTTGTTGTGGTTTCATTACTCAAAGGGCAACACAACAGGCCTAGGTTGAGAGACACTCACACAGTCTGCCTAGAGACTGCTATGCAGCACTAATAGTAAGTGTATATGCATCTTGACAAGAAAATGTAGCTGTTAGACTTAATTATAGAGGAAAACACAGGGAAAAAATCTCCCAAACATATGGCAGTTACACAATATCTGTAATACATAATATATAATAATACTGTATAATATACACTGAATTGTTAAATATATAGGTAATACAAACAGTAATATCTTTATTTGTGCCGCTTTTATCTAAATATCCCATGTCTGATAGAGGCTTGAGTCTCCACATAAGGCCAGGTAAGTGAGGGAAAATTATAAGCAAGGGACAAGTATCTTAAGCTATTCTGTATGTCTGCATTTACCTTTGCAATTTCATAAATTTACCTTTGGTAATTCTCTGTATCTGTTCCCTTTGAAAGTGCTGGACAACTTCTCCAGCACCACTGCAAACTGAAGTTCATGTTCTGGGCAGCTGAAGCAGCTTTCCCTACCCAACACTTGTATATACATATTTCAGGAATCTCTTGCAAAAACTGTATTCATCTTCAACAGTGAGTGAAGAAGTGTCTTCACCTCTATGCTGGTGTTACAGAACAAGTTTGGATCATACACCACAAAGTGAATTCATTCCATCTCCACTAACAGGGAAATAATGTTTTGTTCTTGCATGACACACTTCACACTGTTCCACACTTGGACGTACTGAAGAGGAGCTCCCAGCTTTCCAGCACAGTGTCTCTGCTTGTGATGTCCAGAGTTAGGATTGACAGGATGATGGATATTCATGCCTTTGTGTTAGGTACCCCAAATTGGAGATGAAACCCCTTCACTACCAAATAAGAACCCAACTTCTGTAATATGGTCATAACTTTCGACTTGCATTTGCTGCCAGCTTTCTTGCCAAGGCTGGCTGGAGCTCTGTTCCTCAGGAATGGTAAAGCACTGCGCTTTTTGTTTTCTGAAAATGTTGTAAAAACTATCCTAATAGCCATCTTTCACCACAGGCAGCTGGGCAATAACTCTGCAAGCAGCCCAAATACTTCATCCCACAACACCCGGACAAGGAATACAACGTTTGCTCACTTTTTAGGGAGAAGCAACTTCATTAAGAGGAGCTAAACAGCCATATCCCTGATCCTTAACTGGGCGTTAGATATGTGTGATAGCAACACTCAGCACTAGCAAAAGGGGTGAAGGAGCATATTTAAGGTGACAAGGTCATCAGCCTTGTGACTCACACATTCCTGATACCAAGCTTTGTTCCTCGATCAAGCCTTTCCACTCAGTGAGTGCCCAGAATTCTGCAACAGTAGTTAAAACAATTAATAAACGATTGCTCTATGTGTTCCTTTAGGAAGTTCTCACCTTTCCAACAAGGGCTGGAATATTCATCGAGTTAGTTGCAAAGCCCATGCCAAACACCATGGCATCTTCCACACCAAGGAACGTGGCCACAAGTTTCTCTAGTTCTACATGTTTGTCTAGGGTGCCTGCAGAAATAAGCACAGGGAATATGAAATCTCATTAAACTGTGGAAGTTATTAAGGCACAAAACGTACAAAAGAACAGGCTAGAAGTGTGTTATTAAGCTATATGACATTAAGTTCTAATGAAGGTCTTTCATTTGTATCCTGTGTATGTGGAGTAACACAAGAGAAAGCAAGGGTGCAAACCAACTGTGACTAATACTAATAAATACTGCAGCTGTTAAGGCAGCAAAGCAGCTGCTGTGGCAAAAAGCTTCCCTCTTCTGTAACAACTTTTGACATAGTCTATTCTGATGATTAATTTTTTGCCTTTTTCTCTCCCTTGCAATGAGGACAAAAATACCTCCTTTTTTGTAGGAAATGTGGGGAAAACATTTTAGACATTCTTAAATTCTCTCTGGACATGAAAACAAAAACCAGCGACAAGATTCTTCCATTTTTGAGTGCCTACATATGTGTGCAAAATCCTTAATTAGGATTTTACATGGATAGACAAACAAAAGCCTTTTCCATAGTTTTCTGCTTTGGAAGGTAAAAGCTATTCCACTCTCCAAAACTGATGATAACTCTCCCCTTTCCTTCCTCTCAACAACAAACATAAATGATAAGGCAACACTAGAGAGCCTTCTTTATTGCATGTTAAATATCTAATATTAGTGCCTGAAGTCTCCAAACAAATAAGGCGCTCCAGCTACCCAACAAAGGCAGTATCCTTCCTGCCCAGCTCACAGCAAAGGATGGCAAAATACAAAAGGCAACAAACAAAAGAGTGGTGTTAAGAGACTGAGATAACAAATAGCTTTGAACAGTAAGGAATCATCTAAACTTGCCAGCTCTCTAGTCTTTGGTTGCCTGGCTGTGCATTGCAGGTACCAAGGCAGAAGGAACTCTTACAAGATGATCTGTGGGGAAGAAAAGACAGTGGCGTGTGGATTCTGACTGAGCATTTCCCCTGTGAGTAAGGCTGTAATCAGGGAACAGAAGAAAAAAATTAGGCAAGTGAATATCTTACCTCACTTGCACTGCACAAACTGCTGTCACAATAATACAGGCAAAGTGAATTACAACTGATGGGAAAAGAAAGCTGTGTTCACTGTGATGGACAAAGGAAGATGAATGGAGGAACACAGAAGTGTGGCTGGAGCGCCTCAACAAGAATGATGAGTCAGGAAGATGATCTTACCTTCATCATGGAGGAGAGCTCATTAAAAAAAGTCAAATATAAATGGCAGAAGAACAGTTTCAGCAACAACACTAAGCTGGTAGCTGGTACAGTGAAGTAGTGTTTTCATTATTTTTTCTCATTAAATATCTTAAGTAGGAAGGACGTCCACTTGGAAAAGAGAGTGCAAAGTATCTGTCACACAGCCAGGTAACTCTCCAACAGCCAGGAGATAAGGAGCAAGGATCATCTGGCTTCTGGAAAAACCTTTATATGGCCCGTAAAGAACAGATTTTGCACAGAGCCTGCCTGGATTCTGCTAGACCTGAGCCAGCTCTGGCAGAGCTTCGAGAGTGTCTCTGCACTCCTTCTATCACACTGACTGTACGTGGAGTGGGGCTGTCTCTGTGCTCTGAGAAGTTAGGCAATAGGACACAGAAAATTTGGCTCTGCAGAACCTCCAGTAGATGTGAGCTGAGCCTGCATGAAGCTCTTTGAGGATGGCTACCTTTTGACTTTGTAGATTCCAGTATACACATGGATACATGCTGGCTCTGTACACAGCCACCATTTAGTAGCCAAGCTCCACGAAATACAAAACCACACAGTGTTTCAGAGCTCACTGGAAATGTGGGTGAGAATCTACGTCTTAACTTGTAAATCCAACCCAGGTCTCAGAGTGTACTTCTATGGCTAGTTTCTGCAAATTTGCCCCAGGCAGTCTTTAAGCTGATTACAGCACTCATGGACAACTAAGAGTTCCAGCATGACCAGCAGCCTCAGTGTTCCCTGCAGATGTTATTTTGTCACTTGAGGCATATCAGCACATAAAAAGGCGATGAAGTCTGAAATGGAAGCTTGAAGCCAACCACACTACGGTCACAGCTGGAATTAGAAGGAGGATTGTGAAAGCACGAGAAACAAGCAGTCTGTGTGCTTTGCAAGGGAGGCATTTTAAGGCATGACTTTTCCAGGGATAAATCTGATGCTGCTGGGGTGGAGTTAAATTGTTTTTGGGATTGCATCATATGTTTTCTGTTTTTACAAACAAGAAGAGCCTGACTCGATAGAGGTTGTTCTGTTAAAGCATCTATGAGATGACCCACAAAGGAACAGCACATTTTGGGCCTCTTTTTATTGATTTTGTGATGATGTAACACTCTGAAAGTGATCGATTCCTACTTATTTACTAATCCTAAGAGTAAATGAAGATGATACTGTACATTGCTATTGCCTACAAATCCTGGAATAAAAACTGGAAGCAGTTTGCAAAACAAAAACCTGAATGACACGGGTTTCCAAAATGAGCCCTGGTTCTGAATTACCTTAATTGTCACGGCAATAGTGCAGGTGGGAGATGAGGTGCTGCAGAAGCAAAACAATACACACCAGTACTGACACTGGGAGGTTCATGACAGCTTTATACACTGAGCAGGGGTGATAAAGCAGATTAGCTTGCATTTTGCCAGGTTTAAAGTAAATGGGGTATTTATTTAATAAACTATGCACTTATTTAATCATATCCTAAGATCTCTCCAGTATAGGTCAGTCCTTGGACACTGCAAATGGCATCAATGATACCACTTCTCTCCACTGGAGGAAACAAGGGGGCAGATAGGCTCTGCTGGGATGAGCCTTGTTCCACTAGCATTCCCAGCTGGTCACAGCAACCCCTGCAACAAGCATAAGCAGCACTACCAGACCGGATGCAAATTTGATCCAAAGGAACTGGCACAAGCTGAAACAACTAAACATCAGCATCTCAAGCTACATAAGAAAGGCAGTAATTACACTGCTCTTCCTTAAATACAACCTTAGAGGTGTCAAGTGAGGTTATCACGGCCCTTAAAATGTCTTGTATTGTGCTAGATTCAAGACCCACATCATGATCTGGTGAATGGAAAGTGATACACTGGATACATTTTTATTTATACATTGTATACATAGATACCTTCTACACTTGCCCCACACACAGACATTAGAAACTTCCCCTATCCTCCACCTGTTCTGATTTTTATGCCGACTGCAGCTTGGTTTGAGCAACCAAATGAGGATACAACTAAATAATGTACACTAACTTCCTGGGAAAGATTTAAGACAAAGAAAAAAAAGAAAGGTACCTGCACCTTTAAGAGACAAAATGAAATAATTTGAAAGTTTTTCCTCCCTGCTGAACAGCTGAATGCAATACAGTACAGCAGGAGTTACTGTGACCTGAGACTGTAGAGGCATTAAGATCCAAGATCTTATCAAAAGTGGACTTTCACAATGGTAGCCACCTCCACAGATTCCCACACTTCTCTTCCCAAAGCAAATCCCCTCCTTTTCAAAATCTGATGACCCAGTTCCCTCCATTAACTTGTCACTGCACTCTGGTGACAGCGAACATGAAGAACACTGTGTTCTGACAGGCTTTTTTCATAGGCTCCCCCATACTCTTGGGCTCAAAGTCTCTGTCAGTCTACGAGACAGATAAAGCTTGAAAATGCACTTCCCATGGTCCACAGTCATTATTTAGCTTTGACACTTTCAGCTTGGACAAGGTGGTTTGTGCCACTGGTTAGTCTGCCCAATACAGTCTTTCAGGTTCCTAGGCACTAATGACACGCACCGGTTAAACTTCCAACACTGGCAACAGGATCCTGAAATAGAATTTTATGCTTGGAATTCTAAGACTCAAAGAAGACAGGAAAATCCCTGCTTGCCTCAAGTTAAACAAAAGCTGGAGGAGTAAACTGATATAAGCAACAAGTCACTGAAAGAAAAAAGGAAGAGCTGGGAATCCTGTGCATCCCTGATGTGACTCACCCAGGTGAATAAGAGCCATTATGCTATGAAAATGAAGGTTTGTCAGAGGCACCCTTAGGAGGGTGGGGAACAGAACAAAACACCTGAACTTCCTTGTCACAGTTGAAACTTAAGGTCACAAACTCACCCTGCTAGGACACTTGTCAGAGACGAAAAAATAGTATCGCTGAAACACATACATGCTTTTACAAAAGCAAGACTGGATGAGCTATTTATAGAAGGATGAAGAAACAGAAGATGTAGAAATGGTATTACTTTACACCAGGCTTCCAGAATGGATGATGTAAAAATGATACCAACTGTCCTACAGAGCCCACCACCAGAGCAAAGCCTAAACTTGTAGAATGAGACATACTGGCAAGAGAGGGAGAGAATTATACCGTACTGTTATGTAGTTGCCTCATTTAACACTGCACATGCATAAAACAGCCCCAAAACCCCAAAAGTGGGTTTTGAGGAATCATTTGATAGAAAGGAAATGCTCAAGTTTTCTTAACGTTGCTACCAGCTGATAGGGCTTCCATACCCTAAAGATGCTGTGGGTGTTATAGATCTAACGATGTACCTGTGTAATTTACTGATTCTCAGAAAAAAAAAGTAGATTAATTTTAACAAAACTATCAGTTTCATTTAGATCTTCTGGTTTTGTTTCTTTTTTTTCCCTTTAGAAAAACACAAAGTTAATAGAACTTACAGTTTAAATCCAACCTCTTCATGCCAAAGTCTGGATAGCAGTACCTTTAAGTATCTAAATACTTGCATGTACATAGATAACATCACATATAGGAGATATTTTAGGTTTTAAACAAGTCACACAACCCTTAAGTTATTCTGGACACCCTCAATTCCAGCTGCCAGAAGGTGGACTATCCAGAGCTTAATCTTGCTTTGCAAAGCATACTTTTGCAATGGTGAAATACCAGGAACGAACCTGACCCTTTGATCATGAGCTGGATAAGTTATTTATGAGAGGGTAGGCACATAAAGGAAAACGATGTTAGTAGGAAATGACAAAAGAAAATTCCTCTCATGTTTCCTAATTTATATCATACCCCACCAGAAAGCAGCAAAGGTTATGAAATATATATATATACACATACACACAAATTCTCATTTATATGGCTGTATTTTTCCTTAAGCTCCTACTTGGAAACTGTAAATTATGGGAAGTTTGTTTTTTTATCTCTTTCTCTTAACTGGAAAGTGGACCATTTATTTGTGTTTGTTCAGTATCGAGTTTAAAACAAGCCAGTCCTAATTAAAGCTTTGAAGTGATATAAAAGAAAGAATGGAGAAATACATATCTTTACCTTCTTGAAATGCTGCTAGAAATTTATATCAGGCCTTAAAACCCAATAGAAGGAAGCGAAGGGGATGGAGCTACTTTCGTAGTTTAAATGTTGGCACAGATTTTCAGATCTGCCTTTCAGAAATCAGATCACGATCAAACAAACAAACAAAAAATCCTCAAATGAACAAAAAGCCTTACAACTGAGTGCAAGTTAGGTGTTACAGGGTGATCTCCTAACCATTCCCTCCAGAGTGAATCACCCTGCAAGTGTTCTGTGCAGGCTCCATCTTGTCTTTTGGTCCAAGGCATAATCACAGGAGAAGGATTTCAAAAGGCAGGAATCCTGCTTGGCTGCTTAAGGAGCACTAATGATACACTTGCTCCAGTTACTCACATAGATCATCTCCATTAGGAATAATGGGGAGTTAGATAAACAGAGCATTGGAACTACCAACTGTCCATGTGACAGTCCTGTCACCAGCCTGGTGCTAAACCTAGGAGTGTTCAGGGCACGGTAATCTGCCTTATGTTAAAAGAAGTGTAACTTTACTGATTTTATTATCATCTGCAAGCAGCAACCAGGAGACTAATTTGCCTGTTGGCCAATAATTTTCAGTTATGTTGCTTAGAAAAGGCTGACTATAAACAGAATGACAGGACGGGCTCAGACAAAAGGCCTGTGAGTCTGCCTCCAACAGTAGCCAGCTCCCACTCCAGCCATTAAAACACACTGATTTGCATGGGAAAAAAGGACTTCGCATTCAAGTTGTCATTCTTTCATTTTTTTCCCACTATATAGAGGGAATACACGCTATATCAAATTTATTTAGATTCCTATTTGCCATCACTTTTTAATAAGCTAAAAAAATAACACTTTTGAGAGGCAGATTAAAATACATAAAAGGTGGTACAGAGATTTTTTCGGGGTAGTGTACAATAAATACCCTAACGTTCCAAACACTCCAGTTACTTGAATAGTTGGTGTCCAGTTACTTACGGAATGAATCATAGAATGGTTTGGGTTGGAAGGGACCTTAAATACTACCTAGTTCCAACCGCCCTGCCATGGGCAAGGACACCTTCCACTAGACCAGGTTGCTCAGAGCCCCATCCAACCTGTCCTTGGACACTTCCAGGGATGGGGCAGCCACAGTTTCTCTGGGCAACCTGTGCCAGGGCCTCACCACCCTCATAGTGAAGAATTTCTTCCTAAAATCTCAATCAACTCTGCCCTCTGTCAGTTTAAAGCCATTCCCCCTTATCCTACGACTCCATGCCCTTGTACAAAGCCCCTCTCCAGCTCTCTTTTAGCCACCTTTAGGTACTGGATGGCTACTTAAATCCTTCAACAATTTTGTCAGATACAGGTGCAGATCTCGCTGTATTCTCCCATGGCATCTCACACAGTTAATGCAGCATCTTCTCCTCTGGCTTTGATAAGTTTAACCTCCCCAGTCTCACATGTGCTCAGAATACTCTTACCATTCCAGGTGAATGGTCCTAATCCTTCCTCCTAGCCTGCCCCTCCGACCAAGAGGATCTTTCTCCATTCTACATCTCCAGCTGCTCTGAGATTTTCTGAACAATCTGATTTATGCTTAAATTTTTGCCACCAAGATCCTTCAGGGACCGTCATCCCACATACCACACAGACCTGGAAAGTATTTCCCCTCTAAGCAGACCCATCATCACTGAGTTTTGCCTTCTGCCTACCATCTGCAAACAACCCCTTTCACACATTCACCCAAGCTACTGCTCGTAGAAGACATGCCCCAAGCTTATGTGCATCTCTTTCTTGTTGATTTAAGTATCTTCCCTTAATACCTTTCTAATCTTAGTGTACTCAGAGACACTGAAAACAGCCAGGTTACTGCTTCATTAGTTCCTTATATGCTACCTTTCTTGTAAATACTGCCCAGCTTCATAACAATACAAGCATGTGTGTGTTCCTAGTTCAAGCCAAATTTGCATGATGGTTTGCTAGTCAACAGATTCACTGTTAATGATTGTCCAGCAATGGCTATAGGCATGTAAGTAATAATATAAATTAATATTAAACAAGTAATTACATTAAATAATGCTAAACAACTAGTACTAAATATACCACACAACAAAAAAAGTCCATTTTGCTCATAATCCTTCATCTGACAGTGGTCTTGTACTGATGTCTGGGGTAGAATGAAGGCAGGACAAACAAATACAGTAGTATTCCAACTTCTGACTAATTGCAGCTTAAGGACATCCTGAATCAGATATAACAGTTTGTGTTTTTCTAGTTCCTATCAATGATGTCTCCTCTGCATGTGGCTGGTGTCCCTTGGAATGCAAGGGAGTGTTAAGTTCTGGAATCTGCAGCTTCCTTTGCAAAGAGTTCCTCGGGTCTGCCAGCCTCGAGTGTGGAGAGCTGCCTCCTGGATTTAGGTGAAAACCTTCTACCAGCTTCGTACAACACCCTGTAGATCTGGCAGTGGCAATGAAAAGTGAACCCTGAACCCTCTACCACGCCACACATCATTTTGAAGATTTCTATAATTTCTCCCTGTAGGCTCTTTCTGAGGCAGATGACAGGCATTTCTGACAGCTGAAGACAGCAAGCTCAGTAGTTCTTCCCCAAGCAACTGTTTCAGGCCTTTGATGATCCTTTTGGCCCTTCTCTTGCACTTTCCAGTTCTGCTAAATACTTTTGATCAGAACTGCACAGAGTACTCAAGACAACAGCAGACAGCAGCTTTATGCAGCATACTAAGGCTCTGTGGTTGGCTTTCTGTTCGCTTCCTAATAATTCCTAGTGTTTGATTTGCTTTCTGACCACTGAACAATAAGCTAATGCTTTCACAGAACTACTACCTATAACTCCAAGATCTTGCTCCTAAGGGGTAATAGCTAGCTTGGTCTTAAAAAAGGAAAATATTTTTCTTTCACATTCAAAATCCCACAAAAGCCTCAGAAACATGTCTTAAATGACACTGTTTACTAAGCGATTTATTATTATCATTTAAAAAGAGCATGGAATTAAAAATGGTAGTGGAAAAGCTTTTAATCTTTTTAGGGAGGACAAATCTAGGAAGGTCAGCCACTGTTTTTATCAGTTTTAACCATGTTAAAACATCCACATTAACTTATTCTGAGAGCAAACTACCTGCAACAACATTCTGATATGACAGCATTCACACCCACTACAAAGCCTGCACAATTATAAAAAGAGGAGTGTAGGCAGAAGACCACAAAGGACAGTTTTACCATCATGTATTCTTTCAAATATCACCCAAATCACTTTCATTTGTGTCTTCTTTGTTTCTCCCTCCCTCTGAAATCTTCTTAAAGTAGTGGAATGATCCTTCTCAAAGGGAGATGTTGGTAAAACTCAAACGTGCCAGACACTTAAAAGCACACAAGCACAACAGTACTTTCAAAGTCAATTAGCTTGAAAATATAAATATGTTCAAGTGCTCTCTTGGATTAAGACCCCACAGGCAATTTACAGCCTTGGCTCCTGCAGCTCACTGCATTTTTACTTCAAACCACTTTAGCTCAGCCACACAATAACAAAAAAAGTTTTGAAATGTGATCTGCCCAGAAACAAATCCAGTCTGTTCTATTTATCCAAGATGAAGATGACAAATGATAGTTAAAAAAAGGTAAGACCTTTCTTCCAGACCCTTCTCTAGCTCACTTGAAAGTATATGTGTATATATATTTAACTCAGAATTCCTCAAATCTGTTGGACTGTGATGACAGCGGAGCTGAGGCAGCACAAGAGGGTAAAGGAGGAAGCAAAGAGGGTATCCACACTGTGAGGCTATTTTCCTTAGGTTGTTTATACAGGCCTTGGTGACAGACAGGCTCCAACAGAGCCCGGGCCAATGAAGGAAAAATCTTTTAATAAGTTAATTTTTTTTTTTTTTGAGAATAAATCAAGGTTGCCACAAGTCTTCCACTAAAAAAATTCTGCAAAAGCTAAAAAATAAGTAACACCAGCCATAATCTTAGATGTACCGAAGTGTTCTTAGCCAAAATCCAAGAGAAAAAAGACAGGGAGAAAGCTTCCTTCAATACCTTAGATGACTAGAAATGGTGACCACTTTCAAGCATGCAATTCAGGTTAAATAATGTATTGCAGTCACCAGATGGGTCACCTACAAAAGGAAAGTCAGGTCAATCTGTAAACCCTCTCTGAGTGGCGTCACTGACATAGTTATTACTGGCAAATCGAAGCACGTTGACAAGATAAGAAGCAGGTGACAAGGTTCATGTTATTGTTTCATCTGGAAATGAGACACTAATAAAACCCCAAAAATA
Source organism: Cephalopterus ornatus (assembly GCA_013396775.1). Classification (NCBI taxonomy): domain Eukaryota; kingdom Metazoa; phylum Chordata; class Aves; order Passeriformes; family Cotingidae; genus Cephalopterus; species Cephalopterus ornatus. The sequence continues at coordinate 1,360,269 of VZRE01014787.1, forward strand.
AATACAGTATTTTTTCCGTAAGATTTCTGGAGGAACAGAGTTTACTTCGAGAGATACAAAAAGAAATTGCTTCAGGTTGCTGGATTAGGTAAAAAAGGTCTATAAAAGACTTCTCCATTCTGACAGGCCTACTCTCTTTTTTTTTTTTTTTAATTAACTCCTAAGAAAGATAAAGTCTGAAGAGAAACCACCCCTTGCATTTCTATGGCTTGAAATTTTCTCCAAAATGTAAGCTGACTGTCCCATTAGGAATGCATAGCTTTGTGTAAAAATATAAAGTTGAAGGTAACACTACATGCAGCCCACAAACCAACAAAGCAGACAAATCATAAAGCACATATAAACCAAAAAATCAGATGGAGCCTTCCTGAGATTATTCCCTAAAGGCACACTAGAAATTTCTATTTTGTGCCAATAATGCCTCATAAAACATTTCAATATGCTCTTAGAACATGGGATTAAAAAAAAAAGAAATATGTAAAAGCTCATTTTACTAATCTGAAACCTCTGTGTGTGGTAACTGATATAAATCTGTGATGCAACTGATTTGCCCTAGAACAGTTCTTGAAGTCTCCATGTGGTTTTCACTTCTCTTAAAAAATAAGCCCGTTACTTCCATCATTAAAAATCCCAGGCATTTAGTTTTGCTTTTCCAAAAATCAGTATTATTTTTCCTTTTGGAAAAAAATCCTCATGTGATAACAAATAAAACACAGCATCCCCTTTAATTGCAAAACAAGTAATTGCTGACATGATTCAAATTTTTTAAGTATCCGATTCCTTCAAGATATCTGTAAAAAAAAGCTTTTAATTACAGAAGCCTTGGTGGCCCATCCAGCTGTTTACTCACCCATTTCTTGTCTGGTACTGCAGACTCCCGTCCCATACTTTTCTAACTCTTTGGTCACAGTTTTCAAAGCATTAACATCCGTTTCTGCGAAGCCGAGGTAGTTATAAGAACCCATATTGATTACATTCTTTATAGTCCTTCCTGTAAACCTAGAATTAAAGCAAATTTTAAACAACAGTGCAACTTCCCCTCCAACAACAAGTGAAAAGATTAAAAAAAAAAAAAAAAACCAACAAAATTTTCCCGCCAAATTTTGTTCTGTTTGGGAATTTATAATCCTCTAACAATCCAAAAGTTTTTACAGCCTTTCTCTTTTTTTCTGACTAAATACTGCTTCTTGGTCAGAATGTTTTCTAGAAGCCAAGCTGTAGAAGGCAATATACTGGTTATTAGGTGAAAAGCTGCTTTTGTGGATTTAAATAAATAAAGCAACCTAAGACTTCATTTAAGGAACAACTTAGAGACACTAATTTTTCAAGCAAATTGTCAACAGCTTCCCCAAAGTGTTCAGTGTTCTCACACACAGAGAGAAATTAAACCTGACGAAAACGTTGAGGGAAACACTAAGATACATCCTCAGTAAACTGAAATATAGCCAACCTACACATTGTGTATGCACTGAATTCCCACAGCTGTTTAATTCAGTTGTGATACACCGAAATCTTCCAAGCCGTAATCTGCTTAAAACCCACTGCCAAAGACTCGCTGTGAAAGCAAGAAGTCACATTCATGCAATGCAAGAAATCGTGATTTAAATCCTAACCAAGGGATACAAGAAATTTTGTTGTAATACGCTGAGTAAAGGTCTGTTGTTATAAATGAAGCATCAGCAGTTTTACCTGTGCTGACACAGACAAACCAACCCATTTTGACTTGGAAATCCATACCGTGTTTCCAAACCATCTCAGAGGAAAAGGGTCAGACTGTCAGCAATTTGCAGAGATACCAGGAGTATTCTTTGGAAGCTGAGAGGTGCAGGGTGTAAGATGACTCACCTAAATGTCCAGTTGTAATCGTCTGTAACACGTTCCATGAGGTCAAACTGTGGCCCAGGGACACTGCAAATTGGCCGGTTCCAGTTATCCCGTATTCTCATATAGAGGTTTCTGGTGTAAAAGTTCTCAAAATCTTGATAAAGGGGCACAAAATCCTGGTTTGAAAACACGCACAGGGTTATGTTGCTGGGAAAATGCCTGCTTCTGTACCCAAGTCATTCCCATTAACAAGATAAAACGGATTCATTAGTAACTAGAGAGCTGTAACAGCCACATATTCCTATGTGACACACAACTCCAAACATCAAGTATCTTTCTTTAATTCTTTTGAAACAGTGTTGGATTTTTTAAGGGGTGGAGTTTTTTGTTGGTTTTTGCTTGTCTGCTTGTGTTTTTAGATTGGGGGTTTTTCTTTGGGGGTGGGGGGAGCAGATACAAATGCTGGATACATTAGATGAAAGCCACTCCAAAGCTACTGGGCATTGCTGGCCTAGGCTAGACGTGCAAACAGCCAGTTAAGACAACTGGTTTGGTTGACAATTTCTATTTTTGGATTTTATTTGGACATTAAATTTTAAAAATGTAAGGAATCTAAACAAACTTTTATACGAAACAGCAATATATCCATGTCAGACACTGGATACAATAAACTGATAAAATAACATGGCATGTAGTTAACATACGTAGGAGAATTAAATGAACGTGTAATCCGTGGTGAAGGACAAGAAAATTTAACTGGCACAACTGGAACCAACAAATGGCCAAACCATGAAGTGAATTGAAAATGATATTCGTTAAGCTGTGCATGCAGCCTTCGGAAAGATAAACCAGGAAACAATTTCAGGAATTTTATTTGTAAGAGGAACAGTACCACTATTCCTAGTTCTCCTTCATTTTGCCAGGTTTTACTGTAAATGATGACTTAAACTGCACAGAGAAAGAGGAGCAACCAAAAATTCTAAACAAAGTTGGAAGGCAGTTGAGCTTGCTAAGCTGCAAGTTCCACTTAGAACCATGTGGGATGAAAAAATTTCCAAGTCAGGACCTGCAAGAATTCAAGCTACATTCACTTTGTGCCAAGACGTGATTCCTGAGTGCTCTGTGAGCAGCAGTTCAGGAAGCATAAGCCAGCAATTACAAAAATCACTGCCTGTGGATGTGAAGGCAGCCAGGTGGGACAAAGGAACATCGGGGTTCAACAGATTTGACAAGATGATAATACTCAACAGTAAGGCATTCCTTTTCTTGGGGATCAACTTAATATGCTGAAATTCTATTTTGCTGAGAGTATTATGGCACTCTTGGAACAAGGTGAACATCTCTCTAGGTAAAAATCGGGATTTTACATATATATATAAATATATAAAATATATATATAAAAATATAT